>JAJEJO010001106.1:49672-63374 GCA_020662805.1 Glaucomys volans
GGGCACAGGCCCCTGCAGTGTCCTTCCCTGCCACTGTGACCACAGGATGCAGCAGGTCTTCAGGGAGATGTAATCCTCGCTTTGTTCTATGAGATCACAAAGTTCATGACTGAAATGATCCGGGGTCTTTAGCTGTCCATTTCTTGAGTACATGGTGTGATCCAGGTGTGAGCCTCAGAAGCAACCATACAAGCATTCAGTCAGAGCGTGCATAACCACCGTGTTATGGAACATGTCGCAGATGAGCAGGAGCTGAAACGGGGCCGGAGGGAGTACTGCCATGGGTGGGAATGTGTGCTAATCTTCTACCTTGAGATCCAGGTCATTCTTTCTGAAATCCCGTCCCCTTCCCTCCTCTGACCTGGGCTGGTTGGGAAGGAACCAGCTGGACTGGGAGCTGCTGGCTGTTTTCCCAGGACAGGCAGCTCCTTGCCTGTCCAACATCCAGTTCTCTCCTGGTTTGGCAGCACCTGTCCTTTGGAGACCGTGTACACTCCATGCTTTCCTTATCCCACCCTGGTCTAGCTGGTGTGGTGCTCCTTGGCAGGAAGATTGGGTCAGGGAAGCCTGTGCTCCCCCAAGTGGAGCCAACGGGTAAGATCCTATGTTGGACTGGAACCTGGGTTGGTCACAGAGGGGACAGTGCCTGAGGGTGGCAGTGATGGTGGGACCTTCTTGAGCAGGGACAGGTGTGTGCAGAGGAATGGACGGTGACCCAACCCACAACTTTAGGCCCTGCTTTTCCGCTGCCCAGGCAACAAGACCTGCATCCTGGCTGTTTCCCTTGCTGTGCCTTCTTGCTGCGGGCTGACCGTTTGATTGGAAGGTTCTCCCATGTGCTGCGAGCACTGCTGCTGCTGCCCCCCTGATGTTAACCTCAGCCTCTCTCCAGGCTCAAACTGCGTCTTGTTCTGGCTGCTCTGAGCACCAACCAACAAACGCACCCACGTCTTGCTGGGAGGTACCACCCTGTCCCAGGGAACACTGGTGCCCAGAAAGCTCACCACCTCCTTTGGTGGAGACTTCTCATGTCTCCAAGAACCAGCAGCAATTCCTCCTGATTTCCTAACCAGGTCAGCCCCAGGAGATACATTCTAAAAGAGAAAGAGGCAGCTGGTCCAATCCTCCCTTCTCACCTCTGGGCCGGACCACTTGGCCAGTGCCTCATGGGACTGGTCTCTGTGTCCTCCACCCCAGACCCATTGGTGGGATTCATGAGGTTGAGGAAGTCGTTGCTGTGCACCGTGCTGGGTTGGGAACTAGAATCTTCTGCTCGTAGCACCCCACGCTCCTGCCTGAGAGCCCTGAGGCTCCCCAGGAGCCACTGAGCTCAGCTGCACTCTTGGCCTGAGGCCTCTGTGTCTGGCCACTCTAGTCACAGCCTCCCCTGTATGTCCTCCCTTTCTCCTCGGCATCTTCCCCACCCCATGCCCTGGAATGCCCATGCCCAGCTTCTAGTTTTCCATAGTGAGGCCCACCCTCATGACCATCTGGGACCCTGGCACCCTGCTGACCCCATCTCCCAGCACTGAGACTGTGGCCTAGGCAAGGTCCTCTGTGGATGCCGTGGCTCTGGGTAAAGACAGGATGCTCCAGCAGCTGCAGGTCTGTGGTGCAGAGGGAGCCTGTGCATGGAGGGTGTTTGCTAAGGTGCTCCAAGAGGGTGAGGGGTGCCACCTCAGCATGGAGGCTGGCAGGACCTGGGCTGGCCCCGCCACCGCTAGGGGCTCCTGTGGGCCTGTGCGGCGAGGGCTGGTGACTTACCCTCAGGTGATTCTGTGCTCTTGCTTCTGAATTCTGGGAAGAGATCTGCCATGGTTTTCCGTTACCTCTCAGTCCAGCAGCCATGATAACTGCAGAGAGCTTTTCAGTAATTCCCCGTTGGTTTATTTCCCTTTTTACTTACTGTTTAAGTATGTTTAGGGTGAAGATCAAGCTTATAGTGCATATTTACTGAACATCATACCCCTAAGGGGACAGAAAATTGAAAGGAAATAACCCAAAGGTCAGTGCTTAAGAGTAACAAATGAGGGCTGGGCTGTGGCTCAGTGGTCGGCGCTTGCCTAGCACCTGTGAGGCACTGGGTTCCATCCTCAGCACCACATAAAGATAAATAAATAAGCAAACGAAATAAAGGTGTGTATATGTAAAAGAATAACAAATGAAGTGACTCTCGCCTGTGGAGACCGCCCCGTGGACTGATCGTGCTGCACCCGTTTCTGTGGCTGCCCCACGACAGCCTTAAGCTCAGCCCGCTGCAATAACTTGTTCCCCGTCCTTGTGGTGAAACTGAGGCAGCCTTCCCGATGCTTCTGGCAGGTGCTGGAAGCTGTGGGTATCCCGGAGCTCATGGTGCACTCCCTCTACTGACTAGCTAGGGGTGGCCTAGGACAGCTGCTGCTGAGGCTGACAAGGTAAAACACAGTCACGACTGTCCCTGGAGGCAAAGGTGGTCTGGCAGGTATTCACAGACAATCTTCTCCCTAGAGATTCCACTCTGGCGGCAGAATCATCAGGCGACCTGACTCACTTCACTTCCTGCCTTGAGCTGGCTGCCCCCAAGCTCCAACACTACCCTAGCAAGGAGTTCCTGCTTCCTCCACCTGTGGTCTAACTCCACACTCTGAGAACTGCACCTACCATGTGCTGTGACCTACTCCCCAGGGCGGTTGAACTCAGGGGACTCCCTGGCATCCCCAGGAGGGAGAGGAGGGAAACCCAGGGCAGATGAGCTCAGGGGACTCTCTGGCATCCCCAGGAGGCAGAGGAGTTACTCTGCCAGTTGTGAGCTGACCCCTGGCTGTTGCAGGGTCTCCAGTGACCACAGGCAAGAGAACATGGACTTCACTGGGTAATCCAGGAAATGGGGATGGGGAGTGCTCTTATTTAAAAAGTTTTCATATTGTATTATTTTAAATGGCCAGTTTCTAACGAGAATTATAGGATACTGAAAGAAAAAGGAAATTCTGACTCCTAATGGATAAAAATAGTTAATAACAACTTAAAGCATTACATCAGTTATTAGAAATGTGTCCAAGGAACTTGGGTCTAAAGAACAAAGATAGTACAAGAATGATGTTAAGCCAAATAACGAGTACCCATAAGCAGGTAGGAATTCTGAAGGAGAAGCCAAAAGAACATTTGAAATTGAAAAACAGAACTAAGGAAATGGAAAAATTCAGTAGAAGCTCAACTGCAAACTTGAACTGGCAAAAGAAAAAAACAGAAAATGTGAAAGCAATCAATTGATAGAGTCTGTGGAACAGGAAAAGGAACAAAGAAACATGAAGAGAGTCTCTTAAACACCTTCAAGCAACCAATACACTCACAGTGGGAGTCCAGAGGAGAAAGGACCAGGGAGAATAGCTGGGGGAATAGTGCCGCCTCGCCCATCCAAATTCGGTGAAAACATTAATCAACATATCCAAGAAATTCAAGTGAATTCCAAGAAGGATCCACTCCAGGAGTCCCACACCTAGAAGTAGCATATCAAATTCTCAAAAGGCCGCATGCCTCCTCCTGCTGCTGAACACAGTGCCACATGTGGAGAATCCCTGGCCGCAGATCACAGTGGAAAGTGTGCCAGGAGTGCGTTTGTCTCTCCTATGCTCTGTGACGCCTCGCAGGAGGCTGATTGTCTTGTTCCATGGTGAGTTTTCGAGCGCTGCTGGATTAGCCTCCTGGGTCAATTGTGAACAGAGATTGGGGCTGGAGCTCACAGCAACCGCCTGCAAGTCCTGGGCCAGCCCTGGCAGATCTGGGCCCCTGGAGTGCTCTAGCCACGTAATGGACTCAGAGGTAGAAATTGGACTTCTTTTCAGAATGTCCAGAGGGTCTCAGACCACAGACAACACCAGAGTGCAGAGACTGCCAGAAGTACTTCAGCATGCCACACATAGACATTGGCACACAACCACAGAGACCAAACAAATCAGGGAAACACAATGTCACTAAATGGGCAGAGTGTGCTAATGACAGGTCACAAGGAGACACAGATACGTGAGCTGCCCAACAAAGCACTCAGATCAGCTCTGTTGGGGACACTCAGCACATTTCAAAAAAATTCAGAAAATTAATTCAAAGTTTATCAGAGAAATTTAACGAAGACATCAAAATAATAAAATCAAACAGAAATCCTGAGGCTGAAAATATAGTGAATGAAAAAAAAATGTAATGAAGTGCATCAATAACAGAATCAATTAAGTAGATGAAAGAATAAGTAAGCTTGAAGAGAGGCTATTTGAAAATATAATAAGAGGAGGACTGGGGTTATAGCTCAGTTGGGAGAATGCTTGCCTTGCAAACACAAGGCCCTGGGTTCAATCCTCAGCACCACAAAAAAAAATGTACATTTATATTTTTTTAAATAGATACATCTATATTTTAAGAGGAGAAAAATAGAATAAAAAGGAAAAGACAGCTTTTAGGATTTATGGGATACCAAATGAGTAAATGTTTGGGTCATTGAGATTCAAGAAAGAATAGAGAAATCTGAAGAAGTAGAAAGCTTATTAAAGTTATAATAGCAGAAACTTTGCTTACCTAGAGGAAGACATAAAAATCCAGGTACAGGAAGGTCAAAAGTCACCAATCAGATTTAATCCAAAAAGACCATGGTATCAGTCCATATTTTTCATTACTATAATGAAATGCCTGACCCAAGCTATTTTATAAAGAAAAGAGGCTTCTCTTGACTCTCAGCTCAGAAGGTGCAAAGTCTATGAGTCTTGCTTGGTGAAGCCTTCTTGCTGAGTCACAGGGTGGTGCAGGGCACACTCAGCAAGAGGCAGGAAATGGTGTATCTCTTCAGGTCTCTCCTTCTCATAAAGCCACCAGGGTTCAATCAGGGAGCTGCACCCTGATGACCTTGTTTCCACTTTTTTGATTCCACTATTTTGATGTCTTCATTAAATTTCTCTGATAATTTAACAAGGTCAGATTGTTTCCACTTTTTTAGTAGCTCACACTGGGGGAACGAAGTGTCACCCTAGGAGACACCCAACCATGTAAGAACCATGGCAACTACCCTAGGCCACCATGACTGAACTGCCCACGTCACAGACAAAGAGAGGATCCAGGTGGCCAGAGAGAAGAGGCCCAAACACAAGGAGGTCCAGTGCTCCCAGCAGCTGTCTTTCCAGTAGGACCCTCACAGGCCAGGAGGGAGTGGGCACGACAGAATCCTGAGGAAAACCAAAGCACCCACCAAGGCCATGGTGCCTGAAGAGCTGGCGTCAGAAATGCAGAAGAGCCAATGCTGAGGGGGTCACCACCAGAACTGTCCCTCCAGAACGCTGATGGAGTCTTTAATCAGAAGTGGAGGGATGCTAACACGAGGAATAAAATACCAGCAAAAGGAAGAGAGCCAGATTCAGAATTCCTTCATGCTATGATCATTGTATGTAAGCCACTCATCTTTAATATGAAGATTAAAAGATAAAACTATTAAAACATAACAAAATAATTGGTTGCAGTGTCTGTAATACAAGAAGTTGTACGTTGTGACATCAGAAATTCAAAATGTTGTGAAGGGGTGAAGTTACAAGGCAGAGGGGCTTTTCTTTTCCTTCTTAAAAATCAAAGTTGAGGTGTTACCAATTTAAAACAGTTTTTAATAGATATATGCTGTTCTTTGTAACATTCATGGTAACCACCAAAGTCTATAATAGATACACTAAAAATAAAAAACAAGGAATCAAAACACGCTACTAGAGAAAGTCACTTAACCACAAGGGAGCACCGTAAAAGAAGAAGAAAGGAAAAAGGAATCTAAAATCAGCCAGAAATATTAAACAAAATGGCAGTACAAGTCCTTACCCAGCACTGAAGACCCTGAGTCCAAGCGGAAGACAAAAAGTTAATGCTGGGTTTGAGTGAGGCCCAACTGCATGGCACCAGGAGAGTCTCACTTCCTCTCGAAGGACACAGATGGGCTGAGTGCAAGAGGATGGGAAAAGATATTCTGTGCAGAGGGAGCTCACTGGGAGTAGGAGTGGCTGTGCTTGCATTCGACCAGAATGCCTGCGTCAAACTGCAAAAAGAGGCAGAGGATCACTATACAGGGATGAAAGGGTGGATTCAGCAAGAGGACACACAACAAGGAGGAGGCAAAACACAACAGTAACGATCTGAAGGGCAAGACAAAGTCCTTGTCCACACGGCACCACAGACCAAGAGGACTGAGCAGGTGTTCATAGGACATCCGGTCCAACAGCTGCAGAACACATTCCTCTCAAGTACACACGGAGCATTATCCGGGAGCTCAGACCTAAATGGCAACGCAAGTCTTCACAATCCCAGGAAGTCTGAGACCACAGCATTCGTCCTCCTGACTAATGACACAAAAGTAGAAGCCAATGATGGTGAATTCTGGAAGCTTTGAAAGTACACGGAAATGAAACAGTATGTTTCTAAACACCAGTGGGTCAGGAAGAAATTGAAAGAGAAATGTTTTTGAGATAAATAAAAACAACCACCACAACATACCACCTGGAATATGAATAAGACCTCAAAGAGGGAGGTTCATAGCAATAAACACCTTCATCCAAAAAGTAGAAGATCCCAAACAGCCTAACCTTGTGCCCCAAGGAACTAGACAGATAAGATCAAGCATCAAAATTAGTAGAAGCTAAAAAGTAACACAGAGAAGAAATAAAGACTAAAACATCAGAAAAGAAATAAAGACTAAAAATTGTAAGGTATTGATGACATGATGAGTTGAAACTATTGAAAAGATAAAACAAAATTGATAAAACTTTTGCTATATTAAGAAGAGAATACCCAAATACATAAAATCAGAGATGAAAATAGACATTCTGATAGCACAGATATACAGAAGATCGTAAAAGACTACTATGAACAATTATGTGTCAACAAATTGGAAAACCTAGAAGAAACAAATAAGTTTCTCAACACATACAAGTAAATTTCTGAATTATGAAGAAATAGAAAATATGAACTCACTTAACTGAGAAAAGAGGTTCAATCAATAACAAAAAGTCTTCCAACAAAGAAAGGCCAGAACCTGATGCTTCATGTCTGAATTCTACCAAACATTCAGAGAAGAGCTAATTCCATTTTTAAAAACTATCCCAAAAAATTGAAGAGGAGGGAACTATTTCTAACTCTTTCTATGAAGCTAGCATTGTGATGGGCTGGCAGGTGTGGCTCCATGGAAATGTTACAGGCCAGGCTATGTGGGCAATGACTAAACAGGCTCCATTCTGCTCTATTATATAGGAAATGCTTCTCCCATGGGAACACCCCACCTCTGTGCCCATCAACAGCTGCTTAGCTTCTCCCATGGGAACACCCCGCCTCTGTACCCATCATCAGTCACTTAGCATGACATGTTTAACAATGCAAAATGGTGATTCTTATATGATGAAAAATTATTCTCTTTTGATTCCCATGTTAGTAACCATTAGTAATCTTTCTTTAGTTTGTACCTAGGTAGGGGTCATTTTGACCCTCTTCCCCCTCTGCTAATGATTTCATGATGTAAGTTTGAATTTTGAATCATAGCAACAGACACTTGTGATTGATGTGATTTTTGGTATAAGAACCCCTGCAACCCTATGGTCGGGGCTGTTCTCCCAATAGATATTTTTGGGGCATCATGTGAGACAGTCAGCCGGCCAGCTTAATAAAGACTCTCAAATTTGGACTTCTCAGTGGTGAACGGTCTGTTATTAAGTTGCGCCCCATAACAGCATTACTCCAATACCAAAACCAGAGAAGACAACAAAAGCGGAAAGGTACATGCTAATATCCCCAATGACCAGATAAGCAAAACTTCTCAACAAAACACCTACGAGCAAACTGAGGTCAAGTGCGTATTTAAGAGGTCATTCTTCCTGATCCCTGGGATTCTTCCCCAGGGTGCAAGGATGGTCTGACACACGCAGATCATCAGCATGACACATCATATTAGCAGAGTGAGGGACAAATCCCACGTAAGCATTTCAGTATATGCAGAAAAAGCATCTGGCAAAACTCAACACCTCTTCATGATAAAGACTCTTACAAAATTAGGTATAGGAGGGAGGTCCCTCACCACAGTAAATTCATATACAATGAACCCACCTGTGACTTCATGGTGAATGAGGAAAAGTTGGCAGCTTCCTCCAACTCAGCTTCCTCCAGGTCAGAAGCAGGGTGAGAACTCCTACTTTCCCACAATCACTCATTGCATAAGAGCACAATTACTAATTCCATAAGAGCAAAGAGACAAGAGAAAGAAGTGAAAGGCATTTGATGATGAGGGAAAGTTTATTATCTGTCTGCAGATGACATGACCTTGTAACCCTAAAACCTCAACAAAAAAATTAAAACTCATAAACAAGTTCAGAAAAGCTACAGGATACAAAGTCCACACAGAGAAATTGGCAGCATCACTAGTAGTGCCCTGTCTGAAGGGGATCAAGAAAGAGGTCTCCTTTACAACAGCACAGACGACAGCGAGGGATGATTCACCCGGGGGGGGTGAAGATCTCTACAAAGGAATGTAAAGCATTGATGAAAGAAGTGGAAAAACACAAATGAATGAAAATGTGTCCCATGGTCACGGATGAGAATGAATCCTGTTAAAATGTCCATACCACCTTAAATAATATGCAGGGTTAACATAATCCTACCAAATTTCCAATGACATCTTTCACAGAAATTTAAAAAATCTTAAAAATTTATATGGAGCCACCAAACATCCCAAATAGACAAGATACCACTGAGAAACTAAAGCAAAGTTGGAAGCAGTGTGGTCCTGATTGCAAGTCATGCCCAGGGTAGCGGTGTAGCTCAGGGATGGAGATTTTATCCAGCATGTGCACGCTCTGCTTCCATCCGCAGGACCACAGACACATGGTAGAAAGCTGGAGCAGCAAAAAGCTGTATGGCACAGGTGCAAACAGAAACTTAGACTGATGGGACAGAATAGAGAGCCCAGAAGTGAATCCAATCACACATGCTCAACTAATTTGTGACAAGGGTTACCACTGGGAAAGGACAGTGTCTGCAGTAAGAGGTGTTGGGAAGACCAGAGCCCTCACACAGGAGAACGAAGCTGATGCTGACTGAGCGCCATATGCAAGGACCAACCTGGGTGGAGAGAAGGCCCCTGGGAAGACCTGAAGCCTTAGTGTCCCGGGGAGGGCACGGGAGGGAAGCCTCAACAGCAGCCTTGATCAGGATTTTTTTTCTTTTTTTTGGTGTCACACAAAGAGCTCAGGATGCAAAAGCAAAATAAGTAAATGGAACTACAGGAAACTAAAAAACTTCTTTACAGAAAGGAAGATAAATAAGAAAATAGCACTTAAAAACTGGGAAAAATATTTGCGAATCACATATTTGATAAGGGTTAATACCCAAAATTTATGACACATATTAGTAGCTCAACATAGCATAGAAAACCACACAGTTTAAAAATGGGCAAAGGTCTTGATCATGCATGTGTCCAAAGAAAACATAAAGATGACCAACAGGTTTATGTAAAGACACTCAGCACCCTTAACCTGCTGAACGAGTTCCAGAAAAACTGGTCTCTCTGAGACCACCTCACTCTGTGAGGACGGCTGATATTAAAACAGGAAAATATTCATATTAGGGAGGCTGTGGAGGAAGATCCTTCATGCACTGTTGGTGAGCAGGAAGTCTGTGGGGCAATTGTGGAAAAGTACAGGGTTCTGTAAGAAAAGACAGCTCTGTGCTGAGCCAGCAGCCCTGCCTCTGTGTGCATTCCCTGCACAGGTGTCTGTTCATTCAGCACTGATCCCAGAAGGTGAGCTAGGAGAGCGGCCTAGGGTCCAGGTCCACCTTGTACAAGTGAGACCCTAGGGGACTCCACCACTGTGTTAGTGAATAGATGCCACGTGATTCAAGATTGATACACAGAAACAGTGTTTCCATGCAATAGCATAAACATGAAATTAAGAAAATGATTCTACCTAGAATATCGTAAAATGCTTAGGAATAAATTACACCAAGGAAGTACACAACCTTCACACTGAACTACGAGGCACTGTTGGGAGAGATTTGGAAAGATGTACCTGTGTGTCAGTCAGCTCTCCACTGCTGCAACAAGCAGCCCAGGACAGCAGTAGTTTATTTGGCTCAGAGTTTTGGAGGTTCAGTCCACAGTTCGATGGCTCTGTGTGTGTGTGTGTGTGTGTGTGTGTGTGTGAAAGAGAGAGAGAGAGAGAGAGAGAGAGAGAGAGAGAGACATCATGGCTAGGAGTGTATGGCAAGCAAAACCATCCACTTTGTGGCCACAGCATGAAATGAGAGATGGAGCAAGGAGCTGGGGTCCCACCGCCCTTTAGGGCACACCTCCAGGGACTGGATGAGCTCCCCCTGCAGTGTGCACCACCTCCTGACAGCACTGAGCTGGGGACAAGCCTTTGGACGTTGCTGATCCACCTACGACAACCCTATTCATGAACTGGAAGACAATGCTGTTAAGACAAAGGACTGAAAGTGATCTACAAAGTTATCTCTGTCAATCTCAGCCCACCTTGCAGAAACTGACAAGCCCATCTTAAACTCATGGGAATTTAAGGGCTGTAGAACAGCCGGAGTCACCTTGAGTGAGGAATGTGGAGTTGGAGGGACACCCACTGATCACAGCACACCCCTCCGGATGAGGGTGGACGTGTCCATCAGTGGGATGTTATTTAGAGTCCACAACAAAACCTCTGCAGTCGGTCTTCCATAGGATGCTGAGGCAGTGGCAGGGACAGAGGGAGCACCAGGGGAGCTACGTCCCTGCAGAAGGTTGACGCCTCCCCTCAGGTGAAGAGCTGAGTGCATCCACAGAGGATGGTCACAACTCCACACTCCAAGTGCAAAGCGGTCGTGGCTCTTGGGGAGCATAGGGTGTGTGCGAGGATGGAGCCCAGTGAGCTGCCTCCACCCACTCCACCTGGCCCACTGCGTTCAAGACTGGCGCGAGGCATGCTTCTGACTCTCGCTGCTCACCCTACCTTCTGCTTCCCAGGCCGAGCTCCACACTTGCCAGTCAGTCGGATCTGTCCGTGGGTCTGTCTTGAGGACCAGGCACGTGGTTCTCACAAGACTCAGCTAGATTGCTTGAACGGATTGTGTGTGAGTGCAGGAGAGGGCTTCCAGGAGACACTGTGGAACTTGATTACAGTGGGTCACTAATATTCACTGCCACCACGCCAAGTGCGGGTGAGACTTGGAAATGATCGGAAACATAAAATTCTAGACTGGACTCAGACTTCTCCACAAACGTCTTTAAATACTTAGACTACTTTTAAAAATCCAAAACTTGAAACGACAAATGTCAAATTTTGTGTGTGGTTTATGCAAAAAAGGAACAACAAGGCTAGCAGGTGACCCTGCCCTTAAAGACCAGTATCTAAGAGTGGTTCTGGCCGGGCCTCGTGGCTGAGTGCTGCTTGGGCATGGAGACTTCAGGACCTCCCTGATGATGCTCTGTCCAGACACATCCAGAACCATGGCTGCATGGTGTGGCCAAGGAGAGGCAGGAGGCTACCATCCAGTCTCCTGCTCATTGAGCCTCTGAGACTGTTCACAGCGTGCCAGCTGGCAATTCTGGACAGTCACTTTTGAGCTACTCTGGGTGTGTGATTTATTTGAGGAACAGCAGAAGACAGAAGGTTGGGGCCCTGGGCACATCTCTGGGGGCACATCTTTGGGACATGTCTTCCCACTGAGCAGCTGTTGCTGCAGGGGCTCATGCATGGAGCAGGGACTTCTGCTCCTCTGCTACAGAGAAACCAGGGACCTACCAGGTACCAGGTGCTGTTCAAGGTGCTGAAAAGAGGGGCTGGGGATGTAGCTCAGTTGGTAGAGTGCCTGCTTTGCAAGCACAAGGCCCTGGGTTCAATCCCCTGCACCGCAATTAAAAAAAAAAAAAGGGTGCTGAAAAGATGGCGAGCATGCCAAGTGACAGGTTCTCCCCCACATCCTTCCATGCAGAAGAGTACACTTGCATTTTCCATAACAACCCAAAATCATGAGGGATTTAGGCTCTTTAACCTGCTATTCACCAGCTGTCACGCGAACTGACCTCACCTTCCTGAACTTTATTTTACTCCTGAGTTTAAACCCAGTAAGGCCAACCAGATGGTCTTCCAGATCAGGGCCACTCCACCATTAAACCCTAAGTTGCATGGGGCTGTGCTGGGCATCGAGTGGGAGGCAGAGAGACGATGGGAAGAGAAAAGCATCCAAGGTGAGCAGGGACGGTGCCCAGATCACAGGGGAGGGGCTGCAGGGAGAGGCCACAGAGGAGGCTCTTCTGCACCAAGCTCACCCAGTGGTAAAGGAGCAGGCTGGGGCCTAGCCTCTGTGAGCAGCATCTCAAAGCTCACAGGGTCCTTGCACGAGCTGGGATCTGGGAGAGCCATAGTGGCCATCTGGGGGAGACTAGAATGCAGAGGAGACAGACAGGAAAGATCTGCTGCATGTCTCAGAGTGGAACCAGCAGGCTCAGGGGTCATTTGGAAATGAGGCGGTGTCAGGCATGGCATGTGGGTTCTGGTCTGAACCCAGGTAGCCCCCACGGAGTCTGGTCTCACATGATCCCTCACGGGTGAGATTTTAAAGCAATCCTGGGACACCGTGATGAGCAATTGTTCCTCCCCTTGAACAATGCGTGTCTCACACGTGTGAGCTTAGGGATCTGGAGGAAGGGACGGGAGTGGTGAGGGACAGGCATGGGCAGGCCAGCACCCCAGGCCCTGCTGAACTCACAGCCTGGGACACGCCACGGAGTAGGGTAGGAAACGCTGCTTTAAACCTGAGGTGTCTGCACAGGCACCAAGACCAGGCAGTGGGAGGATGGTGCTGGGAGAACTGGGCATCCCGATGCAAAGGGATGGGACACGACCCCAGCCTTACACTACGTGAATTTGTAACCAACTCAGATGAATCAAAGAACCAAATGCAAGACCTAAAGCTTTAAAACCCTCAGAGAAAATGGGGAGCTCTGCAGCATTAGCTTTGGCAATGATTTCTTGAATGTGACACCAGAGCACAGGGACAACAAAAAAAGATAGACAAATCAGACAAATGAAAAGTGGACACACAGAAATACGCTTCCAAGTCTGCGATGTCTGTGCAGAGTGAAGGGCCGCGGGCAGGGAGCCAGCTCTGATAAATCGCAGTTCTAATCAGGGATATGTATCCAGAATGCACAGCCACAGGGACAAACAACCAATGACAAATGGGCCCAGACTTGAAAGAGCAGGTCTCAAAAGAAGATACTTAAATGGCCAACAGGGACATGGAAAGATCACATGTACCTACAACGAGATGGCACTGCACACCCCAGAGGATGGCAGGAGTCTACAGGGCAGCAAGTGCAGAAAATGGCCAGGATGTGCGAAACCCACGCTCTTCTGCATTGCTTGTGAGAATGTAAAATACAGAGCTGATGAGAGAATGGCAGGACGCTGCAAGAAATCAACTCGGTTACAGAGGACTCAGTAATTCCACTCCTGCATCTGCACCCAGCAGGAGCAGCGAAAGCAAATCATCTCTGTAGGAAAGTGTCCAGCCCAGCACTCAGGGCCTGCAGGGCAGGTCAGATCTTCTCCAAGGAGGGTTCAGTCCACACCCCAGGACCTGCAGGGCAGGTCAGGTCTTCTCTAAGGAGGGTCCAGCCCACTCCTCAGGACCTGCAGGGCGGGTCAGGTCTTCTCTAAGGAGGGTCCAGCCC
>JAJEJO010001106.1:79793-123474 GCA_020662805.1 Glaucomys volans
AGGTGAGTGTAGTAGTGAGCACCCAGATAAGTGAGTGGAGGAGTGAGCTCCCAGGTGAGTGAGTTTAGCAGGGAGCACCCAGCTGAGTGAGTGCAGGATACAGCAACCAAATAAGTGAGTGTGGCAATGAGCACCCTGGTGTCTAGACTGTGGCAGTGAGCACCCAGGTGAGTGAGTGTGGCTGTGAGCACCCTGGCGCCGACACGTTGTTCCCACCTTAACTCCAGACAAACAAGTCACAAACAAAGTTGTTAAGGCTAGAAAAATAGTCCCAACAATTCAGACACCCTTTGGTAATGCTTAATTGGTTAATGGAAAACTATGGTATCCTCCTAGGAAACCAGCTTCTGGTCCCTTAAATTTAGACCCCCTTTATCTCCCGCTGGCAGAATACACCTTGATTGGCATCAAGTATATTATAATGAAAAATGTACATGGAAAGCTCATCTCCCCTTTTTAGAATATTTAAAATATGTAAAACTCTGGTGTTTGCCTAGTTGCTCTGAACAGCTTTCTTGGGCAGGACAGGCTAATGCTCACTGGGCAAAAGCAGGAGGTGTAATCTAGCAAGAGCTATTGTTCCTATTGAACTAATTATTAACCACATAGTGTAAACTTATATGTTGTTCATAGAAACGACTTCTGTGCATGATATTCCCAGTAATATAGTAGAACTAGTTAAAGATTATATAGAAGAATACTTAAAAATATTATGAAGAGTTGATAATATTTAATCTGCTAACATGTTTTGCCTATTGTCTTGTTGTTTGCGTCAGTTTCCTTTTGTGTGGCCTCAAGATATTGTACTCAAGCTAGAAGCTAACATATAAAAATGGTGTGTGGAAAAAATAAAGTCAGAACACAACTTAGCCTCAGATCACTGAGTCTGTGTTGCTTTGTTCTCCACCTCCCCGACGCCATCCCAATCACCAGAGAGCACCACGACCCTTTGTGCTAGGGCTGGACCCCGGCATTGATGTACACACAAAACAAGGTTGGCTAGGGAGGGTGACTGTTTTAGCTGAGAAATGGGTTAATGAGGATTTATTCGATCATCCCTCTATCTTTGTAAGCAATTCAAATTTTCTATAGTAAGAAGCTTCTGAACATATTTGCCATCCTTTTAGAATGCAAACTGTTTTTCCTCAATTATGTTCATACACATGCTCCCAAACATACTATGTTCATACATAGAAATCTGACTCTAGTTATCAGCCTGGAGGCCAGGAGAGAACAGTCCTGGTGAGCAGCTGCCCAGTCCTCCCAGACCCTCCCACAGTGGATGGATGGCTGAGGCACGAGGGTTCTGATCTACCTCTCGGGACCACATTCTACCAGTTGGAGTCCCACTTTCGCACAGGGAGCCTGGCAAGGTGACATCGGCCTGTGTTGTACACCAACAGCATGAGTTCTCAGGTGGGTGTGAAGCAGCTGTTCCCCCTCCCTGGGGTCTTCACTCCCACCATCAATACTGCACACCTACTAAAGCTGTGTCTTCAATGGGAAACTCGTTTTACGGTGCTGCTGTTTATCACTCCCTTCTGGGGGACCACGATGCCTTCAAAGCCTCCTGGAGGAAGTGCTCCAGATCCCATCCTGTGGGTCTGTCTAGTATTCTCCTTTTCTTGAACCTAAGATTATGTCCACCAGAATTTTAATGCAAAAATAGAACTCACTGGGTATTGTAGGAAGAGAATAAAAACAGGAACTCAGGTGCCTGGAAGATTCCTGGAAGGACCAGGTGCAGGAGTCAGGAGAGCTCATGAACACATGGCTGTAACCCAGGGGCTGGTGTCATCATTGCAGAGCCATCTCTGGCTCTCGGCCCCGGGCACTACTGCCAGTGCAGTGCAGGTTTCTCACAAAGCTGAATGAGGAAGAAAAATCTCAGGACACTCATTTATGAATGAGTGAAAAATTTATGAATGAGGTGAAAAATTCCATAATGAAAGTAAAAAAATAAATCAGTAATATCCAAAGAAAATGGCATCATGAGCCCATTTGCTTGACACAGAATGCAAGTTTGTTTAGCAGAGATTAAGGGAAAAATCATACAATTTGTCAATAGACACCAAAAAAGACAATTAGTAAAAATGATATTTGTCTGTGATAAACAGTCTCAATAAAACAGGAAGATAAAAAATATATCAGGTAAGAAGAATTTTTTAAAACCCTGCAACAAACATCCTGCGGAGTTGCATAGGAACACATGAACCTCTGTGAGACCAGGGACGAGCTCAGCGCTCATTCGTGATTGTTCTAGGGGCCTGACAAGAACAGGGGGGAAGAAAAGGAAGGAAAATGCGTGTTTGGAAATGAGGAAGAACATGGTTCTTCACAGATGATGCAGTTTGTCCTGGAGAAAAATTGAGGTCATCAGTAGGTAAGTTGTCAGGATTAAGAAGCACAGGTTCCTGGACGCAGAATCAGGGTACACCAGCTCCAAGTGGAGACATAGCCACCTCCCCATGGTCATTCAGCACTTGTATTAACAAAGCACTGCTTTTATTTATTTTTTAATTTTTAATTTCTTTTAAATTTTTTGTTTGTTCTAATTAGTTGTACGTGACAGTAGAATGCATTTATACATTTTGATAGATCACACACAAATGGAGTGTAATCTCTCATTTTTCTGTTAGTATATATTGCAGGATCACATTGGTCATGCAGTCGTACATGCACACGAGGTAACAATGTCTGTTTCACTCTACTCTCATTCCTTCCCCCACATCCCTTCCCCTCTCTTCACTCCCCTCTACCTAATATAAAGTAACTCTATTCTTCCCTGTTCACCCCACCTATTGTGAATTAGCTTTCACATGTCAGAGAAAACATTTGGCCTTTGATTTTTTGGGTTCAGCTTATTTCACTTAGCATGATATACTCTAACTCCATACCTTTACCTGCAAATGCCAGAATTTTATTCTTCTTTAAAGCTGAGTAATATCCCATTGTGTGTATATATGTATCATATTTTCTTATCCATTCATCTGTTGAAGGGCACCTAGGCTGGTTCCATAGTTTAGCTGGTGTGAATTGAGCTGCTACAAACATTGATGTGGCTGCCTCACTGTAGTGTGCTGATTTTAAGTCCTTTGGGTATAGACCAAAGAGTGGGATAACTGGTTCAAATAGTGTTTCCATTTCGAGTTTTCTGAGGAGTCTCCATTCATTACGGAAAGCAGTATGGACATTTTTTAAAGACAAAATATTCCATTTACAAGGGCATATTCAAAAACCTAGAAATACATGTAACAGAAGCCCCTCGAGTATGTTATGGAAAAACAAACTTTTGCTGAAAACATTACAGGGGATTTAAATAAACGGAGAGAAACCATGCTAGCAGGGTGTGAGAGGCCACAGCACACTAGTTCTCCCAGAGTCGTCCAGAGCTGTGCCCCTTGGGCACGGGCGTAGGTCACTCACCCAGCCACTTCTCCAGCAGTTACAGTGGTGGAAAGCACAAGTGCAGCCAGGACACTCTCCCTACCAGACCTGAATCCTATAAGACGTGGCCAGCTACGGAAACACCACAACGGATCCCTTTAACTAGTACAATTAACAAGTCTTAATAATTAAAACTTAAAAAAAGGCTAAGGGGAGAAACGTACCACATTCCTTGATGGGATGCTTAGCACAGTAAAGATGTCAGTTTTCTCCAAATGTATCCAAAATTTCACATGATTTCAGTCAAAATCCAAATTGTGATTCTGAAAAACTTAAATGGTTCTGAAATTTGTCTGAAAGTGATGAAACGTCTGAAAGGAAAAAGAAATTTCATAAACTCAGAATAGTAGAAAGGACTTATACCATCCCATAACAAAATTTGTTATCAAATCATAATAATCTATATTATGGTGTAATTCTGCTATGGCAGAAAGCCCAACACACTGAACACACAGCTCAGAAACAGACCACCATCTTTAGGGCAGCCTGGCACTCCCTTCTGGTTACTGCTGCGTGGATTTCCATTTTCCATCCTTCACTTTCACCCTCTGTTGTCCTTAGTTCCAAAGTGAGCCTCTGTAGGCAGACAGCGCTGGGTCCTGTTTTAAAAACTTCTTTATGCAATCTGTCCTTGGTTGGGAAGTGTGATTCATTTGCATTTAAAGGAAATACTGGTGAGAAAGGACTTACTTTTTTATTTGTTTTCTGTGTGGATTATACTTGTTTGCCCCTTGTTTCTTCCATTGTTTCCTTCCTTTATGCTTAGTTGATGTTTTTAGTGACACATTGCTATGTTTTCTTTTGTGTATATTCTATAAATATTTTCTTTGCACTTACCAGGCAGGTTACATATTACATCCTAAAGTTATAACATTACACTTTAAACTGATAGCATCTTGACTTGCAACACATGAAAACTCTACTCGAATAACATAAATTTATAAAAATGTTATGCTTTTGTTTTTAAAATCCCATGGAAGAATAAAAAATGGCACTACATACTAAATAATTATGTTATGAATTTTTAATGTGTTTATGTATTTACTTTCATTGGAGAACTATGTTTTCATGTGATTTCAAGTTACTACCTAGTGTCTTTTCATCTCAAATTTAAAGACCTCCTTCAGAATTTCTTGATCTCATGATGATGAATTCTCTCAACTTTTATTTATCTTGGAATACCTTAATTTCTCCCTCTTTTTTTTGTGTGGGGAGGGCACCAGAGGTTGAACCTAGGGGTGCTTAACCACTGAGCCACATCCACAGCCCTTTTTATATTTTATTTAGAGACAGGGTCTCACTATGTTGTTAAGGTTGGCTTTGAACTCTTAATCCTCCTGCCTCAGCCTCCTGAGCAGCTGGAATTATGGGTGTGTATCACCACACCTGGCTAAGGCACAATCTTGCCAGATACAGGATTCTCAGAAGAAATTTTTCTCTCTCACTCTTAGCACTTGAAATATATCATTTCGCTTCCTTCTGACCAAGAAGATTTCTGCTGAGAAATCACTGATAATCTAATCAAGGTTCCCTTGCACACAACAAGTTCCTTTTTCTTTCTTTCAAGATTGTTTTTGGCTTTTGACATTTTGATTATAAGGTGTCTTAGTGAGGGTCCCTTTAGCTGTATCCTGCTTGGTATTCAGTGAGCTTCTTGGATTTGTATGTTCATGTCTTTCCTCATATCTGGGGCTTTTTTGGCAGTTATTTTTCCAAATAAGATGTCTGTCCCTTTGTCTTTCCTTCTTTTCTCCTTTAGTTTTCAAGCATGTTTGAGGCTCTTGTTCTAAAGTCTTTAGCGAGTTCTACCCTGTGTTTCTTCATGGGGGGCTCTCATGATTCATTCTATTTTCCTGTTGCTTTGCCTGCCTTCTGACCCCTCGTTAAAAATTACACACTTGAGAAGATAGCCATCTCTCAAGGGTCTTCTGCATACCCAGGAGGTGACCCAGACTGCCCCTCTTCAATCAGAGTTCAGACCCTCACTCGGAGTGCAGTCCTCCCCTTTCACCCCTTTTGTGGAAGAGGTACCCCAAAGGCCCTTGGGCCTGGGGCCCCAAGTTCTGCTACCCTTCCTTCAGGTCTGGGTCTGCCTCACGTCTTAGGTCCCTGCCCCTCACAGGAGGTGCCCTCCTGGTACCTGCCCCTCTTTCCACTGCCTGGCCCCTTGGGGACACTCTGACGAACCCAGCCCCACTGGTCCTCAGAATCTAATGAGGATGCTGGAAACACTTTGACCTCCCGACTCAGCCTTGAGGTCAGTCTTGGGCTGCCTGGGAACCTGGGCTTCCCGCCTGCACGCCACAAAGCCAGAGGCCTCTCTCTCCTGATTCTGCCCCCATCGTTTCCTCTATCCTATCATCTTGCTCTAGTGACCCGGTTTCACTGAATAAAAGTGGAGCGATCCATTGAGAACCTGACTTCCAGCCCCAAATTGATCACAAGCCCAAGGACCAGGCCTGGATCCTGCCCTGGTGGCTGGCCTGTCTGTGCCTGAGAGGTGGGTCCACCATCCTGGCTCCGCTCCTGGGTGTCTGCCTCTGTGCCCTTCCACTACCCACTTCTTGGCTCTGCTTGGTGGCAGTGCCCAGGTCCTCAGGCTGAAGCCAAGCTTGACTGGATCCCTCTCCTTGCCCACCCCGGTGCCCAGCAATGGCTGGATCCAGAGGCTTCAGGACGGGGCTTGTGCCTTTCTGCTTCTCACACTGCCCATTTCTGCCATGGCTGCTGCAGGTCTCATAGGCTGGCTCCACTCTGGTCCTTCCTGCTGTGCTGCTCCCTGGGGCACCTGAAGATTCCCACAGTCTCCTGTTAGCTTGGGAGAAATCTCACCTCTTCCTAAAACCTGCACGCACCCTCCTCCCTCTCGGCCTCCTCGGCAGGCCCTGGCACCTCTCGCTGCCACCGGGGCCTGCGCCTGCTCTTCTCCACCCCAGGCTTTCCCTCCCAGGCTGCTCGGTCCTGTCTCCTGCGACCTCAGTGAGACCCCCTTGTTCTGCTTTCCTCGGGGCACTGTTCCTCTTTGAAATTCCACCAGGTGTTTGTTTCTCCACTTTGTCTCTTTCACCAGGAGGAAGCCTCAAAGGGCAAAGACCTCCCCTCTCTCCTTCACCATCCTGTCTGCAGTGAGGGCATCCAGGGACTCAGAATTTGCTTGAATTAATTGGTCTGGCTCCAAAGCCGACCCCCTCACCACGGCACTGCGCCCTTTGGGGCGAGGCACCCTAAAAGACAGCCTGCAGACAGCATTTCTACAGAAGGTCAGAGGAGAACAGAGGGCTTGGCTTCTGTTCATAGTTAGCTCCTATTCCATTAAGAGACAAGATCAACGCATGAAAAGAGATGAGAATAATTTGTTTATCCCTGAAGCTTAATTTCCCTTCTCTGTGACACACAGATAGCTCTTTTGGCAGCTCCTGTGGGCTGTGGAGCAGTTTTGATGGAAGATGATCCTGGCATTAATACTTTAATTGAGCTCAATAAAAATATTTATACTTTCCATCAAGTCTTGGATTGGAATCCCCAAAACAGATATACACAAATTCAATCTCACATGTGCTTGGCTTCCTTGGAACCACCCAGTGTGGAGCAGGGAGTCCAAGCCTGGACTATGTCCTGAGGGGACGGAGCTCCAGGGCACCATACTCCCCGGTGCTCTTTCACAATTTCCAGCGTCTTTACCATCTTCACCGCTGTTGAAATAAATCTCGGTTGCATGAGGGTGGCTTCTCATGAGCATTAGATGGTGCTCTGACTTGCTCTGGGGCAGGACGTTAGGCTGCTGCTATCCCCTGAGGACTGAGTTGTCAGCACAGTGGAGCTTGGTTCTCTGCAGGGGGATTTGTTAAAAAGCTGAAGTAGGTCTCATAAACACGAACGCTCTTAGGGAGTGTGGAGTGCGCTTGAGTCCTCTCCCAGGACACCACTGCTGCGATCAGTTCAGTGCCATTGTGGAGCAGAGAGGGTCTGTGGCTTGTGCCAGGCTGTTTTGGGCTTTCCCTCCCTCTGGGAACATGGCAGGGCCTTCAATGCCAAGAGCAAAGGGCCACTTCTGCCCCCAGTCCTGGGTTCCAGTCCATGGTCAATCGGTCCCGTGCCCTTGGGCTCCTGACTGGGGTCAAGCTGTGTCAGGAGCACATGGTAGAGGAAGCTCTCTCCCCCATCAGGGAGCAAGGAGAGAAGAAGGGGACAGAGACCCAGTGACCTGGAGACTCCCACCAGGCCCCACCTTCTAAGATCCCACAACCCTGGGGACCCAGCATTCCAGAGCAGGCCCTTGGGGGACACTCAAGATCCAGAGGATGGTGCCACCTAGAGCTGCTAGTCTGCCTGCTGCTGGGCATGTGCCCTGGCAGGAGGTGGGGCTCCACCCCCTCCCCCTTGCTGCTGGTACCTATGGAAGACAAAAGCGCCTAGGACCAAGGGAGAAGCCTGGCCTCTGGCCACCCTTGCCAGCGTCTCGGCCTTCTCCTCACTCGTGTGACGATGTGCCAGGTTCCTGCCAGCCTTCCTCAGGGCCCTGCAGCTGGTGCCTTTCTACACTGCACACCTGCACACCTGCACACCTGACCTGGGTGGCAGTGACCTGCCTGCAGCAGGCACCCTCGAGCCTCAGGAGGGTGAGGCAGACAGTCAAGTGCATCTGCGTGTGAACTGAAAGGGAGCCGCAGCCCGGTCAGCATGTCTAAGGGCAGAGAGCAGAACCTTATGATCTCAGGATCTCAGAATCTCAGAGGAGGTGGGCTTGGCCTGCAGGTGAAGCCCAAAGGGGACAAGCACATCTTGGAGTCTGGCCTCCTCTCACCCTCAGCTCCTGGAGGTCTCTCAGCCTTTCAGCTCAAGATAGCAGAGTGAATTCAGCAGGAAGTTCCCCTGGAGACATACAGAAGCCCGTCGGAGGTCAGCCTGCTTGGCTCAGCAAACACTGTGGTCTGACTTGACCCCATTCTTGAGGACCTCTTGCTGAAGGTTAGCATTGGCCCAGGGCTGCTGCTGGCCAGCTGGAGGCCTGGACAGTCCACCTAACACCTCTGAGTTTCTGTTTTCCTACCTGTAGAATGGAGACACTTACCTGCCTCACACGCTGCTGGCCTGGGATGAGCCTGGCCTATGCAAGCACCAAGGGCTGCTCCTGACACTAATTGACAGCAGCATCTCCTTAGGCTGAGACATTTGCTGCAAGGATGCTTCCTTTAAGATGGGAGAAAGTGTAGGAGGTAGCAACTCATCTAGACTGCGTCAATTAGTAATACCTTTGTGTTTGCTAAGAGCCAGAAATTTGATCTCCAATTATTTTGCCAGATACCTGAGCTCTGAAAAAATTAAGTGTGAGGACAGTACAGTTTTTTTCTGGGGGGTGCAGGGTTTCTTTTTTTGGCCATGCTGGGGATTGAACCCAGGGCCTTGTGCTTATAAGGCAGGCACTCTACCAACTGAGCTATATCCCCAGCCCGGTGAGGGGTTTCTGTTAGTACCAGAAGCTGCTGTGGGCAGTGGAATCAGGGACCAGGTAGATGCTGGGGTTGGTGATGGGGCTGCACAGAAGTGGGGGTGCCCAGAGAGGAAATTGTTCTGTAACCCTAGAAGAACACGGTCATTTGAAACAAGTCTTGGATAAGATGAAACTTGGGTTTAATAAAATTGAGGTCTCTCAGAAACCTGAGTATCAGAGGATGCAAGAAATCATAGAAACCAAGTGGTTAAGGCCAGATGCATAAGTAGAGTGGTGACTGCTTCTTGAGAACTGATGGAGTCTGTGGAAAAGGGGTCTGTGGTGCCCTGTGGAGTGCTTTGTGACTCAGCAGCACCAACAAGACCTGACCTACTGCATGTGAGGGTTCGAGCAGCTTGAACTTCAGAGCTGGCCTGTGGTAACCAGCTGGTTTTTCCTGAGAAGCCAGAGACCTCTGAGCCTGCTGCTCTCCCTCTGCCACCCCCAGGACTGTGCCTTCATGAGCCAGGTGCTTGCCAGAGGGACCTAGAGCTCTCAGCACACCCCATCACACGAGTCCTCCAAGGCCTTAGCCAGTCATCTCTGAGGTCTGTCCTTGAGGTCTCTGACCACCCCATCCTATGTGTTAGAGCTAGCTGCAGAGAAGCATCGATTCTGCACCCGACATCACATTAGAGACAGTTAGTGAAATTTGAAAGCTTTATATTATGACTATTTAACAAAATGTTGAGTGCAGGTTTTCCTGGAACTGGGAAATAGCTCCCCTGAGTCAATCTGCAGGAGGCTTCTTGCAGGAGTGAGCTGGCCAGGGAGCAGCAAGAGACAGGGCGGGCAGTCAGTGATGAAGATGGTGTGGGAAGGTGAGTGCTCAGATGCCAAGCGCCCATCACCCACCAAGTATGCACAGGCATTCTTGCTGTGCATGTGGATGCAGTGTATGTGCCAAATGTAAACACTTGTCTATACCCATGACAAAAGCACAGCAGCTGGATCAGGTTGAAGGCCAGTGATGGTGGCCCGTGTTTGATAGTTTCCACTGCTCACAGCACTCCAGCAATGGTAGTGCTGGCTGTGAATGGCAGTTTGTGACTGTCTCTTAATGAAGCTGAGAAAACATGCACAACAAATGCCGAACACAACCAAAACACGGGAAGTTTGTAACTAGCTGAAACACATCTATAAGGATCTCCTTCTTCCCTGCCATGTCTTTATTTAAGATGGCGCCAGCAGAGTTTCTCTTCCGGGTTGTTCCCCTGTTCCACCCTGCCAATGGTGCGAACCTTAGACCAATGACCGAGCTACATGGTGGTGGTTAACATAGGGAACCAATAGCTGGCTGCACCGTCACTTACTAACAACCCGCCCCTCGTGGAAATCCCCTAGCGCACCCTATATAACCCTGGTGATTGTTCAATAAAACGGAACTTCTCTGACGGTGTGCCTTGCATCTTGATGTCGTTTTCTTTCATTGGTGCTTTGACTCGGATGGGGGATACCCTCATCTATTGAGGACTCCCTCCACCAAGGCTTGCTGTCCTCGTCGACCTTTTCGAGCGCCTGCTACCCTGCAACCAACACCGGTCATTTTGTAGGTAAGTTCCCCCCGCGGAGGCTACCACCCTTGGCCGGACTAGAGCAGGGAATTCGTCGGTGATCCTCCGGCAAACCCCTGACGTCTGACCAAGGAGAGAGAACACACCCCACCTCGGTCTTTATGACCACGGTGGACTCTCTGGAGCCTTTCAATTGACCGTTCCTGTCAGGTGGGGTGGAAGAACAGGCCCTTTTCCTCTCTCTCTCTTTCCTTCTCTACCTCCGGAACTGTCCATAAAAAATCCTGGCACTAGGTCTTCCGTGACCACCGGCACATACACCTGACAGTTGGACCCTCAGGTGACGATGTGATTGTCCTCCTTGCCCCGACTCTCCTGAGTCAGCCGAGCAGTACGCCACTTGGGGACGCCTGAGGGGTAATCTTTTCAGCTCAGTCTCTGGTCCAGAAGTCTTTTCCTCACTCACTCTTCATCTCTTGACTATGGGGGCCTCTTCTTCCCTCCTACCGACTCCCCTCTAAAATGTCTTTTATCCAGTCTGAATCAATTGTCTCTCATACCAGATATTAAACCTAAAACTTCTTGTTAAATTCTGTACACAAGACTGGCCTCAGTACCCCCTAGACAACTTCAGTGTTTGGCCCTCTGTGGGATCACTAGACCCCCAAATTCTCCAAGATTTATTCACCTGTGCAAGCACTCGAAAAAGTGGAAGGAGATTCCCTACATTGAGACTTTCTTCCTTCTGTGTTCTCATCCCCAACTTTGTTCCACTTGCAGTCCTCACCAAGTCCTCCTTGCCTGTAAGCCAGCCCCTGCCTCCCCCATTGTTGCCACCTCCCTCAGCTCCTACTAGCCCCTCCCCAGATTCCTTTAGTCCTCCTGCTACTCGATCTCGCACCAGGTGCCCCAGACTGTGGCACCATTGAGAGAAGTGGCAGGCCCTGAAGGCATCGTGCGAGTGCATGTCCCCTTCTCCATGACTGACCTCACTCAATTAGCATGGAGGTTAGGCTCCTTCGCTACAGACCCCACCACTTACATTTGGGCGTTCCAGTGGGTCCTGCAGGCTTTAGCCTTACACATCATGATATATACATGCTCCTGGCCAATACTGTCCTTCCCGAGGGGCACTCCAGGGTCTGGGAGCTTGCTAGAGCACACACTGATGAAACCCATCGGGTCGATCCTAGTCATCCAACCGGCCCTCATGCGGTTCTGGAGCAAAACCCCGATTTGGACTATAACACCCATGCAGGGCTGCAACTTAGAGATCAATTTGCTGCATGTATTGCGGCAGGTCTAAAAAAGGCAGCACACAAGGCTGTCAATTTTCAAAAAATACAGGAGATTATTCAGAAGAAGGATGAAACCCCCTCCAAGTTTTTAGATCGGCTCACTAAAGCCCTACAACAATATACTAACTTAGACCCTGAAACCCCTGACGGTCAGCATGTCCTTATGACATACTTCCTATCACAGAGCTATCCTGATATCAAAGCCAAACTTAAAAAACTTGAACAAGGACCCGCAACTCCCCAAACCAAAATCTTAGCCATAGCCTTCAAGGTCTTTCACAATCGACATGAGGAGGTTGAGCACCATAGATACCAAAGACAGAAGAAGGTGGAACAGAGCAAATTTCAAATGCTTGCCCAGGTCTTTCAAAGGACCCCTCAACTGCCATGCCCCAAAACTCCCCCAGGTGCCTGTTTTAAGTGCGGCAAGGAGGGTCACTGGGCTAAAGCATGCCCAACTCCTAGGACCCCCCACACACCCTGCCCCAAATGTCAGCAAATGGGTCATTAGGGTTCTGATTGTCCCCCCGCAGGGGAGCTACGGCCAACGGCCCTACAGACCTCTTGGGCGTAGCGCTCTATGACTGACAGGGCCCTGGGTCCTCCTCCCCGGCCATTACCATCAACAGGCAGGAACTCAGGGTACAAATTCAAGTAGATGGGCGCCATATCAACTTCCTTCTTGACACTGGGGCTACTTTTTCAATCTTGAGGGAGTTCTGGGGGCCTACTGTGTCATCGTCCTCTCCTATTGTCGGGGTAGGAGGGAAAACCACACATCCTCAAAAAACTCCTCCGCTGCTGTGCTCTATTAATAAGTTCCCATTTTGCATTCTTTTCTAGTAATGCCTCAATGCCCAGTGCCACTCCTCAGAAGGGATGCTCTTTCAATACTGAAAACCATCATTTCCATGCAGTCGCCCACCTTTACCACTCCACATTTCCTGTTGGCTTTCCTGGCTGACGAACTCACCCTCCTATTTTGTTCCGAGTGCGATAAGCCAATAGATCCCCATCCTAAAAAGGATCATTTTCCAGTTCCCATGAGTCTGGTGAATCCTGTTATTTGGGACATCCATAACCCTTCAACAGTCAATTGCTCCCCTGTCACGATTCACCTTAAAAATCCCAACCAATTTCCCAATCAATCTCAATATCCTCTTTCCACTACAGCCCTGACGGGCTTACAGCTTATCATTCATGATCTTTTAAAGAAAGGGTACATTCGGCCTACTCATTCCCCCATAACACTCCTATTCTGGCAGTAAAGAAACCAAGTGGTTCCTACCACTTAGTTCAAGACCTCCGTCTTGTAAATTCCTCATTAAACCCATTCATCCATTAGTCCCTAACCCATACACTCTGTTATCTCAGATTACCACAACAGCGACCCACTTCACAGTCATTGATCTGAAGGATGCCTTCTTTTCTATTCCTCTTGCCCCTGAATCCCAGGATATTTTTGCATTCACCTGGACCGACCCCACTACCAGCTAGCTAAGGGCCGCCAGGATGAGCCTTTGTCCTCCTCGGTGGGTAGACCCTTCCAAATCCTAAAAAAGGGCCTTCTCCAAGCACCAGCCTTGCACTTGCCTAACCTGACGCGCCCTGTCTCCCTTTATGTGCATGAGAAAGGGGGCCAAGGTTTGGGTGTCCTGGGATAAAACTATGGCCCCACCTTTGCCCCCGTGGCTTACTTATCCAAACAGTTGGATCCTACTATTAGAGGCTGGCCTCCATGCTTACAAGCACTGGCAGGAGGTCATGATCTCCAAAAGGAAGCTAACTTATCTTTGGCTCTCCACTCACAATTCTTTCTCCACATCACCTGAAAGACTTACTGACTTACAAAGGCTTGCAGACACTCCCCCTTCCGGGATACTTTCTCCAGAATCCTGCCATTACCTTCCAAACCTGTCCTCCCTTGAATCCTGCCTCGCTGCTTCCTGTCACTTCTGATTCGCTCGACTCGCCTGTGCACCACTGTACTGAGGCTCTGGAGACCTTTTTACCATGTCCCACCTCTATTTCTGAGGGCCCCCTACCCCAATCCGATTTTACTTGGTTCTCAGATGGGAGTGCATTCACACAGGATGGGATAAAGAGGGCCGGATATGCCGTTGTCTCTCACTCAGCAGTTTTCGAGGCAAACCCACTCCCCATTAACACCACCAACCAACAGGCTGAATTAATCACGGCCACTAGGGCCTGTGAACTTGCAGCCGGGAAAACTTTGTCTCTATACACAGACTCCAAATATGTCTTCCATATCCTGCCATCCCACGCAGTCATGTGGAAAGAAAGGGGCCGATTAACATCCAAGGGCTCTTCAGTAATGAATGCAAAACTCATTTCCCAACTCATTGATGCTTCCAGATTACCATCTAAACTGGTATTACTCACTGTCGGGCCCACCAATCTGATTTTCCCCCTGTTACCACTGGGAATTCCAAGGCTGACCAGGCTGCGGGGGCGGAAGCCCTACAATCTCCAAATTCATCCCATGTGCTCGTGCTCATGCCCTCTGAGCAGAACCACGGTCCTGACTCCAAGGACAAACAAGAGCAACTCTTCCTCTTTCTCCCCTCCCTATTTCATTCAAGTCCTCAAAGTCATGAACTCTTTCTCCATTCCTTTTCCTCCTGTCATCAGAGGACAGGGCTCTTCTGCGTCAAATCTCCTCCTCATGTTGTATCTGCCAATGCACTAATTCTAATACCCCTTTAAAGCCAAAACCTTTCCCTTCCCACCAAGTCCGTGGACATACCCCTGTTGCAGCCTGGCAGGTCGACTTTACTAACATGCCCAGGGTCAAGAACTTTAAATACCTTCTGGTTATGGTAGATACCTTTACAGGGTGGGTAGAAACCCTCCCCACGTCCAACAAGAGGGCTTCCACTGTAGCCAGTGTATTACTCAACCAAATCATTCCCAGATTTGGGATGCCTACCTCTCTCCAATCTGATAATGGCCCTGAATTCATCTCACAGGTCACCCAACCTGTTGCTCGGGCCCTGTCTCTTCCCTGGCACTTTCACTGCCCCTACTGCCCCCAGGCTTCTGGGAAGGTTGAACGGACTAATCGATCCATCAAGGAAGTGCTCACAAAGCTTACAAAGGAACTCAGCATGGATTGGGCTACCTTACTCCCTTTGCTCTTCTCCACTTAAGGGCTCTACCTAAGAGCCCCTTCTCTCCCCTTTTGAACTTATGTATGGCCATCCTCTCGTTCCCCCGGGCATCAATCCCTTGGCCTGGCCCATCCCTGACCAACATGCCCTGCCTCTTCTTTTCCACCTTCGGGCTGAACTATGGACATATCAGGATTGGCTTCTTCCTGATCCCGATACATCCCAAAACCTCTTTCCCTTACAACCTGGACAGTTTGTATACTTCTGTCCCCTGGGAGATAAAGACTCATTACATCCAAAATGGGAAAGCCCAACATGGATAATACTATGTACTCCAACAGCTGCTAAACTATCCCTCCCAGGTCCAGGTCACCATTTGATTTCTTGGATTCACATCTCCAGGCTAAAGCCAGCTCCCGCCTCATCCGGTTTCGAGGACACCTGTCTAGACCCCACCTCGGCCGTGTCTGTTCGTGATTCTTGTTCTTCCTCTCCCCGCGAACCCTTGAAGCTCCACTTCTCTCACATCTCTCTCTTCAAACCAATACTAGAAGATGTCACCTAAGTCAATGTTTGTCTCACTAGTTTGTCTCTGACTTTTATTCCGTCTTGTCATTTCCTCACCCTTTGTATGGAGATTCCGAGTCAGAGAAACTTACACAGAAAAAAAATACTAAACCCACTGCTCTAGCAGGCACAGCTGATTGTCCCCTTATGGGATGTGCCTCCAAAAAAAAATTCCACTTTTCCCGTCTATGGGCCAGGCGGCCCATCCTGGTACTTCTGCCCATCCTGGTCAGTGTGTCTCTAACAACCTCTGTTGCAGGAGCTGCTCTCTCTGGAGGAGCACTTGGGCGGTGGAGGAAATCAACACCCGTCTTGAAAGTGCACTCACTTCCACGGCCTCCTCATTAGCCTCTCTTCAAAAACAGGTTACTTCCCTGGCTCAGGTGACTCTCCAGAACCAAAGAGTTTTAGATCTCCTTACAGGAGGAATGCTGTGACTATGTCAATGAATCAGGTCTATTAGAGCAAAATATTGTTAAACTGCGGGACTTAGCCGTGGGACTTCGAGGATCACACGGTAACTCCTCTTTCTCCTTTTGGCTTCAGTCACCTTTAATCACATGGATCTGGCCGATCTTGAGTCCTGCACTCATTAAGTTCATTCAAAACCAGGTCGGAAAAATTTCTAACCAAACTTTCAATCAGCTTCTCCTCAGGAATTGGAATTATCAGCATTTGAGCACAGAGGATCCACACACATCCTCTAGGGAACGACCTTCCTCGCTGCTCTCCATGACGATGCCTGGCTCTGCCCGACCATCTCCTGCCCAGATGACTGGTGGAAAGCCGTGCAGGACTTGTGGTTGCAGGGAACATTTTGCGACCTGTCCCCATCTGAGATTACTGTCTGCTCTGCCGTAATGTGGGGCATCCTTAGCACATTTCTCCGGGAGTCCCTTTTACCCCCTAATGACGCCCCAAAATCAGCAGGAAGTAGCCAGATTGAACGATGTCCAGAATCCCACATAAAATAACGAAAAGGGAGGAATATAAGGGTCTCCTTCTTCCCCGCCATGTCTTTATTTATGATGGCGCCGGCAGAGCTTCTCTTCCAGGTTGTTCCCCTGCTCCACCCTGCTCACGGCGCAAACCTTAGACCGATGCCCGAGCTACATGGTGGCAGTTAACATAGGGAACCAATAGCTTGCTGCCCCGCCACCCGCCCCTCGTGGAAATCCCCTAGCGCACCCTATATAACCCTGGCAATTGTTCAATACAATGAAACTTCTCCGACGGTGAGCCTTTCGTCTTGATGTCATTCTCCTTCAACATCTACAGCACTGACACAGGCAAGGCCAGCCCCACCACCCAGCAGCACTTCCCAGCTCTGCGCTGGGTGTCTGCTGGGTCCCAGAGGCTAGGCACCGAGCTCTGTGGCCAGGGACTGCCGAACTCAGGGCTGAGTCTGCAGGGCTGAACCCGGGCCCTGCTTTGTCCTGCCCCCAAGTGGACCTGGAAAATCCCCACTGAGAAGAAGTGGGCTGGAGAATCTGTCAGTTACGCTTTCAAAACCAGAGTGAAACAGGATGAAACTACTCTCCCAATTCATTGTTTAAAAACAAAAGATAAAACAAAAACATGACTGGTGTGCAAACTCTGTCTTGAGAAGCTGTCAGGGGTGGATGAGACAGCTGGGGGCCCAGTACCCCACCTTCTCTCAGTATATGACTTTTCTAAAAACTGAGGTCCCCTCCAGAGGGGGCACTGACACTCAGGGCTCTGGTACAGAAGTTTTCATGAATTGCAGATAGACTCCTGCCTTAGCTCCCTGCTTCCCTCCCCCAGGAAAATGAACTTCACCTTCTACAGGCAAGTGCCTTGGAGCAATCAGAGAAACCAAAATTCTAGGAAACTGCAGGGAATGCTTGTCACAGGGTCTGGGCCCACGTGGAGCTGAGGCAGCCACCGCAGTTACTGTAATCCCACCAGGAGTATTCCAGACGTCTCGGTCAGAGTAGCAGCTGCATGAGCTTATTAGAAGGGATGGGAAAGAGATGGGGGACACTCAAGAGAGAGTGGGACCTCTCAGAGAACAGGTCGGGGTGCCTCTCTTGCCCTCCAATTTTATTAGGGTCCCAGGGAGGTTTCCATATCCCTGCCAGGTCTGCCTCTTGACTTTTGACTAATAGCAGGATAGCATCAGACTTTCAAGCTTACCCTGCACATGTCCACTCTGGGTCACTTTGGCTGGTGCTGACCAGTTCTAATTGAGCCTGTTCCTACAGATTTTGTGGTTAGGGGGAATTGTCACTGTCCTCTGAGTTCTGGATCTGGTCTGTTAAGGGTCACAGAGACCCCCTTCAGGTGCTGCTCTTAGCATTATCGCAGACAACAGGACAGAGGCTGAGGAACGTGACATGATGGTGACTCATGCCAGGTGGCTGCAGTAAAGTTTTTGCTTTCTAAAAGAAAGCATGTGGGGAAGTTGGACAGTAGTTAACAGAATTATTCCTTAACCCCATGGTCTCACCACTCACATCGGTGTGTTCCCTGTCAATGCCCATTTTTTGCTTGTTTCTAAAATGTTAGAGAAAATTCCAGAAAGAGAAAGGGCTCCTTGCTGTAAGTGAGCTGCTGCAAAGGCCCTGTCTTCTCCAGGTGGCGACAAGCTGAGAACGGCTCAGAAGCCCTGGGCTCTGCCGACCCTGCCGGAGGGAAGGCAGCCACACTGGGGGCAAGTCCACGTGTGTCCACTGGGTGGGCTCTGGATGGGCATCTTCCCTTTTGCTTTTATGGTGATAGGTGGAGATGACCATGGGCCAGTGTGACTTGTGTCTACCTGGTGATGAAATCTAATAAATATTAAATACCAGCATGAAATGAGTTAGTTTGGATCCATAACTGATATAGAATGTACTGAGTCATGTGGAAAAAATATAAAACCCTAAAATAACAGAATCAGTCCATTTATGGAAGATTTCTTCAGACTATTGAAGAAATATAAGATATCATAAAGAATGAGACTATATTCAGATACATAGGAATTAAAACAAAATAAATTTGCAGAATGAAATGTAAATAAACTACAAAATTAGAAAAATAATAGATGATAAACTTAATTGATAAAAGTCCATAATCTCAAATATTTAAAAATTTTGCTAATCAGAAGAATGGAAGTTGGGTTGCTCATGAAGAGTACAACCAGTTACCCATCACCCAGTTGAGGCGCATGGCAGCAGCACTGACACTGGCGGTCAGGGTCACCCATGAAAGGCATAGCCTGCTAACCATCACCTGTGCTCACCACAGGGCCCTGAGGTCAGGCACTGTGAGTGGGAGTCACTCCATGAATCCAGCTGGGGGTGGTATGCGCCTCATCCATCATGGATAGCATCATGTGGTTGATCACCCGAATGGGATGCTTGTGGGAATGAAAAGGGAAAGAATCATAACACATTTCATAGGTGTAAACTAGGATCATCCTAGTCAAAGTGGGGCCCATGGTTATCCACGACGGTGCCCACACGTTCCTCAGGCTGTGGACTCCCAAGAGATAGGAGGCCTTCCCAGACACAGAAGAATGGTTCTTCTGCCCAGGGGAAAAACTAGTGCATCCCCCAGCTAGAACCCCATGCTCGCATTCCTCCTCAGGAGGAATGAATTACAATTAACAATTCCCTACACTAACTAATATAGATAAACATGAATAAATGCTAGTAGTGAAACAGAAAAGTGCATGTTCCTAACAATGCTCATGTTTTTGTTGAGCAATCTAGCATGGTATAAACTGCTTACTAATTATGTATAAGAGACACTACGCAAAGTGAAGCCTCAAAATGACCCCAGGACAACAACACAGGGTGATTTCAACACACCTCTCCCACCAATCCATACATAAACTCAGCAAACACTCTCTCGACTTAAAAAATATTATAAGTCAAATGAACTTAACAGACATCTATAGAATATTTCATCCAACAACGGCTGAATACACTTTTTCTTAGCAGCTCAGGAACCTTCTCCAAAATAGACCATATTTTAGGTTGCAAGGCAACTCTCACCAAGTACAAAAAAATTTATAAACTTTCTTTCATCTTACCAGCTCAAAATGGAATAAAATTAGAAGTTAACACCAAAAAAAAAAAACTACAAAACTATATAAACACATAGAGATTGAACAATACTCTTTTGAATGATGAATGGGTAATAAAATGACTGAGGGAAGAAGTTTAAAAATTCTCAGAATCCAACAAGAACACTAATACAGCATGCCAGACCTCTGGACGCTATGCAGGCAGCTCTACAAGGAAAGTTTACAGCTATGAATGCCTGCATAGGAAAAGCAGAAAGGGTCCAAATAAACAATCTAATGATGCATCTGAAGGCCCTTGAAAGAGAGCAAATCAATTCCAAAACCAACTGAAGGATATAATTAAGAAGGAAGGAAATACTTAAAATCAGAGCTGAAATCAATAAAAGTAAGAATAAAAAAATAAAAAAGATCAGTGAAATCAAGAGTTGGTTCTTTGAAAAGACAAACAAGATAGTTCCTTAGCCAAATTAACCAAAAGAAAAAGAGGGAAGACCCAGATTAATAAAATTAGAGATGAAAAAGGAGAAATACCCACAGACATCACAGAAATCCAGTGGGTCATTAAGGACTATTTTGAAAACTTAGACTCCAATGAATTGGAAAACTTGAAGAAATGAATACATTTCTAGACACATATGACCTGCTAAAACTGAATCAAGAGTACACAGAAAATTTAAACAGACCAACACATAATAATGAGATAGAAGCAGTAATAAAAAGTCTTCTGACATTGTGTACAACCAGAGAAACAACAGCCGTACTCCATTTGTGTACAATGAATCAAAATAAATTAATTTAAAAATAAAATAAAAATCTGACAGGAATTCACAAATATAAAAAAAGTCTTCTGACAAGGAAAAGCTCAGGATCAGTTGAATTCTTAGCTGAATTCTACCAGACCTTTAAAGAACTAACGCCATCACTCCTCAAACTATTCCATGAAAAAGGAAATGGAACTCTTCCAAATTCATTCTATAAAGCCAGTATCACTCTCATACCAAAACCAGATAAGGACACATGAAGGAAAGAAAATTACAGACCAATACCCCTGATGAACTCAGATGCAAAATCCTTAATAAAATACAAGTGAATCATATTCAACAACATATTAAGAAAATTGTACATCATGACCAAGTTGGTTTTATTTTAGAGATGCAAGGACGGTTTAACTCAAGTAAATCAATAAATGTAATTCATCACATAAATAAAATTAAGTACAAAAATCACTTCATCATCTCAATAGATTCAAAGAAAGTCTTTGACAAAATTTAGTACGCATTCATGAAAAAAACACTGATGAAACTAGGGATAGAAGGAACCTATCTCAACATCATAAAGGCTATGTATGAAAAACCCAAGCCAACCTCATATGGTGAATGAGGAAAAACTGAAAGCATTTTCTTTAAAATCTGGGACAAGACAGGATGTTCACTCTTGCCACTCCAATTTAATATAGTACTAGAAATTCTAGCCAAACAACTAGGCAAGGGAAGAAAATAAAAGAAATAAACAGGAAAGGAAGAACTCAAATTATCAGTTTGTAGAAGATATGATCCCATACTTAGAAGATTCAAAATGCTCCACCAGAAGACTACTAGAGCTAGTAAACAAATTCAGCAAAGTAGCAGGATACAAAATCACCATATGGAACGCACAGATGGTGTGAGAATGCACAGATGGTGTGACTCTACTTAGTGTACAGCCAGTGAAACAATGGCTGTACTCCATTTGTGTTCAATGAATCAATAAGTAAATTAAAAAAAATAAATTAATTTAAAAAAATCACCATATGGAAATCAATAACTTTCCTATATACCAACAATGAATCTGCTGAGAACAAACCAGGAAAGCCATCCCATTTACAATAGCCTCAAAAAGAACATCTAAGAATGATTTTAACCAAGGAGGTGAAAGACTTCTACAGTGAAAACTACAGAACATTGAAGAAAGAAATTGAAGACACAAAAACATAGAAAGACCTCCCATGTTCTTGGATAGGCAGAATTAAGATTGTTGAAATGGCTGAACTACCAAAAGCAATATAAAGGTGCAATGCAATTCCCATCAAATACCAATGCCATTCTAACGGAACTTAAAAAAAAAACAGTCCTAAAATTCCTTTGGAGGAATAAGAAGTCAGAATAAACGAAGCCATTCTATGCAATGCAGGAGGCATCACAATACCTGACTTCAAATTGTACTGTGGGAGTATGGTCATGAGAAGCGCATGGTGTTGCCCTGAAAACAGACCCGCAGCACAGGGGTGCAGAGCAGAAGGAGAGACACCCACAGACGGCCATCTGGTCCTTGATAGAGGAGCAAAACACACACTGGAGAAAAGACAGCCTTTTAACATGTGGTGCTGGGAATACTGGAGATCCACATGCAGAAGAAGGAAACTAGACCCTCACCTCTCCCCCTGCACAAATGGAGTCAAGGTATGGTGCACAGCTGTTTCTTCAGCCACACAGCAAAGAAGAAAAAACATCAGGAGCTAAGGTTCTGTTAAAACTACGGCTGCTGCTCAGGCAATAAGGGTGCAGATTCCCAACTGGTGGTTACACTCTCTTCCTGCAAGAGCAGAGCACTGAGGGGAGTGGTAAGCCCTGCTGATCAGTGACCTTGGTAAAACTGAGAAAGTCAGCACAAATTTGCAGATGGAACCTGACTTTCAAGCATTTCATGTTGGAAGAGGAGAATTTTATATAAGAAAAATGCCTTTGTTTAATAAATCACACAACAATCCAGCAGAAATAGTGAAAATTCTGAAGGACAATATGGTCATTTTGGAAAAGCAAGACAAAAAGATTGATATGGCTTCAGAAGAAGTGTCACAATCACTGAAAGAGATGAAAGAAGTTTTGTGTGGTACAAATGACAAAGAACCCCAACAGAAGCAGTGGCTCAGCGGGCACAAGAGCCCAGCAACAGGGGGCTGCAGGCGACACTGGTAGCTGTCCTAGAGCTGAGAGACTTGGAGGAAAGGACAGCTGTGACCCAGATAATAACACATCCTGAGAAGACAGACCAGCCCTTGGAGTCCTGCTGTGGGGACGTCAGAGCTCAGCCTATGTCCTGTTTATGATCCTTGAAGGATGAGCAGCCCCACAGATAGCCTGGCACGTGGGATCATGCTGAGAGAAGGTATGCCACATGGACCACCCTCTTTTCTATCCAGTTCAGAGATTTCTCCAAGTAGGTTATCGAGTTATCGACATTTGAGATTGCTTCAGATACCTTCACTACTTTTAGGGTCTCTCTAAATTACTTAGGCCATCTCTAAGTTGCTGAGGCTGGCTTTGAACCTGTGATCCTCCTGCCTCAGTCTCCCAAGCCACTGAGATGAACACACAGGCATCACCATACTCAGCTAATAATTATAATTATAAAAATAAACTTTAATATGATAAAAAAAATCAACTCAAAATGGATTAGAGACCTAGAAAGTAGACCAGAAGCTACGAAACCCCCAGAAGGAAATGTAGGGACAACATATTAGCATAGAGTCACAGCCAATGACTTTCTCAGAGGGCCCCTAAAGCTCGGGAAACAATGCCAAGTGTTAATAAGTGGGAATATCCTTGCTAGCTACTTTTCTGACAGAGCATTAATATCTAGAATATATAAAGAAGGTAAAAAACTTAACAAGAAGCAAATGACCCAATTAACTAATGAGCAAATGAATTAACCAGGTACTTCTCAAAGGAAGAAATACAGATGGCCAACAAGTATTTGAACAAATGTTCAACATCCTTAGCAATCAGGGAATTGCAAATCAAAACTACACTGAAATTTCATCTCATACCACTCAGAAGGGCAGTCATCAAGAATATAAACAATAATATGTGCTGGAGAGGATGTGGAGAAAAGGACCATTTTTACACTGTTGGTGGGACTGTAAATTGGTACAGCCACTACAGAAATCAGTGTGGAGGCTCTTCAAAAGACACGGCCTGGAACCACCAGGTGACCCAGCTGTTCCACTCCTAAGTGTTTACCCTGAAGAATTAGAGTCATCACGCTGCAGGGATACATGCACTACCATGCACAGTTCACCATAGCCAACCGTGGAACCCACTTGGATTAGTGTAGATGGATGAATGGATAAAGAACATGTGGTGTGTATACACAGTGAAGTTTTACTCAGCCATAAAGAAAAACAAAATTATATGTCATTTGCAGGAAAATGGATGGAACTTGAGAACATTATTTTAGTGAATTAAGACAAACTCAGAAGGTCAATAGTCCTGTGTTTTCTCTCACATTTGGAAGTTAGAGAGCTAAGAGGAAAAGAAAGTTTGGGGATCTCATGAAAATAGAAAGATCAGTAGAGTAGAGGAAAGTGACTGTGGTGAGGGAGTCAGGAGTCAAGGGGATATGGGAACAATATTGGTCAAATTATATTGTTATAGCATGTGCATGTGTGAATAGCGACAATTCCCACCATTATGTACAAGTAAAGTGTACAATGCAAAACGTGGAAAAAAAGAATTAAACTGCCTATGTCATTGGAGACACACATTTGGATACTGCATGCAGACAAATGTTTAAAAGAAAATTCTGAAAGAAAGTTGGGACAATTTATCACATTGCATCAAACTGTAATGTCCAGTAGTAAAGACATGCCAAGCAAAGACATGTCATTGCTGTATTAACGTCTGTCCTCTACCAGAGTTGTTTCAAGGTCCAGTCGATCCCTCTGCTCTGCTTCCCTGTGGTTCTACATGGACCAATTTCAGAACTTGTGAGACTCAGACTTCAGACTGTGTGTTTCAAAGGCTAACACGGAAGGTCGTCTTATACAGCAGGAGACTATTCATGTAATAAAGATCCCATTGCTTCAAGGTGATGTTATGAAACCACACTGCCCTAATTGCATTTAGCATGAGAGTTTAGAGATTCCTATTTCTCCCCTAATTGTTAAGCCCTTTCTCGGCCCCTAAAGAAGACCAGACTGGGGTTTTTGGAAGGTTCTCTTGTTCCCTTTTCAGGAAGATGGCACGACTCCCGGTCAGGTCAGCACACCCCAAGAAGAAGAGCCTTCTTTGTGGTTCGCTTAGCATTAACTGACTGCTTCAGCTTCTTGGGTCAGCCTTGCGTGTTCTGTTAATGTGTTTGATGCATCCTGAGGCAATAGAACATTTTCAAACTTGAAAATATAAGCACAAGAGGAAAAAGAATGTGGAGAAGAGGAATATTCGTGTGTGAACACCACAGAAGAGGCACAATTGCTCCCTGTGTGGGTGGGACGGTTGGGTGAAGAAGTTTCACCTGGGGGTTAGGAAGAGGAAAGATTTCATGAGTAGTTCAGGATAGTCACCAACACAGGTCTTCTAAAGAATCAAGGATCCTGAGCAACACCCTCCCTGTGTTCAGCGAAGCCCTCTGCTCTGAGCTTTCCACTGCTTTTCTGTGCTTCCCACTTCATTCTGACTGAGGTGCTACCAGAAGGTAGAAGGGAAATAGGAGCAAGTTCCCAGGACCCAGGAAAGAGGGGACAGGGCAGTCAGCATGCAGAACACACTGGGAGGTGGGGTGTGTCTGGCGCTGCAGAGCGTCTGGGATGGGCTTCTGTCTTCCCCACTTGCTCCTGGGTAAAGTTCTTAAGCAGACAGCCAGTTCACGGCAGCAGTACCACATGAAGTCGGTGTCACTTACAGATCACAAAGGCTGGGAAGGAGTGCATGGTCCACCCCCAGTCCTTCCTAAGGTTGTGTTGGCCACTGTGGTAAGGAAGCAGCTGACAGAACCTGAACACAGGTGGTCAGCACACTGCCTGCGGTCACCGCCTGTGCAGACCTCAAAGGACGTGCTGGCTCTCTCCTGGTAAAGAAGCCAGTCCTGTTGTTGCTGGTTAGAAAAGAGGTTATAGAATCCATTTTAATCTAAAGGATAATTTTTCTCATTTTTCTTTCTTTCAGACCTGAATGTAAATAATAGCAATAGTCAAATGTGGTCTGGAGGTTTGCCCAGTATCAAGAGGAACTGCGAATCTTCCTAAGGCTCACCAGCATGGACGGAGCAGTAGAAGCAGGCTAAGGACTCATTTTTCTTCTGGAATTCCCAAATAGGTGACCTAGGGTACCCTTTAGGCAGGCAGTGAAGGTCTTTCTCGCCTGTTTAAATAAAGTGGAGCCTCACAGGGGAAACAGAACATTGGAGAAATGATTTTCATAAAGTTGACTGCCCTGTGCCCAGGTGGCTTCCAGCCCAGGGGACTCCTGGAAGAAAAGGTAAGGTCAACACTCCAACTTAGGCCCAGGATGTCATCAAATAAAAAGCTTCTGCACAGCAAAGGAAGCAAGAGTGTGATGAGAGAACCCACAGAATGGGAGGAGGTCTTTGCCAGCTACTCTTCTGACAGGTTAATATCCAGAACATATAAACAACTCAAAAAACTTGATGCCAGCCCCCCACAAATAACCTAATTTATAAAAAGAGGAAATGAATTAAACAGACACTTCACCAAAGAAAAAATACAAAAGGCCAAGAAATATATGAAAAACTGTATGAAATGAGTAGCAATCAGGGAAATGCAAGCTAAGATGACACTGAGATTTTATCTCCCTCCTGTTAGAATGGCAGCCTTGAAGAATGTGAGCAACAACAGATGCTGGAGAGGATGCAGAGAAAATGGAACTCCTGTTCCCTGCTGTGGGATTGTGAATGCGCACAACCACTGTGGAAATCAGCATGGAGGGCACCCAAACCGGCATGGGAGCACCATGTGACCCAGCCACCCACTCCTCAGTGTTTATCCTAAAGAATCAACGTCCTAAAGAATCATACGGCAGTGATGCAGGCATACCCTTGTTTACGGCAGCACAATTCACAGTAGCCAAACTACAGAAGGAGCCTAGGTGTCCATCAGCAGATGAAAGGATAAAGATCACGTGGTGTAGATACGCAATGGAGTTTTATTCAGCCATAGGAAAAATGAAATTATGTCATTTGCAGGAGAATGGATGGAACGTGAGAACATTGTGTAAGCGAAATAATCCAAACCCAGCAGGTCAAGGGTCGTGTTTTCTCTCACGTGGAAGCCAGAGAGGAAAAAGGAAAGGTGTGGGGATCTCATGAAAATTCAAAGGCAGATCAGTAGGGCAGAGCACATGGCGGGGGGAGGGTGGTGGAGGGGAAGGGAATCGGGGTAAGGGTATCGATCAGATTGTGTGGTTATATCACGTGGGAAATAAAGAAAGCTGGATTTATCCCGAAAGCGACCCGGGTGCAGTGACAGATGCATGGGTCCCAGGTGTACACGGCAGGTGGCACCTCCCCTGGGCTGGAAGTTGCTGGGCACAGGGCGCAGCGGTCCCTGTGCTCTGGCATCTGCTGAAGAGCGGTGGATCCCAGAGAGGGCGAGCTGCGGGTGAGCGTGGGAAAGCCCTGCTTTGTTCGGTCGCCAGCAGGGAGCGGAGGGCGCTGTTCTCCACCACTGGCTGCTCACAGACCCCAGCAGCCTCATCTAGCTGCAGAAGCTCCCTGGCTCCACGCCCACATGCTGGGCGGTGTTGGCGCGCGCTGACTGCGCTGTACGCGCTACTGCGCGCAGCCCTGCGGGCGGTCCTGACCAGAGGGGATCTCCTCGCCGGTTTGGCTTCCTTCAGGTGGGCGGGACACGGCTGTCCCTGGTGTCCCCTCTGCTCGCTGGATATATTTGCATATGTGAAACCGCCAATTTCCTTGGCTCTGGTGGTTTCCGCACAGTTGTGCCGCGGGGTCTCACCTGAGAAGGGTTCCGTGTTCCTCCGAGAGTTCCTGCCTTTGGAACTCAGGTGGACCCTGAGCTGGGCTCAGGATGGCGTTTGTGCTCTGGCAGCTCCTTCCCCACGTGGGCTTCCCGTTTGGAGTGATGGAGACTCACTCTCACAGGGGTTGGATTCCGGTGGCCTTCGTGGTGGAGAAACCTGCCATGGCCCCCTGCGGGGGAAGTGGGCAGGAGCCTCGGGAACCTGGTCCTTCAGGAAGATGTTTGTTCACCCACTACCCTAAGTGGCCTGGGTTATTTCCATCCCTTGCTCCTTCCCCAGATTCCCCTTCCACCTTGCCCTTCTCCTTCATGTTTTCACACCAGGTCTTTTAAATTCCTGCTTGTTGCTAGATATTATTTATTTTTAGATATTGCAACAAGCTATTTCAGTACATACTGGATCTGGGAAAGGGTGTAAGGTCAATGGGAACACATGTTCTAAATACCAGATCCAGTGGAATTCTGCTTACCAGGTGGGCTCAAACTCAAGGGTCATTTCAGTGCTTCAATGACTGCTGACCCTAGAGAGCAAGTGGCTGTTGGCCACCTTGACTGTCCTCCAGGAGCAGGAGTGGGTGCCCCACCTGGAAACAACCTCCCCACGTGGCCAGTTGCTTCTCCTGCTGGGGGGACAACTTTCCTGGATCTTCCCTGTCTCTGCCCTCACACTGCTCTATCCTTTGAGGGAAGTACAGGAACTGGGATGCAGAGAGCTTTAATGACCTGCTTAAGCCAACACAGCTGGCAGGTGGATAGGCTGAGATGTGGTTGGTTCTGTCAGGACCCAGGCCAGGCCCTTGCAGCCTGCAGTCCACACAGCCCACCCTCTGCCTCGGAGGACCCTCACTGGGTGTGTGCTTCCTGCTGCAGGAGGTGGGTCCAAGTTCCAGAGCGTGTGCACTCACCCTCCTGCCTGCTTCCTGCAATGCCCTCATGGGGCCATGCCCAGGTTTCCCCACTGTGCCATGGCCACCAGTGCTTGCCCCATGCTCCTCTAGAGGAGTTCAGCTCCCCACATGAGTGAGTCTCTATCACCAGGAAACCCACAAGGGGAAGCAATTGCTGGAGGGTGCTGCCCAGCTTCTACCATCATGTTCTGTCCCTGGTCATTGGGCCGTCTGGCCTGGCGCAGGGTGGTGCACATGTGGAGGCCATCAGCCAGAAGCAGGAAACACCAAGTGAGGTGTCAGACAGGAGAGCCTAGCAGTACAGAATTTTTTTTACAGAATTTATGTTGCTCTGAAATTTTCTAGTGCTTTATGAAGACCCTCATTTCAATAGCACCACTTTTTGAAAATGTCTGAATCACAGAATCAATAGAAGATAAATTTGGAAAAGTTTTCAGGAAATTCTTTGTTATTTCGTCAAACTAAATTTTCTTAACATAAAGAGGCCAAAAAAGAAATTTGGTCCTTGTTCACGTACAAAGCAAACAGAAAATTCAACCCACTTGCCTTCTGAGGGGTACCATCTGGTAGGCAGGAACTAACTGCTTATAAAGCCTTTTCTGTGCTTGCAAGGGACCCACCCTTTGCATCCCAACTCTCCACAGGAGTCCATGCTAACGGGATCATGGCAGCCAAGTGCTACCTGCTGCTCTATGGCCATAGGTCTCCCACACCCATCCTCCAGGGCTGAAGAATCCCTTACCTGTGGACGATCCTGCCCACTATATCAGCTAGCAGATGGAGGCTCAGACCCTGGGAAACAGATTCTGGATCCTGGCAGGTGGAAGAAGATGTGAGACACAATTGGGAGAGCAGACATGCTTTATTTGGAGGTGGCAGCAGCCCCTAACCAGCTCCCCCATGTCTTTCCATAGGCCTTTTAAAAATGCTGACCAGACAAAGAAGGCACACTGCCAACAGGTTACATCATTGGCCACAGGTAAATGCCAATGAACTTGAGCACCTACCCTGACTCAGGGTGTGCATGACCTTGGCTACACACTAAAAACATATCCCACGAGAAGCCTTGGTGAGGGAGCCTAACTACAGCCATCTTGGGCCTGCCCCAACACCTGTGCAGTGCCTCTGTGAGCTGATGGGGAATGAACACTACACAGACCACAGGGTGTGCGCCAGAGCAGCAGGAAACTTGGACCTTCTCACCAAATCAAGGTAGAAGAAGGCAATTATCTCACAACTTGCTTGTAGTCCAAAGAAAGGCTGCTGGTTGAAGCTCTGCTCACTGCCTGTCTGGGCTGGTTTGGGTGTATTTTTCCACCATTGAATTCAACATGATGTTAGTAGATGAACTCAGGCAAGTTGCCCTCTTCCACTTTCCTCCTAGGGAAGAAGTTTCATCCTAATCTTCAGCTTGTGGATGGCATTCCCCAGTGTAGGGCACTAACATTCAACACACACTGTAGCATACCAGGGAGTCTACCATGTGCTGCATCCCAAGGAGTCTACTGCATGTTGGGAGAAGTGCATCCCGAGTATTGGTTCAGCACAAGAGAATAAAAAGTGGAAGGTAGCTGGAAGGGTATTAAAACTACATTCACTCCTCTGCAGCAACTGAAGACTGAAACCCAGGGTCCACCTGGTGGTCACAAGCATCATCGGGCTGTTCACAGCATATATTCAGCTGGTTACCTTGCATCAGGAGGCCTGGACGTCTGCCTCTTCTGTCATCAACCTGACTTGTCATTTTCCTCTCTCTGGCAGCCCCAAACTTATTTTATTTGCAGCTGTTTACCAAAGAGATAGTCTCAGAAGTGGCTCCTAAAGCACTGCAGTCTGCTTTTCCTGCCTCTCTATCTTGGAGAGAGAGGTGTTTTTGCTCAAGGTATCAAGATCTTCCACTTTGTGATTTGAGTCCCAACAGTACAAACACACGTGCCACTCCTCTCCTTCCCAATCTAGTGCCAACTGGCACTTCAGGCTCCACCTGTCCCTTCTGCAGTGCTTCTCCTCGCCTGATCTGCCTTTTCACCGTAGTCTTCCTGGGTGACAACCCTAGTGTCTGCCTATTCTTCCCCCATCTTTCCTGATACTATTTCTTCCTACCCAAGACCCTTTGCCTCCACATACCCTAATCCAAGTACAAGTAGCAGACTTTGCCAAGATGAACTCACCCAATAGAGGAGCAGTATTTTTGTCAGCTAGTTGGTTAGTTGGTGTTAATGCCCTCCACCTAGCCAAACACCTGCCTGTCCATCCATCAAATCCCTTCATATATAAATAGGACACACAGAATGGTGGGCCTATATCAAAGAAGTTTTATATTTGGGAAACCAAAGGAAATGTACATGGAAAACCTAGAGAATAGCTAAATGCTGATGTGTATACTACAACTGTGGGTTCTGAATGTTCAGACTAAGGAGATGTCAGAGCAGGAGGGTTGCAGAGATGCAGCTGGAGGTGAAGATCAGCGAGAAAGGCAGCATTCCAAGGGAAAAAAACAAGTCTTGCTGTTTCTCGTGGCTGTTGATTCTCATTCCATTTTCCCCTGAGTCAGATGACATGTGGATATGCAATCTACAAACATCGAAGAAGCAAAATGATGGGTCTGAATTATGTTAGAAACCAGGGTCTGTTAACTCCTGACTCACAGGAAGCCTGCATGTGGTGGGGCTGGTCTGACTGTCTGTTCCCCATCGCCCTCAGGTGGCTGCTGTCTAAACAGCATTTGGAGATTCCTAACATTCAAACAGGTTGAAGCAAGGATAAGACAGTCCCATGAGGTCTGCCCATGAGTCCTCCTCTCTTAAACCATCACCTCACTCATGAGAGAACCACATCCTGATTCATAGAAGCCAGTACACACACACGTGCCACTCCTCTCCTTCCCAATCTAGTGCCAGGAGGAGCCCTTCCAAGGGCCGGACAGTATCAATCATGGATCTCAGAAACTGGTACTTCAAAGGAGTTCAAACTTTGTGTATTATGTTTTAAGAATAGTTTATATTCCAGTGCATTGTCAAAGAGAAGAGTAAACCACAGGAAATTATCTGGGTGTGGTCAGGGAAAGAAGGAACAAGTGACTTACTTACCAGTACCATTGTCCCAGGTGGCTGCAGGCCCCCAAATCTGCTTCCCTGAGGGCACAGACCCCACTAAGATAACCCAGCAAAGCACCAAACAAGCAATTAACAGTAGCAAATCAAAAAGGGGATGCCAGTATCCACATTCTCTATCACTTAACACCTAAAATAACCAGCTGTAGCAAACACCATGAAGCATGCAAAGAAGCAAGACAGTATGCCCCATACACTGGGGACGAGAACAGAGCCTGCCTTGAGAGTGGCCTGAGGCAGGACTTTCAGAAAGAAAGACTCCAAGTGGCCATTGCACACACGTCTGTGGACCCAGAGGAGCGTGCCTGAGGAGGTGGAGGAAGCCACAGTGCGCACACTGTGTCACACAAGGCAGAGAGCTTACAAAGGCGCAAGCACAGATCTGGTGCTGAACCACAGCAAAGTCAGAACCTTGTCAAGGTGCAGCAGTAGGTTTGAGGAGACGGAGAAAGAGCAAGTCAGCTTGGAGCAAAATTGATAGATGCTATGTAGCCTGAGAGCAGAAAGAGATGGAAAACCAACCAACAGCACCTCAGAGAAACATGGAACAGGGCCGAGGAGACAGAAGGACCAGAGAAATTGTACCAATAATGGCTGGAGAATCCTGAAGTAGGTAGGACAAAGTCACGGGAGGGATTCTGTGGACTCCTGGAGCAGGTAAGGATGAGGCCCTGGGAAGAACTTCAAGGGGTCACAAGGTAGGGAGAAGTGTGGTTGCTTAATGATTAGACCCTGGCAGGTAGGGTGGTGGGCACCTCAGTCCTAAAGAGCCTAATCCAGCAAGCCAGGGGTCATGGGCATCCTCTCCTCTGCTTCTTTTTGGTTCCACCTCAGTCCTGAAGACCCTAATCCAGCAGGCTGGGTGGAGAGCACACCCTCCTCTTTTCTTCTCTGGGTTTGAGCCCTATCTTGGATGCCAACCCCCAACATGGTTACTCTGATCGTCACCACTTCATCCATCCTTCACAACTTTGGACACACGTCGTCGATCTTGTGCCCCCTGCTTGGGATCCTTTGCAGTTGCCTCATCTTTAGGATTGCTCCACATACCAGGTAGTGCCTGGTGCTGCCTGGCCTCATCACAGACAGCTTCCCACCGTGCACTGACCTCCTTTTCAGAGCTCGCTGCCATCAACTAGAGTTCCTTCCTGCACCCACACCTTTCTTTTTGCCCAGCCCACCCACTAAAGTCTTTAAACCATTAATGGTTTTGTTTACTTAGGATACTTGCCTTGTAGAGAAAAATCAAATATGTCATGCCCGGTTCTCACAGTGACTGTGCAAGATGGTCTCTTTACATCTGAGTGCAGAGCAAAAGACTCACCTCCAAGGAGGCTGAGCAGAGAGAGAAGCAGAACCAGTTGGAGCTCAATTTTAAATGATTGCATTGTTCCTCAACTTCATCTTGCCATTAACCTGTTAACTAGTTAATCCTCCCTCCCCTTTCAAAGCTCAGCTCATGCATAGTCTCTCAGGAGACTTCTGTCAGGGGAAGCAGAAGACTTAGGCCTGGAAGCAAGGGCTGAGGATCCAGCATTTGAAAAAAAAAACAATTGAAGGCGGGATGGAAATACTTGATTCAGAGGCGGCCACAGCCCTTAGCCAGTCCTCCCGAGCCATTTCCATAGGCCTTTTTTTATATGAAGGCTGAAGGCACACTGCCAACAGGTTACCTCAGTGGGCACAAGCTCACAGGCAAGTGTTTGTGACCTTGATTACATATGCTGAAGCAAGTGTTCCTGACCTTGGCTACACACTGACCATAGTGTAACAGACTCATGGCCTCGGTTACACACTGAGAGCATAATTGAGCTTGCTGGAAGGGTTGGTGATGGAGCCTAACTACAGCCATTTGGAGCCTGCCCTATACCTTCTCTCCCCCGTGGACTAAGCATTTGAGGTTTCTCCTGCTATGCAGTCCTCAGTGGGAAATGACGATAGAACTAGCCACCACAGTGGGTACTCCCATGCCTAATGTGCGGTGTGCACCATGCACCTCAGTTTGTGGGTACTTCATCCTGTGGCTGTTCCCATCCCCTGGTGAGTCACTCCCGGGCATCGAGCGGACTCTGTCCTTAGCACGTCTGGCCCACTGCCTATGTGCAGTGAGCTGTATTGCCCTGGGACTCTGGCCCAGGCCTGTGTTTAGCCATTTGAACCCCCCTAGTGCACTTGGCCCAGCGCCTCCCTGCAATCTTCCGTACTTCAGTTAGCTGGACTACCCGTGGTGCCTCTCTCTCTGGGCCCCTGGGGAGTCCCTGGCCCCATGCCCCTGGGGAGTCTCTGGGACCACCCTGGGCGCCTCTGACTCAGGCCTCCATGCAGTCAGCTCAACTATCCTGGGTGCACCTGGCCCAGCACCTGCATGCAATCAGCTGAACTTCAGTCAGCTGCCCTACCCTTGGTGCCTCTGGCCTCTTGTCCCCTTGGGGTCTGCTGGATGACTCTGTGCCCCATGGGGTGTGTGGGACCATCCTGTCTTCTGGCCCAGCCCCTTCTGATAGTCTGCTGGACTTCAGTTAACTGTTCTACCCTTACACTTCTGACCCAGCACTTGGGCGCATCAGCTGGATGACCCTTGGCCCCTGGCAGTGTCTACCCACCATCTCTGCTGAGATGGAAAGGGGCATCTTTCAGGCTCTCTGCTGCAAAAGCTGGCAGCTCACCTCCCCCAGCTAGCATGGCATGTGCCCGGGAAAGTGGGGGCAGTGGTGGTGTCACCGCTCCCTAGACATTCTGTGCAGGAGGAGTGCTGCTGCAATTTCCCTCCCTCCACCTTCTCCCTAAACTCAACAAAACAGAGGAAACGCTGCCACCCACTGTGCCCCACACCCGCATCCATTCCATCCTGGCCTGTGAGCTTAAGAACATGCAGGGAGCCCATGGGGAGCATCTGAGGCTGTGCCAAGCTGCGGGTCTGGTGTGCCCTTGATCAGAGTCATTCTGAGCTACAGATTTTGGTGTTTAAGGCATTAAAATTATTGCCTGACTTGTTCATGGAGTTTTTCATCAATATTTCTGAAACCATTAAATATGATCATGCCGATTATAAAAGTGTTTCTGAAAACACGAAATGAGGAACACCTGGAAGGAGAATCTGTGATATTGCTGTCATGGTCAAATATGTGAAATTCAGAGCACACAGATGTGTTCTCACTGCCTGCAGCACCTACTTTAGAAAACTTTTCAAGAAGCTAGAGGTTGTTAGCTCTTCCCTAATGTAGATTTTCTTTGTTCTGATACATCTGAATAGGTCCTGAACTACATGTACACAGCTACAATTTCATTAAAAAAGGAAGACATTAACTTAATGATATTATTGTTCAGAGTATTGGTATCAGATTTTTGGATAAACTCTGTTCTCAGAAGCAAGATGTATCTGGTACCAATGAAGATAAGGGCCAATCAAAGAGTAAACAGTGCCCCAAAATGAATTACCCCATTGGGGATGCTGCTGACACTCAGGAGGATGACGTGGAGAGAATCAGAATCAGGATGACAGTCCCATGACACAGTAGAAGCCCCCCTCTGCCTCAGGTCAGGAGGACAGCAGTCACATGCCACTTCACTCAGTGTTCAGGAAGTGATTTTGAAAGAGCTGGGGAGCCAGGAAGTTTGAAAAGTAAATTGCTATGACCAGGAAAATGGACCCATGGAGACTAGAGAGTCCACAGATTTGGGGTTCCAGACCCCTCAAGCCTTAACATGCAATGATAAAATGAGTGAGCTGAAGATGGACAGCCTGGCGTCCAGGCTGGACATTGACCACTGGGCATGAAGTCTGAGTATTTGCTTTATGGTCACATTAGGAGCAGACTGCCTGTCAAGCATGAAGTAAGACAGTTCTGATGAAGGCAGACTGAGGAAGCCTGAGGAGCTCCACCAGCAGACAGGCCATTTGTGAAATTGTGCAGAATGACTCACTGCACAGACCCACCTGAAGGAACACCTGCATTCCACACAGGGATAAGCCCTAGAGTTGCGAGGTGTGTGGAGATTGGTTCATTGAGCCCCAGACCTAGAGAAGCATGAGAGAGTCCACAGTAACAAGAGCTCTGGCATGCCACGTGCGTGCCGAGCCTCAGACCAGTGCCTCTCAGCAGCATGACAGGAGTCGCCGGGGGAAAGCCCTGGTGTGTGCTCCTGCCCAGGTGTTTCCAAGGCATCTGGTCTGACTGGACAGCAGTGTGCACAGTGAGGGGAGGCAGGCCACCCCTGCCATCCAGAGCCAGTGGAAGCCCAGCAGCATTGGCAACAGCAGCCTGCGCCAGAGGGGGTGGGACAGGAGCGCTGCACCCTCAAAGCCCCGACAGGCTGCGCTGACCACGACTGGCAAATGCCAGTTGCTGTGTCTTCATGGAAACAAGTGAAGCGTGTCCTTGGTGGACACGAGGCACTTATTGGTTGGGTGTGTTTAAAGCTTGTCAAGGAAATGACATTCCCACCTCTGACATTTCCCTGTCAGTCTGGCGTCTGCTGGTGTTGCTAGTAAGCTCCCCCACCCTTCTTTGTTATGACTTTGAGAATTCCTGTGTCCAGTGTAGAGGTGAGAAACCTCTGCCTGTTTAACCCTCCCCATGAGCACCGTGCAGACACCGCACAGAGTAGGAATCCTGTAAAACGATTCCTCGATCATCAAAATTTTATGCAACTTACAGTTAAAATGGTAGTTGATAACTTAATGGACATTCTTCCTACAGACCCCGAACATGCTGGTGGGTGTTGACCAAGAACGCTGCACAAGTGCGAAGCCGTGTCTGGGAATGCAGAATGGCCTTAGACTTGTAACTGGTTATTTTTCTGTCACTGTTTTTGTGGACAGTAGTAGCTGCTGTGCTGAAGTGTTTCTTCATCCATTCCATCGCCCACACATACACCAAAGGCTGGGGCCACACCTCCTACCTCACACAGGGAACCCACTGGGATGCTGGTGTTTGACTGGGCTCACGGGTTCCTCTTCCTGGGGTGCTGCCCTTCTGCCCCAGGGGTTTGTGAGTAGAGGGGTGGTAAAAGGCCCTAGAGACAAGGTCCTCACTGTGCCATGATTCCAAGACCTGTGAGAGCAAAATAATTCCTAACTGATTTTGAAATTGGATTTGTATTTAGGTTCAAAATTAGCACAAGAAACTTTTGTGCAACCGAATGGAATGTCATCAAACTTTCAGGCTCTCTTTATCCTTCAGGAGATGCAATATGTTTACTTAAAATGATAGACTTAAAAATCTTCTAAGCCTGTGAATACTGGCATTGGTCTTACGTATTTCAAGGAAGACAGCAGATGGCTGCACCTTTTTTTGCCCATTGGATTAAAGAAACTTCCATGAGCCACAAACATCAGACTGTTTTTAATTATTATTAAAGATTATCAGACCAAATATTTATTTTTGAAGTTTATGTCATCACTGGGGAGAGTTTAAATAGGAGTCGATTGCCTTTAGAGAGTCGTGAATCAGATCATAACATAAGCTCTGCTCCTGATTTGGTTAACCATTTCCTTAGAAATATGTTGAAATTAACAATAGTTTGAATTTTGTTCTGTAAGAAAGTATTGGTCAATTATTTTAGAATATGTAAAATTGCCAACTTTTAAAATTCTCATGTGGTTGCTAGAAATTTTTTTGATACACTAAAGTATTTCATTGCATAGCTTGTTACATTACACCTACAATGACTGTTGTGGGAGAGACTTTAGTTTTAAATTGGTATATATGTGCACCCAAGATTGTAGGATGGAGATGCTACTTTAAAAGAAATTAGTTATTGGTAAAAATGCTCAAATTAGTTTAAGATCAATTTAATTCCTTTAAATTTTAAAAACTGAAAGGGGCATCTTTGTTTTTCCAAACAGAATGGTTTTAGGGGTGGGGGTGGGGGCTGGAGGAGATGTGAAGGTGGGCCTTGTCCAGTCCTGGGCTCTCTGGGTTCCAGGACTTCCATGATTAGGTCTCTAAAACATGAAATCTGGAGGGCAAAAACTTAAAAGAGAGCACTAACCATTCGGATCAGGGCATGGGATGATGAGCTCTCTTCTAGCTTGAATTACCAAAATTATGATGTGGAATATCAAGAACTTCAAGAACCAGGACTCAGCAGTGGCATAGCTCTCTCTGCAATTCTGAAGAAATCAATTAACAACATGCAGCCTCAGAATACAGTTGCTGTTTTTGGGAAAAGATAAAATTTAAGACTGCACTGGGAAACTCACACTGCAGCCCAGGGCCCTTCCAATCCATTTGCGTGGACACTGGGACACCTCCAGTCTCTCCCTGCAGGATGGTCCTGTGGGGCTCAGAGCTGTTTCCAGGTCTGGCTGTCCTTCCCAGGAGGCTCCCCTGGGGAAGATGCAGACCTAGGCTGTTCCCTGTGTTGTCCTGAGTGTATCATCCAAGTCCACAGCTGCTTCCACACAGAACCCACTGCCCGCTACTGCGAGGCACAGAGGTCAGAGAGCCCTGCTGTTCACTCACCAATGGAACACACCCTGATTCCTCGAAGCACTTAGCCGTCGTGAACAGAATGTCTATACGGAATTACATACTGTATTTAGACATTTTTTCAAGACCTACATTTTCAAGGTAGTTGTCTAAATTCTTAGGATCCTGTTGGATCATATGGTGAGTTCATGTTTGACTTTAGAAAAAACTGTTAAGCTTTTAAAACTATTATGCATTTAAAACTATTATGCATTCCACCAGCAAAGAGTGTGAGTTCTGGTTCTACACCCTCCAGTGGACACTGCATGTAGAGGGTGGAAGCCTTGGAATGTGGGGGCAGGCCTTCTCAGCGTGGGTTGCCCCCTCATGTCAGGTGATGTTAAGAAATGCTTTCTGCGATTTTTTTTTTTTTCCATCTGCAAGTTTTTTGGTGAGATGTCTCTTCAGATCTCTTCCTGTTTTCAGTTGGATTGTTTTCTTATTGTTGAGTCTTACACTGCATTTAGGCTACAAGTCCACATTGGATATGTATTTTCCAAATATTTTCACCAGTCTGTGGCTAATCTTTTTTCCCTTAATATGTTTTTTCACAGAGTTGATGACCGACTGACCTTCCTCCCTTTCCTTCCTTCCTTCCTTCCTTCCTTCCTTCCTTCCTTCCTTCCTTCCTTTTTCCTTTTTCCTTTCTTGAACCCGGGGCACTTAACCACCCAACTACACCCCCAGCCTATTTTTTTTTTTTTTTTTGGACAGGGTCTCACTAAGTCGCTCAGAACCTGAGGCTGGCTTTGAATTTGCAGTCCTCCTGCCTCAGCCTCCTGAGCTGCTGAGATTACAGGTGTGCACCACCATGCTTAGAGACAATTTCATTTAAAAAAATTGGTATTGTTCCCAGGGGTGCTCTACAACTGAGAGGCATCTTGCTAAATTGCCACAGGCTCTCTAGTAGCTGGGATTGTAGACATGTGCCACCATGCTCATTGATATTTTCAATTTTATTAAAACCCACATTATCAATTTTTTTCATGGATTCATTTTGGAGCTATATTTGGAACTCATCATGAAACGTATTCATGCACATTTTTTTCTAGACTTTTTTCTAGTTGCACATCCTAAATGTAAGTCTATGCACTATTTCAGGGAGTTTTGTGAAGCTCACTAGGTTTCCCATGTCCATTTCCCTGGTATGGTTTCCAGAGGCTCCATCACCATCTGTGAAGCAGACACTCCTTTCTCCATTGAAGGTCTGTCCCCTCGACAAACCAGCTCCTTGCGTGTGGTGGGTGTGTTGGCTCTCCACCCTCCTTCTGCCTGCGTGTTCCTGCACAGCATCACCTCTTCTTCCTTCCTTCGGCTTTGCAACAGGTGCTGGGTCCAGATGTGAGTTCCTTGTCCTTCCGCAGTCAGCGTCAGCTGTTCCAGGTTCAGAAAAGCTTGCTGGAAATGTGGTGTGATGCACCAAATCTGCAGATCAAGTTTCAGGGAATTTCATCTTAACCTGAACAAGGCATATCTCTGCATTTATTTCTTTCAATTGTGTTTCAAGTTTTTCTGAAAATATAATTGTAATTTAAAACATATTTTAAATTTTGGGAGTACAATTGTAAGTGGTATTTTGAAACATTTTCTTATTCTAGTTTTTAAAATTCAAATTTTTCTTATACATTTTTGCTGATATGTAAAAACCGGTGGACTTCTGCCTATTGACTATGTATTTTGCTGCTTTCATCCATTCTGATAAAAAATGGGATGGTGAACTCTTCTGCTGTTTGATTTTTAAAATTGTAGCCTAGAAAAATCAGAACCCCGAGTTTCAGAGCTTCCCCAGGACTGCCATGTGGGGCGCAGGGCACTGTGGTCAGTGGTCACTGACAGGGTGGATTTTCTTCAGATCCCCTTGATTCACGTGCCTGCCAGGATGGGTGTCCTGTGCTCACAGCAAGCTTCTGTCTGCTGAGGACTCACCTGGGAAAAGGCCATGGCTGAGGACACCTGGAGGCCATGTTCACAGTGAGGTGACCCTGACCCAAACCTTAGAACCTACCCTAATCCTAACCCTTGGGAACTATGAAGGGAGAGACCACAGTCACATACATCTTGGGGCCATGGTCATGGTGGAAAGACCTTCCTCCTCCTTGAGACCCACACAGGGAGATGCCTCGGCTGAGCACACCTGGGGGCCGTGTCTCTTTGGCACCACTGTGGCTTTGGGATAACTGAAGTCCGTCTGAGGAAAAGATGAGGAAGAATGAGGAAAAGCCTCTTGTCCACTGCCCCACCTGCTGAGGAGGAAGCTCTGCCCTGTTCTTTACTTTCGCGGGTGATATTCTAGCAGGACTTGATATTACAGAAGTGCCCCTGGTTGAGGCTTTGGCTGCTCATCATCAGTGTGCCACAGTGCTTTTTATGGACTGGGTGTGTCTGGGGAGAAGTCCCAGGACACTGGACGGAGAAACACTGAGGCACAAACTCAGGGTGCTGCAGGGAAGGCACGGGGTCCCAGCTCCTGGAGCCTCACAGGGCCTGAGGGCAAGACCTCATGCACCTCATTATTTGCTTTTAGTTTTGTTTCTATGGCTCACTTTTTTCAGTGTTAAAGTACTTGAAAAATATTGAGAAGTTGACGTATCAAAGTGATAATAACATTGTGGCTATATTAGAGGTCTTTCCACTTGTGACTACGATTTTTTAAAGAAGATACTGATACCGCTGTTCACTGGTGAAGAGTTCTGCTTCCTCAGGTGTTGAAGTATAACGCAGAGCAGCACGCCAAGGCAAGCATGTTAAGCAGATTTTATTTAAAAGTAGTAACAGAGACTTCTCCCAGGAGGGACAAGGGGGACCACGGCTAATGTTCTAGAATCCCCGAGAAGTGAGCACACCCTACATCTTTATAGGTTAGGGTCTTCTTTGTTCTGCCCCTTCCTCTGACCCTTATCTATCTCTCCTTCCTGCCCATATGATGGAGGTGACACAGCAAAAAGGTGAGGTGCGAATGGCAGGGGGAAGGGCCACCTGGAGATTCAGGTGGGGGCCCAGGGGGCATTAATTAGCAACTCCCTGCCTACAACTTTTTGGGAGGGGCAGTTAAGCAGGTAACCTTGGTGATCAGAAGGGCTCTGGAGGCACTGACATTCTAATCTCCCAGGGGCATCTCCAACTTCCCAGACTCTGATGGCCTCCATTCCTCGATTTGGCCAGATTCCTTATTCAACACTAACTTCCTGTCCTCAATTACGAACTTTTTACTGCTGTAAGGAAAGGGGGTGACAACTGCTCTGGCTGCTTCGAGCAGGAAGGGGGCAGAGTTGGGGGGCAAGCAGTTTGGAGTTCCTTTTTAGAAATCTGGTCAATGGAGGGGTCCAGCGTAGAAGTCTGTTAGGGGAAGAGCAGGTTGTAAAGTCATCTGGGGGATCGGTGCTTCTATGAGAGAGAAACAGAAAGGCGTGAGTACCAAGATGAGATTGATACAGAGTAACTGCGGCAGCATCTGGAACATGTCAGTGAATATCACGAAGATGACAGAAGTCAATCTCTCACCGGTGGGAGAGCTGAGAAGTTGTTCCTATAATCAGGCCTAACAAAGGCTGGAGGGGTCAAGGCCTTTATTTGGGAACTTTAACATTGGCAGAGTGATCAGGAATGGAAACAACATTTAATCTTTAATGTTATTGATGTCCCCAGAAAGTATAGTTAAGCTACTTATGTCATCTGATTTTTGTAAAACATCCTTTTATTGGTATGACCTGTGTTTAGTAGAGAGCTCTATATTTCTGTTATTTAGGGCTAGATAATCACACTAGTGAACATAGATTACGCTTACCTGTGTAGCTTAGGAAGATCTGTAGGCCTTAAACTTACGAAAATTTCTGACTTTGACAGTTTCCCTTGATGGTTATCAGGCACATTTGCTTGAGAATCTCTTTTGTAGCCTCCAGTCTTACTCATTCTAGGGGTTAACACAAGTGTACATCCTAAGTTACATTTAACTACTGTTTTTTTCTTTTATCTTTTTTAAATGCCCAATAATGACTATGTTTTGGTTTTTACTGTTTTGCTAGGTGCTTAATATCAAGTTGGTCAACTGACCTGTTCCTGTCTTACCACGCCCACCACTATTCCCCTCAGGGCTTGACACTGTTCCACTGGGGATAATGAAGATTTTGCACTGTCTAATCTTCTGGGAAGTGTGGACGTGGCATGCTCCTTCTTGTCTTTCTGTTATTTTTGCTAATGGGGTAATATTTGGATGTTTGCATTTGAGGATTTTGGTAGAAAATCAGACATTAAGAGATCTGGAACATAAAAAAATAACACCGCCTTAATTGGTTTCATATTAATATCACCCTAAGCAACAGAAAAGTGCTATGAGGCGGATAAACAAGAGTCTCAGTCAGCCTAACGCAGCCAGACTGCCTGGCTGCTTTAGCCCAAACCATGATGTGCCCCCTTAGTGACACTGCTTTCACAGTTCAGGGACCACAGTGGGTTGCATGTAAGATTGATGGGAAGCTGTAACATTCCCCTAGAGATCAGTCCCTAAAGCCCTTAGATTTAGACCTCCCTCTCCTTTAAACAGGAGCTATAAAGAAGTGCTCTTCTTAGGTGTCATTGAACTATTAAAAAGGAAGTTCCACTTCATATACAAGAGACGGGTTAAAAGGTGCCGTGCTTTATTCTGCCTCCAAGAGATCTGTCAACAGTGCGGTTAATTCATCTGGCTGTTTGTTATCCTTGACACAACTTTAAACCACAATGTGTTAAACCTATATAGTTTATGAGGATGGCTTCAGCTCTTATCGCTTCTAGTAAGATGAAAACCAGAACCAAATAAAGGCTTCGTGATCTTATTTTGATTATTCTTATGCCCATCAGATTCCCTCAGAGTTTGCACCACCTGCCCTTTTATGTAACTTCTAGAGAATGTACTCAAGCCGAATGAGTATATATAGACCAACGCAGCCTCAGATCTTCAAGTCTGTGCGGCCCTAACCCTTCCCCCTCACCAAGCTGTTCCATGACCCCTGCTAGGGCTGGATCCCAGCACTGTCTCTTAAGAGTCAGCTGAGTTCCAACAGGATCACTCGTGGGGCACTTGAGAGTAGTTTCTTATCTCCTTTATCACCTGCCATTTGCTGGGTAGGGCCTCCTTGATGAGGTGGCTTCCCTTGGAAGCATCAGGGATGTTTCTCCCTTTTCCAATGACTCTCCTCCTCATCAAGTGCATTGATTGACTTCTCATCCTCTAGTGAATCTCATCCATCTCCCTGAGCAGGAGTTGCAAAGCTCCTTAGGGTTATGGATTGGGTTAGTGCTGCGCCCTCTTTGATTCCCCTCAGTGCTTGACAAGGATTCCACTGAGTTATAAAGATGTTTGCATGGTCTCATCTTCCTGGGAATTGGGGCCGCTGTTTCCTATTCTCTTGTTTAATTTGTCTATGCTAGGGAATAGTATTATATTGGATTTCTGGGAATTCTAGAGTCTTAGGGGATTTAGAACACAATTATCAAACAGCCAATCATACTGGATATAACCAAGAAAGGACCTTATTCTGGGGTGATAAAAGTATAATTTGGAAAGAATGCTATGCTCATTTCCATCAATTCAAGCTAAATGGCAGTGCGGATGGTGACTACTCCCAGATGTTAGGATTAGGGTTAGGGTTAGGATTGGGGTTAGGGTTAGGGGTTAGGGTTAGGATTAGGGTTAGGGTTAGGGGTTAGGGGTTAGGGGTTAGGGTTAGGGTTAGGGGTTAGGGTTAGGGTTAGGGTTAGGTTTAGGTTTTAGGGTTAGGGTTAGGGTTAGGGTTAGGGGTTAGGGTTAGGGTTAGGGTTAGGTTTTAGGGTTAGGGTTAGGGTTTTGTGTCCAGAACTGTGAGTCACAGTGGATTACATGCAGCCTGCCCTGTGTCCTCAGGACACTCAGTAACAGTGGAGATTGTGCAGACTGCCCTGTGTGCCCAGGACTCTCAGTCACTGTGGACCTTGTGCA
>JAJEJO010001107.1:0-76918 GCA_020662805.1 Glaucomys volans
AGGCCAACAACAGCAGGGTAGAGACTTTTCAAAAGGAAGAAGCAGATGTGCATTCAAGGACATTCTTCAGGGGGTGGGGTAGGGGCCCAGTTTCCAGCATGAGTTAATGCTGTGGGCTAGAGGTTCTGAGTTAAGTTCAGACAAACAGGGAACTTGGGGAAGGTGGTCAGTAATTTGATGTTTTTAAAGTCACTTGAAGAGCACATTAAATAAGATGTGTTAATCTATATTTCATTACAACATCAATCATGGAAAAGTGAGAAACTCCCAAACTCTTTAGCCAAAATACAATTTACATATGGGAAAAGACATGCATTTCCTACCTTTAGGAAAACTCTCTAAGATGCTTCTCTGCGCATTCTGGGTGGTTAAAACCTGAACGCCTTTTGATCCCCTATCTGAAAAACACTGGTGGCCAGGATTCAAGTTCCTGTCTGCAAGCCTTCCGGTCTACATCAGGGGATGTCGCTCCGGACTTGTTCATCTTACCCCCACGTTGTACAACAAACACCAGGGGCGGACCCTGGAAGCCAGGGGAGAGGGGCTCGCTTCAAAGTGGCGCGCCCAGAGCCCCTGCAGTTTCAGATGCCCCGGGACTGGAATTCCTCCCCCTCCAAGCTCCTGTTTTGGAAAAGAGCGGGGCGGGGCCAGAACGCTGACCGTGGCGCGGGGATGGAGGCGGTTCCCTTTTATTTCAGGTTTTGACACTTGAGTCAGGTTTCGTGACGCTCGAGCGTCCCGGGGAGCAGAAGCTGCATGGTGTCCCGTGGGCTGTGCGGAAACCGCCGAGGGACCGGGCTGTGCAGCTCTGCGCTGAGCAAGAGGGGGCGAGCTCGGCAGCCCGCGGGATGATTTGCAGGAAGCTGTGCGCCTGCCCGAGCTCAGCGCAACTTCGCCGTTCACTGTGCTAATACCCCGAACCGGTAACGACCAGAGGGAGGAAACTTGGGAAATGAAAGAAGAGAGATCGGAGAAACTAAATCCCGGGGGTCGCGGGGAGAGTTGCCAGAGTTTTTGCAAAGCAGCTAGCAGACGCACACGGCGAGGCAGAGGGAGGAGGAACAAGGCTGGGCTGAGGCAACCTGCTACTGGGGTTTAGACAAAGGAGGTTGGAAAGAGGCGGGATCGGTTTCTAATATCAGCTCCCAGAAAGAACCAGCAGCTGGATGAAACTGACCTAATCCTCAGCGTGTCCTTCCCGGCAGGAATGACTGGACTATGTGCCGCAATAAGAACTCGGAAAAAAAAGTAAGTTTGGCAAGGGAGTTACAGATTCTGGCGGACGTTGACATCTCTCCCCTCTTTGAGGTATGCCTTCATCCCTGCGGTACCTCTTTATAGTTTCTGTCTCTACCGTAATCATTTTTATCGTGTTCTATGTGTTCAGTTTTGGGGGAGATCAAAGCTACCAGAAGCTAAATAGCTCAGACACTTTGATGCTGACTCAAGTGTGCACATCCTTTATCAACGGAAAAACTCCTTTCCTGTGGAGAAATAAACTAACGATCTATGAGAAGTTTTCTTGCAGGGAGTACTTGACCCAAAGTCACTACATCACAGCCCCTTTATCCCAAGAAGAAGTTGAATTTCCTTTGGCTTATATAATGGTCATCCATCACAATTTTGATACCTTTGCAAGGCTCTTCAGATCTATCTTCATGCCCCAAAATATCTACTGTGTTCATGTGGATGAAAAGGCGACAGTTGAATTTAAAGATGCGGTGGAACAATTACTGAGCTGCTTCCCAAATGCTTTTCTGGCTTCCAAGATGGAGCCAGTGGTGTATGGTGGGATTTCTAGACTCCAGGCTGATCTGAACTGTATCAAAGATCTGTCCACTTCCGAGGTCCCCTGGAAGTATGTCCTCAACACCTGTGGGCAAGATTTCCCCCTGAAAACCAACAAGGAAATAGTTCAGTATCTGAAAAGATTTAAAGGGAAGAACATTACCCCAGGGGTGCTGCCCCCAGCTCATGCGATTGGACGGACCAAGTATGTCCACAGAGAGCATCTGGGCAAAGAACTTTCCTATGTGATTAGAACCACAGCACTGAAAGCACCCCCTCCCCACAATCTCACCATTTACTTTGGCTCTGCCTATGTGGCTCTGTCAAGAGAATTTGCTAACTTTGTTCTCCATGACCCAAGGGCAGTTGATTTGCTCCAGTGGTCCAAAGACACTTTCAGTCCTGATGAACATTACTGGGTGACGCTCAATAGGATTCCAGGTAGGTGCAATTCCCTATTTCACGTGAAGGAGGTGTACAGGTGGCCCTCTTTATCCACAGGTTCCCATCTCTGGATTCAACCAATTTTGCATGGAAAATAATCAGAAAAAAAAAATTGAGTCTGTACTGAACATGTATACAGACTTTTTCTTGTGATTCTCTAAACAATACGGTATAACAACACTTCACATGGCATTTACATTTTATAGGTATTTAAGTTATCTAGAGATGATTTAGAGTACATAGGAGGTGTGCATAGGTTACATGCAAATACTCCGCCATTTTGTAGAAGGGACTTGAGCATCTGCAGATTCTGTTGTTGAAGGGGGCTCTGGAGCCAGTCCCCGAGGGATACTGAGGTATGATTGTATTTGAGAGGGTTTTTGAAGAGCCTGCCATTTTTTATTAGGAAATACAAAATGAAAAATTGAAATACACAGTTCTTGCCTTAGTCCTTTCTAAACATAGAATGATATTCTTCATGAGCTCATTCAAGGATTCTTGCACTACCAAATAATACCCTTCTGGGGTATCCCTTTTCTGTTTATCATGTTCTTTTGCACGCATCACTTGTTAAATCTTCACCACAATAGGTATTTCTGTTCTCAGTCCACCTGCTGCTCATTCTTTGCTCCAAATTTTTCGGATTTGCTTTCAGCTCCAGATCTTTGCCTTGGCCATCTCCCCTGCCTCCCCTTAGAGTTGTACAGCCTCCTCCTCACCTGCTGGATCTCAGCTGTCAGAGGACAGCAGCTCAGAGCACTAGCACACCACCTCACTTTCCCTACAAAGAGTCTGTCACCATCTATACAAATCATACTTACCTTTTTGCATGGATTTGGATCTTCTGCATGATCTCTGTGAAGTCCAGGGCATTTTCTCTTTTGTTAACTTCCATAATCTCAATGCTCAGAACACTTAGGAAATGCTTGATAAATATATATATTAGATGAATGAATGAGTGAGCAAGTGAGTGAATGAATGAATGAATGTAGAGTGTGAGGCTTTACTTCTGTACCACAACTGAGACCCCTTAAACTCAGTGAGCCAAGAAATATCTGGACCCAGGTACCATATTACATTTATGTGTTTTTTTTTAAAAGGGCATTTAAATTCAGATAAATAATGAGACCCCAGGAAAAAACTCCTTTATTTCTTATCAACGCATTTCTACCTTTATTTATTTACCCAATGGATTATTTTTTAAATACATAAAACGGATAGAATTCCTTTGGACAAAAACAGCATGCTTTGGACTCAATGAAAAATACAAAATGGATCTCTAATGAACTAGACAGCATTATTATAGCAAGAGAAAAGCAATCATTGTTCAGCTTGTTGGGGGGCTGCCAAGTTGGAAATGCTGGTAAGTACTCTGGGGCTGCAGGGCAGGGCCTGTTGGGTGATAAACACGCCCACATTCTGTGGAAAATACCACGTTTGGCCTCTGAATCCCAGGGTGACTAGTCTGATGAACCATCTAGCTTCTGTACGACATGTTGTCTTTTTCCCTGACTTTCCTTCCCCACTGGCTTTATCTTTTCACCCTGGAGCTGCTATTTCCGTGAATGGCATATGATTTGGGAACATGAGGTACTTAGAGGCCCATTTTCATATTTAAATATTTATTCTCTTTCTACTTCTGCAATTCCATTAAAATTCATAAAGGCTTGGTCTCCGCCACAAGCTGCCTCAGGTGCTTACTGAGATGAAGGCATTATGTTACTCAGCAAAAGTAACATGATGGCTTGTCATTTTTTTTTTTTTAAAGAAAAATATGGATTTGGGTTCATGGTAAATATCTGTGATTACTTTGCCAGAGGATGGTTAATTTTATCCATGTCAAATCAGTGTAAGCAAATCAAGGACAAAAGATCCCCCTATGAAAATTGAAGTCTGGTGTGGTAGGTGGAGCCACCTGTCATCTGAGCCACTGGGAGGCTGAGACAGGAGGATCACTTGCACTCAAGAGTCTGGGGACAGCCTGAGCAATATACCAAGATTCCCATCTTTTTCTTTTTTTTTTTTTAAGATGTAGAATATTTATTTATGTATTTATTTATTTTGGTACTGAGAATTGAGCCCAGGGGCGCTTAACCATTGACCCACATCCCCAGCCCTTTTTTGTGTTTTATTTGGAGACAGGGTCTTGCTGAGTTGCTTAGGGCCTTGTTAAGTTGCTGAGGCTGGTTCTGAACTCACGATCCTCCTGCCTCAGCCTCGCAAATGGCTGGGATTGCAGACATGTGCCACACACCTGGTTTTTGTTTTTTTTTTTTTGGTACTGGGGATTGAGTACAGGGCACTCCACCACTGAGCCACATCCCCAGCCCTATTTTGTACTTTATTTAGAGACGGGGTCTCACTGAGTTGCTTAACACCTCATTTTTGCTGAGGCTGGCTTTGAATTCACAATCCTCCTGCCTCAGCCTCAGAGCTGCTGTGTAGGGAATCAAAACTTATAAGCTACAGGTGTTCTTGCAAACAAGCCACCTTGTAGTCCTTGGTGGAATCTGCCTGCAAATAGGATTTTCTACCAAGAGAGAAATCAGTAGTTTTAACTACAGGTGCTCTTACAAACTAGGGACTTTGTAGTCCTTGGTGGGAATTGCCTGCAAACAGGATTTTCTGCCAAGAGGTCAGAAACAGAAAGAGGGAACATCGCTTGCAAACAGGAATGTTTCTCTGGCCCTGAGAAAGGACAGAGCTCGAAATGTTTGAGTCTAGGTTAGATTAAGAAACAGCTCAAGGAGTGGTTATCTGGCTGTTGCACATTGGCCCTAGCCGTTGCTGTTGGCATTTTGTCTGCTTTGTCCGTAGGGGGATAAAAGGCTAAAATCATATGTAACAGGGGAGAAGGATGAAGAATAATGGAGAATAAAAGATGATTGCATGCTGACCTGTGTCAGAGATTCCTCCCTTTCTTCTCCTCCCTTCCCTTACCATCCCTAATTTTCCTACACCGCTGGGATTATAGGCAAGCACCACTACACTCGCCTAAGATTCCCATCTTAAAAAATAATAATAATAATAACTTGGTTGAGGAGAAAAACGCTTCCGGCTATGGGTTTGTGGTATGGGGCACTGGCATCTGCCCTCTCACAGCAATTGCGTGACCCCCACATAAAACACAGAAGCTCACAGAACCTCAAATCCCCAGCTTCAAAGTAAGGGGCTCACGTAGGAAAACCCTTGTATTCCTACGTGCATCTTTCTTTGCAAAAGACACGATGCCCAGAACCCCATGAAGACATCATGTGCAGCACAGGAAATCTGTAGCTAGAGCATCGATCCCGGGGTCCACACTGTGAGCTGCGAGCTTGGCAGTGGCATCCCATTTCCCTGCAGGAGTTGGAGGAGAGAGCTTCTCTAGAGAGCATCTCCCCATAGAGTAGGCCGAGCTCGGCCCCTGTCAGTGGCCTGTCCACTCTGATTCTGTAAGGGATACACTTCAGGATCAGGGGACATTTCCTAGGGCTTTGCTCCTTCCTTTCCTAGATTCTTGGCAACATCTTGCTTCAGGGTGAAAGGACATACTGCTTACAGACGGGGCCTTCCCAAGTTATAAGTGAGTTGAAGAGAACAAATCACCAAATGCTTTCTCCATCTTCAAAGGCAAGGTAAAACCTTTCAGGTACTCAGGGAACTTCAGCATTGGACATGCTTGAGCCATCTTTGATTTACAGTGTGCATCTGGTTCTTTATTCCCAGACACCTTTAATCACATCACCCTTGTAATCCCAGCGGCTCGGGAGGCTGAGGCAGGAGGATGTGAGTACAAAGCCAGCCTCAGCAACGGCGAGGTGGTAAGCAACTCAGTGAGACACTATCTCTAAATTAAAAATACAAAATAGGGCTGGGGATATGGGTACTCAGTTATTAAGTGTCCCTGAGTTCAATCTTTAGTACCCGAAAAGGAAAAAAAAAAAAAAAAAAAAAAAACCAGCATCAGCATGGCTTTTTGCAAATGTGCAAATACAAATAGCGCTGGGTTCCTCCTGTCTCCGAAACACCCTCAATTAAATTGTGTTTGAGGGAAAGACCCTGCCCAGGCATATCAGGTTTCCCAAAACATTCCAAGAAGATGAGTAGTACCCTAGAATCAGATGGCCTCAGAAGACGAAGTGGAAATCATTGAAAAATGGAAAGACTGGGTAGAAAGGATGCTCACTTACTCACATGGTGTTAGCTGGTTTTCTCTCTTTACTTCCTTTTATGTTGTCTTTCTAGGGAGAGAATAATGTACCCTTGGTTTTCAACTGCTCATTAGAAATGGTGCCAGGGGCTGAGGATATAGCTCAGTGGTAGTCCTTGTCAACCATGTGGAAGGCCTAGACTCCATCCCCAACATGGGATGGGGTGAAGCAAGGAAGAAAGAAAGAAGAGATAAGCAATGGTACCAGACCAGGCCAGAAGGAGGCCCTTGGGAGCCCCAACCTCAAGTCACCCTTCAGGGGAGCCCACCAGCGTACTTGTCATATCTCTTCTCTGGCTCATGAATAGGTATGTGTTGGGGAGGGGTCCTCTCCCATCTGGCCGCCTTGTCTAAGGAAGGCCAACAGGATCCCAACCCCTCCAACACTGCAGAGCATCAGGCTCCAATGGCAGCAGCTCATTCTCACTTCTGGGGCACCCATGTGTTCTCTTAGATCTTTGTAATTAAGGTTATATATTGCCTTAAGCAGAGTCCATTTTCTGTAGCTCTTCTGGTTATTCTGGCATTTTCCTTTGCCTACCTCCCCCAAGGTAGAGCTCCAGAGGGCTTGTGGTTTCTGTTTGGTTTGGTTTTGCAGTACTGGGGGTGGAACCCAGGGTCTTATGTGTGCTAGGCAAGTGCTCAACCACTGAACCCCACTCCCAGTCCCCATGGAGATTTTGCTTTGAATCTTATGAAATTGTTGGGCCTCGGTGAGCTGGTCTAGTTTTTCCACAGTTCGGTCTGGTAACTCAGTTATCTTTTCCTCCTGCTGCAGGGCAGGCCCATCCCTACAAGGCAGGGCTGCTACCTGCTTTGGCCTCAACTCCTTTTCCTCCTCCTACACTGCATTGTTCCGACCTTTCTCATGCCTGGATGTTTTTCTTCCATAGGAATGTTTTCATTTGTCTCTCTTCCTTTTTCCATTTTGTATACATTTTTTTTTTTCAAAGCTTCTTGGTCGAAAAAATTATCTCAACCTCTCAAAGGGATCATGTGACCACATTTCCTTATTTTTTTGATTCTAAAAATAGGGTGTTTCCTACTTTATTTTGCTTTCTTAACTGTGACTTTTGTTTATATGTGCACATTCTTTGAGAGGGGGTTATGACTTGTTAGGTTGCAAGTCTCCGAAACTCAAAGGAGCTTAAATAAACACCAGAACTTAAGGGATCACATAATTGAGGTGCCCACAGGGACTCCATTCTAGCTGCATCTAGGACTCTTTTTCTTCTCCTTCCTTTTCTTTTTCTTTCTTGTGGTGCTGGCAATCAAACACAGGACCTCGTACATGCTAGGCAAGCGTTCTACCACTCAGCTACACCCCCAGCTGCCGCTTTTTCTTTTTGAGACAGGGTCTCACTATATTGCCCAGGCTGATCTAGAACTCCTGGACTCAAGTGCTCCTCCTGCCTCAGTTTCCTGAGTCCCTGGGACTACAGTCATGTGCCACCATGCCTGGCTTAGGACTCTTTCTCTTAGGACTTTTCTCTTAGGACTCTTTCAAGTTATCTCTCTATGGAATGAACCACTATCCCAGTTTGCCCAAATCTGAGGTGGACATTCTGGGCATGGAGCTTCCATGGAAAGAACCAGCAAAGTCCCAGGCAAACAGGATGAGCTGGTCTCCCTATCTCTTTGCATCTTTCTGGGTTGGCCTCATTTGGGCAGATTGTCCCCACGTGGTATCAGAGACTGCTGGAAGTCGCTCCAGCTTTGCTTGGGTTTGACATTTGGCATTCCTGGGGGAAAGAAAGACTTGTCCTGATATTTCTAGCACCAGCTAAGGGGGGACCTCAGATTGATCCTGCTTGGTCCAGATTCCTATCCTGAAACTAACCCTGAGGGCTGCTGAATGCTGACCTGCCTTTCTTGGGTCCCTTGTCTGCCTGGAGCTCAAGGCTAGGGCAGGGCCTGTGGAGCATGACTCTGCAGGGTGACGCAGCACACAAAAGCCCACTGCAGAATGGCACAATGCTTCCTTACCTGGGTGTGTGGGGGGGTGCTGTTAATGACATGTCCATGTGACATTAGGACAGATGAAATATACATGGCTTTAACCACTTGAGCAATTTTTTTTTTTTCGGTGCTGGGGATTGATCCCCAATCACACTTGAGCAATTTTAACTTGAAAAATACCAATTAAATTTACTTTTGTGGGAAAGGCGTGATCTCAAAATACATACCCTTTTCTTGTACAAAAACACTTAAAAATAATGTTATTTCATTATACTTGGACCACTTGGCGTGATCTCCTTCAATCCTTTTAAAAACCTTATAAAAGGGAGACTTGTTTCCATTGTACAAGACAGAAACTTTAAGACTAAGATACGTAACTCATTCAGAGATAAAAATTGAATATACTTAGCAAGAAATAAGAACAAACAGAAAAAAACCAGGAGGAACGGTAACATTTATATACTTATTTTAAATTGATCCTAGTTTTTCATCCAGTTGGTGCAATAACTGCAAATCTTCAGATGAAACCTAGCAAATGCAAGTTTTCTTGTGCTATGGTTATATACTTGGACCCACCCAAGAATTCTCTTTCCTCCCGATAGCTCCTTTTCCCAGAAATTTTAGCTGCTTCTTATCAGCAGAGGCACAGGATAGAGGAGGGAAGATAATGTTTACTGAATATCTGCCAGTGAGGCCAGATTATCTCACTTGAATCTTCACAGGAATCCTGCCTGGGGGTGCTTAAGTCGGCAGTTTGCAAACGTCAGGATGGGTTCAGAGGAGTTGAGTGATGTGCTCTGCTCCCGAAGCAGGAAGCACAGCGGAGCATGCGCAGTGGGTACCTCGACCTCTGCATGCTCACAGATGAACTCGAGTTCTCCCTGTCGTCCCTGAATTCATCGCAGCCTGCTCAGGCTGGGTTCTCTCTCCTCGCCATCTCTCAACCCTCCTCCCTGCTCATGCGGCTTTCCCTGAAGTGTAGGTGTTTGGGGTTCAGATTCCAGAGTCAGGGGGAACCAGGTTTGAATCCCAGCAGAGCCATCACCATCCCTGTGACCTGAAATTTGCAGTTTAGCGAAACAGAGAAGGGATACGCGCGCGGTGCAATCTCAGCGACTTGGAGGCTGAGGCAGGAGGGTTGCGAGTTCAAAGCCAGCCTCAGCAATTTAGCGAGATGCTGAGCAACTCAGTGAGATCCTGTCTCTAAAATAAAGTACACAATCGGGCTGGGGATATAACTCAGTGGTCAAGTGCCCGAGTTCAAACCCCGCCAACAAAAAAAAAAAAAAGGGTGGGGGACACAGCACACGTGGTAAAGCATGGACCCTGGAACCAGAAAGCACGAATTTGACCCTGACCGGGCCATGCATATGCAGTGTGACTTTGCATAAATTACCTAACTTTGGCGTCCCAGTTTCTTCATCTGTAAAATGGAGAAAATAATATTTACCACATCCGTGAGGCGTACATCAATTATACCCGTGCCTGGAACATATTTTAATGTTATTATGTTACTATTAGTAGTAACAGTAGTGCAGTTTGAATATCCCTCATCCTCATCCTTGATGCTTGGAATCGGAAGTGTTTTAATTTTGGATTTTTAAAAGATTCTGGAATATTTGCATATATCTTAGGAATAGGACCCAAGTCTAAACACAAAACTCATTTATATTTCATGTCCACCTTATACACACAGCATGAAGATAATTTCATTTAAGGTTTTAAATAATTTTGTGCATAAAAATACTGTTGTGGTGTTAAACTTTCCACTTGTTTTGCATCCGTGCTCAAAAAAATTCAGGTTTCGGAGCATTTTGGATTTCAAAGTTTTGTGTTAGGGATCCTCGACCTGTAGTTTATTTTCATTAATAAGATACGTATTCATTCAACTGATATTTGTACTAGGAACTGTGCTAGGTACTGGGATATCGTAGTGAATAAGAAAAATAAGGTCCCCACCTCATGGAGTGTATATTCTAGGAGGACAGAAACAGATAGGTAAGCAAGATCATTAGAATTAGGATAGGTGCTATGAAGGAAATATACCTACTGGTACCGGAAAGGAACTTCTTTAGATGAGGTGGGTCAAAGAAGGCTTCTTGGCAGAGGCAGTGTATGAACTGCATCCTCAAAATGAGAGTGAGCCAGCCACACACTTGGGAAAGTGGCTGCAGGTGGAGAATAGGGATTGCAAAGGTCCTGGGGCGAGCAAGAGCCTGGTGTTCAGGAGCCAGCAAAGCAGCCAGTGGAGCTTCGGCCAAGTGGTCAGGGTAAGAGCTGGGCCAGGAGGAAGGTGGGCAGCATATGAACTGAGCAGGGCTTGAATGACAAATGTGACAGCACTCACATGGGATTATTGGCAGATGAAGCTGGACAGTGGGTGCTTAGCTTAGTACCTGGTAAGTGCTTAGCTTAGTATCTGGTATAAAAACTCAGTAACCTGGACCCTGCCGTTGGCTCTCTTCCTATCATGATGCTGTCATCCATCCCTCTTCTCTCTCCTGCACTAGTATAATTTCTTCTAAGCAGGTTCCCTGACTGCATTCCCAGCCTGCTCTAATCCATCCTCCCCAGTGACAGAATGACCAGTATCAAATGCACCTCTGATCATGTGGTCATTTCTCTCTCCTTCTTAGAAACTCCATGAATCCATCACCCACGTTGCACCACCTTCGTCCCTTGGTTGGGCACAGAAAGCTCATCTGGCCCTGGGGCCTTCCAGTGCCTTCTCTAGCTCTGCCCCCCAGCCCATGCCACACTCCAATCTCCCAGGTAACTTGCAGGTCTCACCTGTGCCATTTGAGCCTCCTGAAGTGATGGGTGCCCATCCCTTGCAAATTGAACCCAGGGGCACTTTATCACTGAGCTACATCCCTAGCCCTTTTCAATGTTTACTTTCAGACAGGGTCTCACTAAATTTCTTGGGGCCTCACTAAATTGCTAAGAATGGCCTCAAACTTGCATGCTCTGGGGTGCTCATCCTCCCTTACCTGCTTTTAAAATTCGGCTGAGAGTTACGTTCTATACAAAACCTTTCCTAATTCTCACTCCTCCAGGCTTCTGTATCACATCGTGCTATTATCACTTCTGTTGCAAATTCCTGGTGACCTTCTAGACAAAGCTTCAGGGCAGCAATGGCACGTATAAATTTTTGCTCTCCTTAAATTATAGCACAACCCCTGACCCATAAGCAGTGCTCAATATAATGGGGAACCAGACTCATATTAATTTAACTTATACCAACTCAACTGTCCATGCATGTGCACGCACACACACACACACACACACACACACACACACACATTTTGTGTAAGTTCAAATGGTCTCAATCATCTCAGCCTGGCCTCTTTTCTGCCCAGTCAGTGTGGGGTTGAGAGTGAGACAAGGATTTTGCTTATCTTCATGCTGACCCTGGATTCCCGTAACTCCTCAACTTTGGCCAACTTGTCCATCTGGTGCTCATTAGAAGAAGCAACTATCTGGATCAAGATGAAAAGGAGAATTAGCCACATTGGAATTATGGAGACACTGCATGTCATCTTAGCATGACACATTCCCAAGGGATTTTTCCAGAGGACATTTTTTTTTTTCCTTTTTCTTTTTGTGGTTACTGTGGACCGAATCCAGGACCTTGGACATACTAGGCAAGCATTCTACCACTGAGCTATATCCCCAGCCCTTTTTATTTTTTGTTTGTAGAAGTTTCCCAGGCTGGGCTGGAACTTGAGGTCCTCCTATCTCAGCCTCCTCCCCTAATGCATTAACTTTACAATTGAACTTCCATGTAGGACACATCAGCAACTCTAAATATTTGCTGAATTTATGGAACAACTAGTAATTGACAAAGCCAGGGCACAAATTCTCATCATCTTGTGTCTGATGCAATGTTCTGTCCCCTGTCCACAATGTAATGCATAGAATCACTGTTTTCTAACTTTTTTCTCTTTCTTTCTTTCTCTTTCTATCTTTCTTTCTTTCTTTCTTTTTCTTTTTCTTTTTCTTTTTCTTTTCCTTTTTCTTTTTTCTTTTTCTTTTTCTTTTTCTTTCTCTTTTTCTTTTTCTTTCTTTCTTTTTTTTTTTTTTTTTTGTTGTTGTTGTTGTTGTTGGTACTGCAGATTGAACCTGGGGCACTTTATCACTGAAGTACATCCCTAGCCCTTTTCAATTTTTATTTTCAGACAGGGTCTCACTAAATTGCTTGGGGCCTCACTAAATTGCTAAGACTGGCCTCAAGCTTGCAATCCTCTGGCCTCAGCCTCCTGAGCCAATGTGATTATAGGTGTGCCTGAGTCACCATCACCACCACAGTCTCATCACCATTTCTGAACCGATGAGTCATAGCCCTGCATCATCTCCCAGGCCCCCTCCCTCACTTCTGCTGCCTTCTGCACATCTCTTCCACAGGCACCTGCTGGCAGGCTCCACCTTCCCTCTGCCTCCTCCCCACAAACCCACTGCTCCAGTCCCCACCCTTCTTCCCGTTGGCCAACTCCTCCGCCCCAGGCCTCTGTATCTACTCAGCACATTCTGCACATTCTGCTGGTGATAGGACCTGGCGAGCCCCCCCTTTCCTGGCCTCCTCTTTACTGCCCTGAACTCAGCCCTTTGAATCTCTCAAGCAAATTGCTGTTGGATTCATCCAGGTGGCCCCCTGGCTCAGGTCTCGCTCCTCTAAACATTCTCACACTCTGGACACAATTTTCTTTTGAAGGCACAGCTCTGAGAACGACCTTGATCAATTCCGTACGTTTCCGTGTCAATAACTGATTGAATTGTTCAATAGAAGCATGTCAACGTGGTGCGCTGGGTAGCAGCACACAGATGGAGCTCACCTCACTCTCACCTCTGTCACCTCATTGTCACTTCCCACTGTGGCCTTTCCTGAAAGGAACATTCCAGAAACCCTGCCGTGCCTTGTTCTGCCCTGGGTGCTTTTCTTCTTGTCAGCCTCTGCTCTTGGGCTGCTCCTCTCCGTTGCTCCCATTTAGAACAGTGGCCTCAATATTTCTGCATCCAATGGCCTGTCACTTAGGAAGTTCACACTGATGTTTTCTCCTCGGTTTTACACCTTTTTCAAACATCGCCATGATTCTTTTATGTCAGTCTATAATCTCTGCATTATAATTGTGAATGTGAATTACCTGACTGGACTGGAATCCTTTTATGGTCTTTTTTTTTTTTTTTTTGTATTGGCGATTGAACTCAGGGGCACTCGACCACTGAGCCACATCCCCAGCCCTATTTTGTATTTTATTTAGAGACAGGGCCTCACTGAGTTGCTTAGGTTCTCGCTAAATTACTGAGGCTGACTTTGAACTCACGATCCTCCTGCCTCAGCCTCCCAAGTGCTGGGATTACAGGCGTGAGCCGCCGCACCCGGCCTTTACGGTCTTTTGTATTTTTGACCGCTTAATATAGCAAGTCCAGGGGCCTGACTGTAAATACTGATTATTTACTGAATCGAGTCAAAAGGAAATAATTTTTTTTCTTTTTTATGGTGCTGGGAATTGAACCCAGGGCCTGGCACATGGTAGGTAAATCTTTTATCACTGAGCTACGTGGCAACCCCAGGAAATAATTATTTTATTTTATTTTTATTTATTTATTTATTTATTTATTTATTTATTTATTTTTGTGGTACTGAGGATGGAACCCAGGGCCTCATACATGTGAGCTACATCCCCAACCCACCAGGAAATAATTTTCAATATGCCAGTGCCACTTGGTATTCCTGCCCAATCCAATCACAAATCATAATCACCACCTACACACAGACCCTAGATTATATGGCCGAATCCTAAGAAGTCAACTTTAGACGGCGTCTTCCAGCTATGCTCAGTCTCTCCTGGACATTGGCCATTTCCTGAACCTCCACTGCTCCTGGGAACAGCAATGGAGAAAGTCTTTCCCATTCCATTTTTCTGAAGCATCTTCTCTTGATTGTCTTTAAAAAAAAAAAAAAATGGATATGGGGGCTTTAACCTAGGGGTGCTTAAATAATAAGCCATATCCGCGGCCCTTTTTATTTTGAGGCAGGGTCTTGCTAAGTTACTGAGGCTGTCCTCAAACTTGGGCTCCTCCTGCCTCAGCCTAGCATGCACATCCCCAGCGCCACATAAATAAAAAAAAAAAAAAGAAAGTTATATCCAAAGTACAAGTGTGTTCATTGCTTTCCTAAGAAATCCTTCTTCAGGTGGTTTCTCTAAGCCAAATCTACTCAGAAACTGGCCTGTCCCTCACCCTCTGACCTGCACAGCATGGCTGTAATTCTTTTCTTAATATGCTTCTGGACAAAACCGTGAGTGGCAGAAGTTTTCCCCATTTACCTTGTGTCCTCCTTATAGCCCCATTTCTAGGAAATGCATGGGTAGAGGTTGCACTTTCAAAGCTTTTGCCTGGAACTCTAAACTTCCATCAAAGTCACTGCCTGTCATCTTTGTCTTCAGCCAGATTGACACGATCAGACTTAACTGAAAATATCGGAGATAAAACTGATCTTTCCTGAGTGAGCTGGAGACCCTGGGGTCATCCTAATGGAGTCAGCTTCGTGCAGTGATCAGTCCGTCACCTCTTCTGGAGATTTCCTGTTTCATCTCTTTAGCTAACTCCTTCCTGAGCCCCAATCCTCACTTCACTTCTCCTCCATTGAAAACCTGTCATTCTCTCCTTGGTCCCGTCTGAGCTCTCTGGGGATCTAGGAAGGAGGGCATTCTGCCTTGGACTCCCTGTGATCGATGCCTTCCCTGAGGCCCTGCAGTCCTCCTAGGTGTTGGGTCATCTCCAGAGAGAAGGAGCACCTTCCTGTCTGGTTTCTCCTCTCCACCCTCCACTCCATTGCCCAGCCTTCTTGATTTTTCTCTGGTTTGTTATCCTGCCACTTTTTGGACTTTTCCTAGCAATTGATCACTCAATCCAAACCAAGCTTCCCAATTTCAACTTTCCCATTAAAGAATCCCCCCTTTATGCGGAACGTGGCATAACCACAGGATTTAGAGACAAAAGGGGCCATGGAGATCATCTCATCCCAATCCTAAAATTATACAAATTTGGAAATTGCAAGCCAGAGAGATCACCTGTCTGGTTGATTGTCCTGCTCCAGAAAATGAATTTCTAGTCCAATTACTTGTTTATTATAAATCATACAGAAAGATCACCCACGCCACATGGGGTGTGGAAGGGAGCGGACTTTGGGTATTAGTAACATTGTAGTAATTATTATCTCTGAGTTCTCCTGTTAGTATTTAGGTTGTTACTAAAACCCTGTAATGGGGCGGGGGCATTCATGTAATTAGTATGACTTAAATGCATTCATTTGGGTTCACTATGAAGCCATCACATGATGGTTAATCACTTTGTTCCCATGTCTCAGTGGTTTGCTGAAATGTGGAAATGGATCATGTAGGGTTTTAGCACACTGTACCTAGTCCTGATTGGCACACTTGCCCCCCCACCAACAATGGTTTGAGTCTTTTTATTTTATTTGGATCCAGGGATTGAACTCAGGGGCACTCAGCCACTGAGCCACACCCCCAGCCCTATTTTGTATTTTATTTAGAGACAGGGTCTCACTGAGTTGCTTAGGGCCTCGATAAGTTGCTGAGGCTGGCTTTGAACTCGTGATCCTCCTGCCTCAGCCTCCCGAGTCGCTGGGATTACAGGCGTGAGCCACCACGCCCAGCTGGTTTGAGTCTTTCTCTTTCTCACTGATCAGTTACCAACTATTCTATACTCAGTGATTCCTTCCAGTAATGATTCTCAATCAGGGAGTGAGTGGGATCAGTGGTATCTGAGGTGACCAGTTCTTCCTGGTTTGCCTGGAACTTAACCAGTCTTAGCACTGAAAAACACATTCTCAAAAAACAAACAAAACAAAATACATGTTCTCAGAAATCTCATAGTCCTGAGCAGACTACAGACCTTGTTCACTCCAAGACTCGCCCGCCCACCCATTCCTGCTCACCTTTCTACTCCCAGGGAAAATCACAATCCAGAATTAGTGCCCTAAATATTTATGTCCCGTGGAACAACTCTGATGGATAACTGGAAAATGTGTTCGTGGAAACCACTTAGTTATGTCAACACACCCAAGGGGACTGACTAACACACCCTACCAGCCACCAGGGTCCGACCAAAGCAGACCTAGATCAGGCAACTATTTTCCAATTGCTTTTGTGGTCAGAGTATAGAGTTTATAAATTTTATATATCCTGTCCATTTTTTAGATGTCAGGACAGGAAAATATAAAATTTGAATCTAAAAATCACTTTAACCAATGGGAGAATCAAATACAAATATTACTTTCTGTGAGGTACAAACACAGGATGTATCTTGCAGGAGAATATGTTCCAGCTTTAATTTCTAGGAAAGTAGAAGAAACGTCTGCTTTGGGGGGATCTCTCCAAGTGCTCCACCCTAACACACTGTCTAAACTCAAGCAAATGACGGGCTCTGTGGGAATGCAGCTGGCTTGCAGAGAGGATTGGATAAACTGAAAAATGAGTCAAGAATTTAATAGGGCTATTAAAAAGTGGAAATTGGAGGAAAACACTGCCTGTCTCTATTTTAGGATTGTTTTGTTTCCATTTATTTGAAAATGTCCAGAAGCTGAGGACCATGGGATCTTCAAGATACAGATCTCTGGCAGGCAACAGCGATGCTGTGAAATACTGTAGCTCAGTGGTGGAGCACTTGCCTAGCATGCACCAGGCCCTCGGCTCAGCACTGTTAAATAAATAAGTAAAGTAAAATAAAATACTGGGGCTGGGGCTGGGGGTGTAGCTCAGTGATAAGACAAATGCCTAGCATGGGTTTGACCCCCAGTACCACAAAAAGACAAAATAAACAAAATCAATAAAGCTGGGGCATTTGGAGGTAGTTGGTATAAAAAAACAAAAAAACACAAAAAAACAGAATAATATCCAGATTTGGGCAGATATTTTCATTGTGAATTTGCAGTCCTTTTTCTCAGAGGAGACATTTGCAGAGAAGAGTTGCTGTGAAAGACATAGTTACCCTTGTTGGTCCCTGCAATTGAGCGTAAGATTTTAGGTTACAGATTGGTGATATTTTCATGGTACTAAGGATTGAACCCAGGGATGCTCTTCCACTGTGCTACATCCTCAGCCCTTTTTATATTTTATCTTGAGACTCTGTTCAGGCTGGCCTCCAACTTGCAATCCTCCTGCCTCAGCCTCCCAAGTTGCTGGGATTACAGGTGTGCACCCACCACACCCCACTTGGAGGTCTTGACCACCATGGATTTGTCTCTGTCTCCAGCTTTTTTCGGGTGCTCCAGCGGGCCAGCTCTCTGAAAAAGTAGCCAAGTTGGATGCACTTTGAAAAAACAGGCTCAAGAGACTACAACTGGGGCTGAGGCTGTAACTCAGTGGTAGAGCCCTTGCCTGGCACATGTGAGGCATTGGGTTCCATCCTCAGCACCACATAAAACTAACTAAATAAATAAAATAAAGGTATTATGTCCATCTACAAATAATTTTTTTTTTTTAAGAGAGACTACAATTAGGAATGAAGGGATGTTTCCCTGTGCTGGGGTTGGGGCAGAAGGCAGACAGAACTCTGCCCTTGATAATGTGACCTTGAGGTCTTGAGGGTACCTGCCCGCACTTAGGGTTCTTTTAAGGGTTATACAGCATAACAGCATAACACACAGCTGTTATGCTGAGTCTCGGGGTGTCTATTACTTGAGAAACTCTTGGTAAATCCAGCACTCTGCCCTCTACCCAGGCTGCATTTGTAAAAGGGTACGGTGTGGGCACGGGGTGATCAACACTATTATTTGCCACCATCTCATACTTCCTCATGGGGAAAGACACAGAAACTAACAAGGGATTGCAACCACCCTGAAATTGCAAAATTTAGGCCTGGAGGAGCATGATTAAAATCTAAAAGCACCTAACTACAGCCTCTGGGTTAAATCTGCCCTTGAGCTAACAGTGATTTTTTTTTATGGTTTTGAGTGGTCAAAAACAACATAAAAATAAACCCACTTGATGATAAAAAGGGTATATTAAATTCAGATTTCTGTGTCCCTAAAACGAAGTTTAATTAGGACACAGGCACAAATTGATAGGGCCACTTCCACACTACCCTAGCTGAGTGAGCAGCTGGGACACAGCCTGAAATTATTTATTACCTGGCTCTTCCCCAAAAAGTCGTGACACCTGATGCAGAAGCGTGTGACAAACAGATTGGCCTATAATTTTTTGAGCAAAAAGTTTTTTCATAAATGTGAGTTTTCTAGAAAACCAAAATCTACCCTTTTGTGTGCAAAATGATTTATTTTTTCTAAAAGAGGGGTCCAGAGGTGTGGCTCAGTGGTAGAGCATTGCCTAGCATGCATGAGACCCTGGGTTTAATCCCCAGCACTGCAAAATGATTTTCTGAATAAACACATTTCAGAAACACCTTTTCAAGTAGAGTATGTAAAATAAATATGTGTCTATTAGTAAGTTTCTGTTTCTATTTCTTTTTCTTTTTTTGGTACTAGGAATTGAGTCCAGTGGTGCTTAACCACTGGGCCACTCCCCAGCCCTTTTTATTTCTTATTTTGAGACAGGCTGTCACTAAGTTGCATAGGGACTCTCGTAAATTGCTGAAGCTGGCTTTCAATTTGCCATCCTCCTGTCTCAGCCTCCTGAGCCGCCGGGATTACAGGCGTGGCCACCGCACCCAGCCTCTATTTCACTTTTTGTTCTCTGCTTATTTTCAAGGAAGTCTAAATGTTGATTTAGACGCTTGTTTGCATCAGTCTTCATAGTCTTGAAGTCCTTTCACAGACACTAATGTGATTTTTATAAATACTAGAGGTATTGATCTTGGCATGGGAAGAAATGGGCATTGAGCTCTCTCTCCGTGTTGGTCATTCTGAGAACAAAGGATCTCACGCAGCTGCACTTTGGGCCTTAAACCTGTTTCATTCTTAGACCATCACCTGTTGCTGACAATAGTGTCCCAACCTGCCACTTCCCATCCCTGGTCTGATTTGTGACTTCTCATCTGCTTAGCTCTGAGAACATGTGTTGCGATTGTGTCTGAACTAAGAGCTAAGAGGCTGGGCCTCCAGAGGGATGGAAGGCATAGGCGTGTCAGTGCTTTAGCCAAAGATGGCAATGCAGTCCTCTTTGTGTGTGTGTATGTGTGTGTGTGTGTGTGTGTGTGTGTGTGTGTGCACGTGTGCACATAGATACTCATGATTTTAAAATCTTCTAATTAGTGATGACATTTCAGAACTTGGGAGTTTTTCTGATCAAATCCAGCCTTCCTCACTTCTCTTAAACATCAGAAGATCTGGCAGCACCCGGTCCCTGATGCAGTGGGGCATCAGTTGCTGGCGTTGAGAGGAAGCCACTGCTCTTGGGGAATGGGGGCACAGGCTCTGTCCTTCCCTGGTCCCCACCCTCCTCAGCATCAATGCCTTGGCTGGGTGTCAGTGGCACCTGTCAGTTCTCAAGCCCTGTTTCTCCACCCTCCACCAGTTCTGCTCTCACTGCATCTTACCCACCTGTGCACAGGGGAGAATGTCAATCCAGCCAGCAGTGTGCAATCATTATTTTGGTTGCTTGGAAATTTTTTGTTTTGTTTACCTTCTGTGTCTTGCTGGTGGCCGGCCAAAAGGTTTGAGGTTGCCAGACTGACCCAACCGAAGCCTACTCTGGCAGGATGGTACCGCCTGGCTGGAGTTGAGCGCTGCCTTCACATGTCTTCACATGCCATCCCAGTGACTCGGGAGGCCGAGGCAGGAGGATCGCAAATTTTGGGCCAGCCTCAGTAACTTAGTGAGGCCCTGTCTCAAAATTAAAACATAATAAGGGCTGGGAATGCAGCTCAGTGGTTGAGCACTCCTAGATTCAATCCCCAACTTAAAAAAAAAAAAAAAAAAAAAAAAAGCCTTTCTGAGCTTCCACAAATGAATGATAACATGAATTATTTATCTTTACTTGGACTTTTGGCAGTAGTTCCGGTGTCACATTACACAGTAGGGCCACCACAGTCTGAAACAATTAGTTGTACTTTTCAGAATAACTAGGGGAAAAGAGTTTGAAGATTCCTAACATATACAATGATAATAATTGAGCAGATGGAAATGCTAATCACCCTGATTTAATCATGGCACTTTTTTTTTTTTTGTTGAACCAGGGATTGAACTCAGGGACAGTCGGCCACTGAGCCACATCCCCCAGCCCTATTTTTTTTTGTATTTTATTTAGAGAAAGGGTCTCACTGAGTTGCTTAGGGCCTCGCTAAGTTGCTGAGGCTGGCTTTGAACTCGCAATCCTCCTGACAGCCTCCCAAGTGCTGGGATTGCAGGCGTGCGCCACCACGTCCGGCAATCATGGCACTTTTTATATATTATATATATGAATGTCAACACTGCAAATGTACAAATATGACCTGTCAATTTAAATAAATAAATAAAAAACTGCCTTGATTCAATGACCAGTAATGCCCAGGATTCCAATCCCACACCCCTTCCTCTGCCCACCCTGCTAGGGTGAATGCAGAAGCTCAGGTAAGGTTAATAAGAACTAAGTCATTGTTCACGAAAAGGGATCCCACCCAGGTTCTTGGAAGCACCCCCCACCCCCAGAGCCCAGCTCTTTGTTCTACTGTTGGGGCTGGGCCGATTATGGGCTTGCTATGAGCCATAGTCCTTGGGGCTATTCTTTGCTTGTGACCAAAAAGGTTATCTTGGGGCACAGAGAGGCGGGATACAAAATGCCCAGCTGATGACAGTTTTCAATGTTACCCCAACTAGAGCGAACCAGAAATAATGTCCAGGTTTGGAAGTTAATAGCTTAGCTCTCCCAGTTATTTACTGGAAGAAAATTCCTGTTCTGTTACCAGAGAGACCAGGCAAAACAAACCTGCTTGTGCCAGCCAATAAACAGGCCTTGCACTCTCATCTCAGTGTGTTCATCTCAACTAGTGTAAATAAGCCAGGGCGAGCTATCCACGTTTCCTGGAGGTTCATTTTAGGGGTGTTTTTTTTTGGGAGTATTGAATACTGCTATTTTGAACTGTAAATCCTGTTGCGATTACCCCATTTGGAATCTGCTTTAACTAAGACACAATGAAAGATCTCATGAGTTCACTTTGCCTTGGTATCCACGCACTCCCTGTTGTAGGATCAGGGCTGGGAAAAGAGAAGGCAAAATACAAGAAACGCCCAGACCTGCAGTGAGAGAAGCCCTTTGCCTCCCTTCCTACCTCCTAGCCTTCCTCTCCTGTTCTCCACAGTCCTGTCAAGGATATATTTTGCAGAAAAGGATGTGCAAATGAAGCAAGTACTCTAGAGCAAATGAAGAGACTAAAGGAATCAAAATGGACTATTTGATTGTCCCTTCCCGACAGCTTCATTTCCTGTGTGTTAAGGGGGAGCAGGGAGAGAAGGAGAAGAGTGGTATTTAACCTCTGGGACTAAATTGATCCATTTAAAAGCCGTAAGGTAAATGTTTCTCTTTTCCATTACTCAGAAAAGAAATCAAAATACTCGTTCATTAGCAGGGTCCAAAGTGTTGAATAGTTTTTCAAAAGAGAAGCCACAGCAATAGTTATAGTCAAGCCTTATGGAATATACATTGAGTGCCCAAATTCTTGCTAAACCATGACCCAGAGTTACCTCATTGAATCTTCCTACCACCCATGTGAAATAGGAGCCACTGTTACTTACCATTTCAGACAGAGGGCCTGGTGCCTAGAGAGGTTAAGTAACTTCACCCTGATCACAGCAAGCAGCTGGGATTTAGCCAGGCAGACTGGCTTCAGCATCAGGGAGCTGTGGAATGAAGGCTCTGGTTTCCATCTGCTGAATGACTCTGGGAAGAATAATTTTTTATTGGCCTCAGTTTCCTCATCTGTAAAGTAAAGGGGTTGTGTGTGATGATCCCAAAGCTCTCTGCCAACTCTTTAGCAGTTCTCCAAATCAGCATCTGTTATGCATTCCCTGTTGTCATTGATTAGTAAGGTGAACTATAGGACATTAAAGGGCAGGGAGGGGCAGGGAGATTGCTGCATTTTCCTAGCAAGGGCAGCTGCTCTGGTGGCCACTTGCAGCCCCCACAGGTAGAACAGCTGGATAACTTCCAGAGTGAGTTTGGAACAGGGCCTGTTTTTAACACGTTTTCTGTGGCTGCCACGGTTCATCTTTTAGTTGGACTTGTCACTTTCCTTCCAGAAGCGTCCATAGCGCCAGCCTCAATCCCAGACGCAGTCCACCTTTGCCACTGTGGGCTTGCTTGCCACCAACACCTTGCACGGGTGAGCTATGAGAAGCCCTGTGCAATGTGACCAGACCTGCTCTTCCTGGTTCCCCCGAACAAAACGACAGTGACTGATACTTCCAGGAATTTTGAAGCAGCCTGGAAGCATTTGTTCTTCCTTCAGAGTATGAAGAGTGGGAGAGGAGGGTGAGTAGGAAGGAAACCGAGACTTTGACTTCTATGAAATCCAATGACGTGGGGTTTTTAAAGAGACCCGGGAGGTAGTCACTCACACGTTGTACACAATATCACATCAGCAGCGCAAGTCATCTGAAGCTCTGTGTGAAATGGGAACCAATGTGTGCTCTCTGGGAACAATGACTATCACATTTCTCTCCAGCAAGCAAACTAAGGTGTGTTTATTCATTGTATGCCATCAACACCCCGCCTAAGGTGAAAAGTCACCCTCCCCACTCCCCCTACTACGACATGGTTGCATTCTTAGTTCTGCCGCTGATGGCCTGCACGTGCCATGCCACACATCAGAATGTGTCTGGTTTCACCCGCAAACCTTGCCCATTGAGGGTTTTTTTTGTTTTGTTTTTTGGCTGCTGATAATCAGGCATCTTTCCTTATCTGTGTGTGCCCAGAGGCAGAGATAACCCTGAAATGGAAAGAGGTAGCAGAGAAACAAGAAGAGAAAAAAAACCCAAAGGAGCAGATGTGCTAAGTGCTGTGGTTTCCAAGGGCTGCTAGCAGGTTGTGGGGCTCACCAGAAAAAAAGTCACTCATTCTAGAAGGCACAGGGGAAGAGAATGGAGATCGGAACTGAATAGGCCGGCTAGGAGTAGGGGAGGCAGTGGGAGTGATGTAAGAGAAACTCGTCTTTCCATTCCAGAATGTAATTTGCCAAGAGCCACCACTTGCATTTCATATGCAAATGAGGAGGCTTCCCGGAGGCTGGGCTGGGTTGGGCTGGGCTGAGCAGCAGGGATTCAGTATTGCTGGGCTGCAGACCAGAGCAGGTTGGGAAAGCATCACGTCTCCAGCCAGCCCCAAAGAGGATGGACGAGACACTGAAGCCAAGGACACAAGAGGATTAAAGAACTGGAGGAAAGCAAGCCAGTCTCTGGGGGAAGCTGTCGAAATTCAAGATTGCAAGAGAAGTCAGTTCAGCCTCTTACACTTGTGGTTTCGAGGCAGAGGATCATTTCTCAATCTCTGAAGAGAGATTCCTTTCCTGGGGAAGTAAAAATAATGAACTATTGGAGGAATTACTTTTTGGTGATCAGTGTGCTCAGTGTGTTTTCTTTGGTGATATTTTACAATAGCCAGGGAAGCCTACCAAAAAGTTACGAGAGGCGAAAGGGTTTCAGTGAAAGTTCTTTTAGGATTGGTGCCTGCAATCACACCTTAGAAAAGAATGCCACCTTTCTGTGGGACAAGACACTGCCATCACCTTTGGGAAGACTTCCTTGCAAGGACTATGTGACCCAGAGTCACTACATCACAAGCCCCCTGTCAGGAGAGGAAGCTGCCTTCTCTTTGGCATTTGTCATGGTGATCCATAAGGACTTTGATACTTTTGAAAGGCTATTTAGAGCCATCTATATGCCCCAAAATGTCTACTGTGTTCATGTGGATGAAAAAGCGTCAACTGGGTTTAAAGAATCTGTGTGGCAGTTACTGAACTGCTTCCCAAATGCCTTCATGGCTTCTAAAAGGGAGTCTGTGGTCTATGGTGGGATTTCCAGGCTCCAGGCTGATATCAACTGCATGAAGGACCTGGTGGTCTCCAAGGTCCCCTGGAAGTATGTCCTCAACACCTGTGGGCAAGATTTCCCCCTGAAAACCAACAAGGAAATCGTTCAGTATCTGAAAGGATTTAAGGGCAAGAACATTACCCCAGGTGTGCTGCCCCCGGCTCATGTGATTGGACGGACCAAGTATGTCCACCGAGAATACAGAGGCAAACTTGGTTCTTTTGTAAAAAATACTAATATTTTGAAAACCTCACCTCCACATCAGCTGACCATCTACTTTGGCACTGCCTATGTGGCCCTTACCAGGGAGTTTGTCAACTTCGTTCTCCGTGACCCGAGGGCTGTTGATTTGCTCCAGTGGTCCAAAGACACTTATAGTCCTGATGAACATTACTGGGTGACGCTCAATAGGATTCCAGGTAGGTGCCAATGTCCATTCCCATCTTTTTATGGATAGATTGAGTTTGGTAGCATTCGATTGCTCCAGAGAACTGATTCATTGGAAATTCTTTGGGGGGGGGGGAAGCCTTACATCCTTAGGAAATGATTCATTTGGTTGCTTTTGGTGACAGTTTTGTGCCTTTGTGCCAGTTCTGTGGTCTTATAAGTATGTGGTATACAGTGATCTAAGAAATCCCTACAGTAGGTCTGGCAGAAACTTCCTTTGGTTGTGTATCACAAAGTTGCGACTTTGAGCTCAGTATTTCAAATGAACATTTTTCATAAGCACAGCTATAACATAATGAGACTGATTTTTAAAGAACCATTCCAGAAATAGGTGACATTTCCGTCAGAAGCATGGTGTGCACTGTCATTGACACAACCATCCTTTTCGTTAATGCACAAGTTCTTGGAGCTGTTGTGGGTGGGGCTGTTTTTAGAATCTTGGAAACTTCTTTAGATGTTTGCAAATTATCACTCTGGCTTAAATGTCTCTGATATGAGATCCAAACACGTACCCAGGTCTCTCGAGTCATCTCTGTTCCACAAATCTAGCCTGATATTCTATGTCCTGGAGGAGTGGTTGACGCTGAATGGAGTCATACAGGAAGAGGTTCTAGCTGGAGTTGATCCAAGGAGCATTCTCGGCTTTTTAGGTCACAGATTTTTATTACGAATTCCAGTTTGCAGCCTCATGCTTTTATGCCCTGTGAAAGCTCTTGGGTTGTTTTTGGTTAGGAAAGGGGTCCCATGTATGCCGGGCAGCAAAGGCACAAGACAGACACAGACTCCCTCTTTGATTCAGAACTGGGCTTCTTTTCAAAATCTTGTTTCCCATAGGTAGCCTGTGGCCTGCAGTGCCTTTTTCTGGGAATGGCCCAGTAAACTTGTTCCCAGTATTTGCCAGCAAGTTGTATTTCCCAGTAGTTGTCAGTCCTGTGTGAGGGTGGCCCTTTGCCTGCCCTTCTTGAGACAACTCCTGGCTCATGTGTGTGGTGGCCTTATCCAGCTCGCTTCTGAATGGTGTTTGGAGCTACCTTCATATCTGAGAGTGGACTCAAAGCAGCAAGACATATTTAGGTTTCTGATAACTCAGCATTCCTAAGCACTAAACCAATGTGATAGTCACAGAAATCTATTTGGGGACAGAAAGTAGACAAGGTGACTGGGACAGGCTGGGATAGGCTATTCTGTGTGAGTTTTATTTGCAGAGATACTGAACTGCTAGGTCACAGAGATTTGTAGAGGAGGAGTGACCCAACCTAGTGTAGTGAGTTTTAACCCCATTATTTACAAAACCCTAGTTCAAACATCCTGGACACGGCATCTAATACCGTGTTTGTTGGTGTAGTTTGTGCCTGATGTTACATTCTGCATTCTCAGCGCTGTTCGCAGTTGCAGGTAATGAATACCTCCAAGGGAGGTATTTTGCTTGTGCGGTTCATGTAGCTCATCCAAGGCTAAGCTGGGTTTAGATCCTGGATATGATTATCTGAAGTTCTAGATGTTTCTCTTGCAGCAGGAAAAGAAGGAAAAATCTTTTCTTCTTTCCTGTATATTCTAAATAAATTTTCTGCAGAATCCCAGAGAGGAGAAAGGAGGAAGGAGAAAGGTGACTGGGAAAAATGAGGAAGGGTGTGGAAGTAAGCTGCTCACGGCCATCGGAGCTGGACACAGAGTAGCAGGGACGTGAAGAGGGTGCATGTGTGTACGTGTTCGCGCATACGTGTGTTGAAGACAGTGAGGATGTCAGGCCTGTCAGGTCCACTGTGCTAACCAGAGTCACAGGGGTCCTTTCTGGTATTGACATCCAGAACTGGATGGGTTCCAATTCTGTTGATGGCTTCTGTTGATGGGTTTCCTTTCTGTCCATTCTGGAACAGGCTTTGGTCTGGCGCTTCCTTCTCTGAGCTGGTGGATATAGTAAGTGTTCTTTAGTTAATGTTCTCAGAAAGCCTGGAGGGAAACCACCAGGCTGAGATGCTGAGCCCCATCACTGTTATAACAGAGAAAATGAGGTATTCAAACAAGTTCCTCTGTCCTCTCCCCCTCTCTCCTGTCCTCCGCCATCTTGGTGCCTGCCTGACTCCATTGCCCACTGTGTCTTCTCTCCAGACTTTCGGGATCAACCAAGATTTCTACTCAAGAAGCAGGAATTCTCTCATGAATTATTTTCGTTTCCTCCCTTCCCTTCCTCTCTCCATACCTGGGATGGAAGCTAGGGCCTTGCACATACCAGAGAGGCACCCTACCATTGAGCTACATCCCTAGCTTAAAAAAAAAAAATTAAAACAAAAAAACAAGAGGGGCTGGGGAGGTAGCTCGGTGGTGGAACACGTGTTTAGCATGCACAAGACCCAGGATCAATCCCAGCATCCAAAATAAACAACTAAATAAAATAGTAAAGATATTAAAAACTTTGAAAGTTTTATTGTTTGCACTCCATCGACTACTAATGTTATTGATAACTTGTTTATTCTTCCAGAGGTTACATTTATTATTTGTTATTGTTACATTTATGAACAATAACAATAATGAGACACTGTAGAAGATGTTTACCAATGAATTTTTTGCAATTTCACCACACTATTATTCAGTAAAAGAAAAATGGTCCTTATTTTAGGGATCATTCTGTCTGCAAGATGTGTTCTTGATTTAAATGGATCCTATGCAGGCACTTAGGATGCTATTTTTAACTCAAAAACTCAACTTTAAAAAGTATTTTGGGGGGCTGGGGATATAGCTCAGTTGGTAGAGTGTTTGTCTTGCAAGCACAAGGCCCTGGGTTCGATCCCCAGCACCGCCAAAAAAAAAAAAAAAGCATTTTGGAGCATTTGAAAATCTAGGTCCAAGGAATTTTGCAAGACATAGTTACCAGGAAACCTTTATTCCCCAGGGTCCAAAAATGATGAATGTACTCTCAGTTAGGTTGATGGAACTCTGCGAATCCCTGCTGGAAGCTCTGTGATGACTTCTCATTATCTTAAGAGTCATTACTATGAAATGTGGCCTGACCTCCGGGACCTGAGCCCCACCCATATCTCTACTCTCATCTTTCTGATGACGACTCACTTTAAATTCCAGTAAATACACACTCCACACTTTTGCAATCTGCACTATATTTTTTTTCCTGCTTCTATAGTTTACAGTCATCTTTTCCATCCAGTTGTGTGTTATCAGCTCCCAGTTATGCGTGAGACCTGCGAATATTGTTAAGAAGGAAAAGCAACAATAGAAAGTGGAGATTTGGAAGGGGGATGGAGCCCTCTGGAGATCTGCTGTATGCCAGGAGCCTGTCTGTTTTTATAGATATGGCTTCATCTGACTGTCAGGATTCCTGGAAGAGAACATCCTCATGCGCAATGGGAATCTGCATGGAAACCAAGGCACCCCAATCTCTCCTTTCCCAAGTCATCTTTCACACTGCCAGAGTGATATTCCCAACACCTTGGGTCTTTCTAGATTTCATCTCAGCCTGACCTTCCAACTCTCTCCCCAACTCCTCACTGACGCTGACCTCTCAGCTGTAGGCCAGGTTTCCTGCCCTTTCTCAATCAATTATATCTCCACCGACCCATCGATCCTACCCTTTACTCTTATCCTTCTCATGAGAATGCCTGACCATCACAGATCAGCACAAAGGTCATCCCCTCATAAAATCTTTTTTTCCACTTTGAATATGAATTAAATTTCTTATTGTTCATACATTAAACTTGAAATTCTTACCATACTTCATTTAAGATATTGAACTATCTCTGTATTCATATTTAAAAGCTCATCAAAATGCATTGTAATAATTACCTCCATGGGACACAGTAGTGGGCATCACATAATGAGAATTTAAGGAAAGAGACACTTTTTGATCCCCTCTGGGCAGTATTGAAGGAGAGAAAGAAACAGAGAAGAATACGGAATCAGATCAAATAAGCATGGAGATTACAATATGAAATTGAGTTGCCAAGTAAATATCTACTATCATTTAGTTTTTTTAAATTTGTTCTATCTAGCTGTACATGACAGTAGAATGTATTTCAACATATCACACATACATGGGGTGTAACTTCCCATTCTTGTGGTTGTACATAGTGTGGAGTGACACTGGTCATGTAGTCATATATGAACATAGGAATGTTACGTCCCATTCATTCTACTGTCTTTCCTATTTCCATCCCCCCTCCCTTCCCCTTATTCCCCCTGTCCAATTCCAGTGAACCTCCACTCCCTTCCCCATTGTGAGTCAGCATCCACATATCAGAGAAAACATTCAGCCTTTGATTTTTTGGGATTGGCTTATTTCACTTAGCATGATAGTCTCCAGTTCCATCCATTTACCTGCACAATTCGCACTATTTTTTGGTGGCTTTTATGATGTCCTCTCTTGAAGGATGCCCTTTCCACCATCCCTATCCAACCCCTCTTGGTCCTTTATGACCTGTGTTGATGGCATCTTACCTGGAATCCACCTCTGACGATTCCCCTCACAGACAGGGGGTTCTCCAACCCTGGTTCTCTGATACCCCAGGCTGGTACTGAGTCAAGATTACCTGCTAAGAAGTATCTCTTCTTCCCTACCTCTCCAGTGACTGAGCCCCTTAAAGGCAGGCAATGTGACATCCACCTATGTGTTCCCCATCACTACTTGTGTCACTGGGCATCTGCCTGATTTGAGCATTTGCAAAGTGCTGGATGGTTGTGGATGGGATCTGGGGAGGGATAGGAATGTGCTGAATAGTTACAAGAAGATGGGAGGAACATGGAAAAGTGTCCTGTACCCTGGATGGGTGAAATGACCCTGATAATTTCAATAGTAAAGATTAGTATCAATAGGAAAAATATAACTTAAAGATGTAATTGCACCATAGCCAGGCTAACAAATATCAAGCAACAAGGGGGAGACCTTGTGGAATTAGCATGGAAGGGATAGAGGCCTTCCTTAAATTATCTGGTTCCCAGGCAACCAACTTGGGCCCGTCATGCAGTTGGCATCTGACGTCAAGACAGCATCAGCAGGCACAGGTGTAGACACCTCCAGTGAGTTTCTGTCTTACCTGTACCTGGCTTGGGTTTTTCCCACACTCAACACCATCCTGTTAGTACCACCTCAGGGTGACTCAGGGTTCGTGGAGTGCGCTGCTTCTGAGCTTGTTTGTTGGAATGAGGGGTGTTCCCTAGTTGCAGGCTTAGAAAACAAGAGTGTAGGAATGTGAAAGGTTAAGGAAAGATAACAGGGGGAAGAAACTGAAGACATCCCTCCAGGTATTGCTCTCAGCAAATGTAAACACTGAGCTGCGTTGAAGGTTTGTGTTCTCTACCAAAAGGTTACCTGGGCCTGAAACTGGGCGGGGCTGGATCAGTCCCAGTCTTTTCAGAGTATGCATTGTGTTCTCAGTACATCAGCCCAGATTTAGAATTCAGTTTCTAGAGCCACAAAGGATGCATTCACTCATGCCCATTGTACCCATGACTGAGAAATACAAACACTGATGGACTGGCAAACTGTGCCTCAATCGTCATCACCAGAATACTCAGGTCTACCCTGGAGATTTTTTTTTTCATGACCAGAGGACAATCCACAATGGCGCCTGCTTTGTCAATGTGGGAGATCAATTGTGGTTGAAGGAGAAATTTCACAAAACATACTTTTGTGGATTTCTATCCATTGAACAGAGTTTTTAAATGATATATTTATACAGCCACGTAATACTAAGTATGCATAATAAATGTGAACATTGTTTTCAAAATGTTGTATAAGCCACGTGGACCTGTTTGGCTTGTTCAATCTCTTTGATAAAGGGCTCTAGACTCTTTCCGGGCTGGTGAATCGGGTAGCATTATGGGGGAAGATTAAGAGCTACAGTGTTTCCTGGCTCTGGAGTAGCTACTAGGCCCATGAGTCTAGGCATAAGAGGCTGGGCTCCTGGTAGGGAAACCTTAGACAGACAACAAGATATTTACATAACTAAATGGTGCTGTAGCTTAGCCATTTATAGACTCATTTACGAGGGTTCCAGCCATTGGCTCCATTGGAATATTTGAGATCAGCTCCTTCATGGTAGAATCTGTACCCTAATCATTTCCCCCGACCCTTCAGATGAAAATAAACAGGAAATTCTACTCTTAATTGCCATTTAATTCCTAATCACTAGAACAACTTTTTACAGGACAAGAAAAAATCGGATTAAAGTATATATGAATATCAAATGAAGTATAAATACAATCATGATTGGTAAACATCCATTAAGCTGAACTAAACATGCATTTAATCTCAGCAGAAAAGATTAAGGCAGCTACTATTTTAGAACCAGCAAGACCATTTTCCAACTCATTCAACTGCCTATATTTAAATACCTACCAAGTAAGTAAGACAAATCTTTTCTAGAAACAGCGCTTGTTTTGTTTTTGTTTTTGTTTTGTTTTGGGTTTTTTTTGGTACTGGGGATTGAACCCAGGGGCACTCCACCACTGAGCCACATCCCCAGCCCTATTTTGTATTTTATTTAGAGACAGGGTCTCACTGAGTTGCTTAGGGCCTCGCTAAGTTGCTGAGGCTGGCTTTGAACTCGCGATCCTCCTGTCTCAGCCTCCCAAGTGCTGGGATCACAGGCGTGCGCCACCACGCCCGGCTGTTGCTTTTTTTTTTTTAAACAAAAACATAGAACTGCATTTCAATGACTCTTTAAAACAACAAAATATTAATTGTATGTCAAAACCACATATAATTGATATATGTATATATCAATACACGTAACAAATGATAAATATATACTGAACAGCTAAATTATCTCTGTCTGTAACATAAAGAGTTCTACCTTCTCTGTACATTTCCTTCCAATCTTGGAGTTCTCAAGGTATTATGAAGAGGGCTTTGTAGTTAGAAAAAACATGGTTTAAGGCCTTCCTTCCAATATTTGGGAGGAACTAGGTGATATCAGACTTAGGCTGATTCTGTTTTCTCCTCTATAATGTTGATAGTGCTTAGTTCCAGAGACGTGGATAAAATAATGCTTACAGATCTTGGAGCTGAGGATGCCCAGAGTCCCCTGAGGAGCCTGTTACAGCACAGATTGCCTGGCCCCACCTCACAGTTTCTGATTCAGCAGGTCTGGAGCAGTCCAAAATCTGTATTTCTGTACAAATGCCCGGGTGACGCTTCTTGTCTAAGGACCACACTTTGAGAAGTGATGACATAGACCAATAAACCATCTTTTACGGACACCCAGCACATTTAGATTCACAGCAATGTTTGGTTCTGTTCATTTCCAACCAGGCACTTTCTTTGAGAAAGAAAAAAGGCAGCCACCAGTAGAAATGAAAGTGAGTTTATATACGAAAAAGCTTTGTTGTTGATTGCTGGTCGTCAGGCTGGATAAAAAAGGTGTGCAAATGACTGATACTTGGGAAGAACTCGTACTGATGACAATACCAAGGACTTTGGAATGAGGTAAAGCTGACAATGAATCTTAGCTCTGTCTCTATTAACTTCATGACCTTGTAGAAATCAAACTTCAAACTTTCATACGTTCACAATAATGATACTATTATTAATAATAACAGTTTGGTTGTTTTGAGAACTAAATGAAAAAATTGGGTGGAAAGTGAGCGGTTCAGTGCTTATGCACTGATTAATATAAATATTTAATAAGAAAACCTAAATCTGACCTAGTTTTCCTCCATTACTGAGATCTGCCAGATATTGAATAAAACCAATTAAAATCTCTTTGCTGCAAAAGAATGTCTACGTCCTGATTCACCAACCATATGAAATTAGGTGTAGATATAACCAAAGAGGGATAATAGGAAATACAGGAAAATGTGAGGAATTTAACATGTTGAGGTGGATACTTATTGATTATTTTGATTCCCCTTAATGTTATTGGTGCAATCTTTGTAGACTACTAAAAAGCTTGACTGAGCCCTCAAAATAACCCTGCAACGTGCACATTCTCCTTTAGAAGAGAGTCTCCTTAAAGACACAAAGAACATCAGTGGTACCGGGGCATATCTATTTTTGAGATCGCTGCACATGAAAGGAGCAGGAATTGAGTTTAACTGGTTGCTTTATTTTCTTAACCCTGTCATATTCCCAAAAGGACTTAACATGTCTGTTTAGAACATAATATAATTTCTTGGAAAAGGAAATCAACACAGCCAACACTTAAAAGAAACGAGAGGTTTTTTTCACAATCATTCTATAGAGTTCTTTGCCAGCCCAGCCACATCCTTCCCGTTTTGGGTGTTCAACTTCCTCAGTGTTAAAATGAATTTTACTGAGTCCTAGCCACTTACGCAGGGATGATTTTAAAACTCTATTGTAAAAATGTATAAACACACAATAGTACAGAGTAGCGCTCCAATCCTCTCTTACCCACCAGCCTGTTATAGGAACCATCAACACGTAACACAAACGCAAAGCAAGGAAACTTAAAATTGATGCCAGATCTTGGAGTTGACTATGCAATTCTCAGAAATGAGCAACTTTCTCTTTTCAAAGAAAATGCAAAATTCTAGTAGTCCAGACTAAGTCTTTGTACAAATCCTGTAATAGCAACTGGGCATGTGCCTGGCTCGAGCCAAAACTTCATGTGTTTTCTATTACTGCACATTCTAGATCCATCTCTGGTGCAAATGGTTCAATCTTCTTGTGAATATTTTAATATTTGTAATTTAATCTGAGAGGCACCCGTTATTGAGACCCATTACTTTGTGTGAGGGTTTTCTGATCTTGCAGGGCAGTGTGGAGGAAAGAATATGGATTCTGGAGGAGGAAAGATCTGTTTTCAATTCCAGCCTTCTCCACTAATAGCTCAACCAAAAATGAACACATAATGAACACATTACATAACCAACACAAACTTCAGTTGATTTAAGACATAAGAGAAAGTTTGGAAGGTATGCTAAAAAGATTAGAAAAATAGCTTGTGCACTTTCTATTTATTATTGTTATTGTTATTATTATTATTTTGCGGTGCTGGGGATGGAACTCAGGCCCCTTGCACATGCTAGGCAAGTGCTGTACCACTGATCTGCACCCTCAGCCCAAGTTTGACCTTTGAAACATTTCACAATGCACAGCTAAGATGAATAGAATATGCAAATATTAAGCCATGTGTGAATGCTTTATTTTCCTTTTATTATAAATACTTCAAATCCTTATACTATACTGTATAAGAAGAGCTTGGGACCTAGGTACCCATGCAATAAATTATCTGATTCCCAGCCTTTGTCTTTTGCTAACTCTTTGACCTTGGACATATCACTTAACCTCTCTGGGCCTTGGTATCCTGTGTAAAATGAAGAATTTGGGCTAGGTGGTCTCAGAAGAGTTTCCTACATTGTTTTAACTTTGGTGCACGCAGGGGAAGAAGCAAAAGTTTTAGAGGCAGTCTCCTGCTGTGAGGTCTTCGGTGGGCATCCCTTCACTCCTGTGTGAATTGGGGACTAGCCGAACTGATTGTATAGGATTGTTGTCAGAGTCACAAGACAAAGGGAGTCTGGCCTCCAGCTCAGCCACTGTTCATTGTTACCTTCTCCCTTCCTCCTCACCGCATGGTCATTAATGTCATGACTTTCCTACTGTCACCAGTAGGATTAGTGGGCTAATGCGCTCTGAGCCATAAATTTCCTTCCTTGTTGGTATCTGGGTGTGTGCCACCCCCACTGCTGTGGCTTAGGCTGGCTCAAAGGCACCATGGAGAGGAGATTTTTGTAGTCTCAAATCTTGACAAAGTGAGGAAATTAGGCACTGAGTGTTTACACAATGTCCCCACCCCTCTGGTTGTAGTTTTATTTTTTATTTTTTTGCGGTGCTGGGGATTGAACCCAGGGCCTTGTACATGCGAGGCAAGCACTCTACCAACTGAACTGTATCCCCAGCCCTTCTTTAAATTTTTTTTTTTTTCGTGGTTGTGTTTTTAATGTAGCACCATACCCCTCATTTCTGGAGAGAGAGAGGGAGTGTACGTGCACACCCATAAGTGCTAATGAGAACCAAGACTAGTGTAGTGGTTTAGTGGGCGGAGGCTCGCAGCCCAGCAAATTATGTATCTCTCTGGCTCTCAGTCTCTGTATTTGTAAATTGGAAATGTTTTCTTTTTTTTTTTTTTGGCAGTCCTGGGGATTGAACCCTGGACCATGGGCTCGTGAGGCAAGCACTCTACCAACTGAGCTATATGCCGAGCTGTAAATTGGAAATGATAGTAGTTCTTACCATTGCATGCAAATTATACGGATTTATACACCTCAAGAGCTTAGGATGTGCCTGGTGCCTATAAGTATCCATAACTATTAGCTGTTTTTATTCCACCCAGTTGCCCCCAGAAAGGACATTTGATGGGGGCAAGAGGAGCTGGGAAAAGCAATCCCTCAAACACAGAGGCTTCTGAGGTGACTACAAAGGATCTGGAAGATTTTCTAGAACTCAGATTAAATCATTTGGAATCCCCTCCTTCCCTCTCTGTACCCCCAGGTTCTGCATAGGGAAATGCAGAACAAAGGAGAAAATCGTGTTGGTGAGTGGAATCCATTGGGCCAGGTTCAGTGTGTGCAGGGACATCCATTCTTTGCCTCAGTGTCCAGAAACAGTCACTACCAACAATCCTAGATCAGGGTTAATGTCTTGGCACTTGGGAAAGGAATATCAACAATTTCTGAACAACCAGAATCTCTTCTCTGCCCCAGCAAAAAATGCAGTTTTCTTTTCACCAGAATGAGGAGCACCTGAACCTGGTTGAAGCAGGGTGTCTCAGTGGGGGCATCTTCCCATCTCCCTATTAGCTTCCATCTGTGTTTCCCAGCAGGAGCCAGGAATGGAAAGAGTGTGTCATATGAGTTAGATGTGGCCTCGTGGACCTTCAGAGTACCGGGGTCCATGTGGAACCGAGAACTGAGAATGGAGAGGGCAGATCTCTTCCATCCAAGGGTGGGACTTCAATCATGGTTTCTTCTAAAAATCACCTCCTTTTTGTTGTTTTGTTTGATTTCTAGATTATGACCTTGGACAAATTCCTTCAACTCCTGAAATTTAGTTTTCTCAGCAAGGAATGATATACACACACACTAATCTCATGGCAGGAATGGGGGTCAGAGGGAAAGAGCACATATTTTGAGAAATAGATCAACTCTGTAAAACTCTATAACTAATGACTTACACTCTAACTCTAGAGCCAGTTACCACCACCGGCACTACGGAAGTGCCCACTCAGTGTGGTTGGAGATAATGGTTCTTATTTAAGTAGATTTAAGTAGAAGATATGGAAGGAGTGGGACCTCAGTGGTTCATTCCAGAGTAACAAAATGGTACTATGGAGTGGGGAAATTGTGCAGCAGTTGGAAGGGATAATCTCATGGTTTAGGATGAAGGAAACTAAGCCCAGGAAAATGGAATGATTTTTCATGTCACATGATTTAAAAAAATTTTTTCCCATAATTTTATTTGTGCATTTGTAGGTACTTATACTTGCACATGATATGAGAGTGTCATTTGGTCAGTATCATTCTCCATTCCCTGCCCGGCCCCTGTCCCTCTCCTTTACTCCACTGATCTCCCTTTGAATTTCATGAGAACCTCACACCTTTCTTTTCCTTTTTCCTCTCTAGCTTCCACTTAGGCGAGAAATCATATGACCCTTGGCTTTCTGAGTTTGGCTTATTTCTCTTAACATCATGGTCTCAAGTTTCATCTGTTTTCCTGCAAACTTCATGTCACATGATTTAGCAGCTGAACCGAGTCAAAAGATGGGACTTACAATACTCCTTCTGTATTTAGTGCTTCTCACAGTTCGTCTCTGAAATGCCCTAGGTGATGGAGCAAGGGGCCGGAAGAAGGCTTGGATTTCTGTGCTATCAAATAATGAAAGATAGGTGTCAACGACGGGCTTCCACACACATGTTTAGAAAGTGTGGAAATGTTTGGCTAAGTGTAATCTGTCCGCTTGCTGTGACGGAGCTCCGTTTCGCCCTGTTGAACTTGAAGCAGATTCCTTTTCATTTTTATGTTTCTATACAGTACATTCACTCTTCCTGTGTTTTGATGATTGATCCACCTCCACAATCAAGGGCATTCCCACCAGTCCCAGGGATCCCTCCTGCTGCCTTTCGCAGGCAGCCCCTGTCCCCACTCCCTCCTCCAAACCCTGGGCAGCCCTCACCTGTTCTTCACCCTGGGCCATCCTGACCTGTTCCCCATTCCCATAGTTTTGCCTTTTCCAGAATGTTAAGGGAATCAGAGGATCTGAAAGCAGTTTCTGGTCCATTTTGTTTGTTTGTTTGGTTTTTAGTTTTGTTCTGTTTGGCAGTACTAGAGATTGAACCCAGGGATGCTCTACAATTGAGCTACATCCCCGGTTCTTTTTAATTTTTTTTTCTTAATTTTACTTTATTTGGGGTCTTGCCACATTGTCAAGGCTGCCCTCAAACTTGGAATCCTCCTGCCTCAGACTCCCAAGTCATTGGGATTATAATTCTGTGCTACCGCACCTGGCCTGGCAAAGCACCTCCTTAGTCTGCCTTTTGAAAATAATAAAACCTTTCGGGATATTCCAAGGTGACTGTGGTGCTTTCCTATAGCTCCTCTGGAAACTTTAATAGCTGTTAAATATTGGTTCCTTTTGGTCCATTCCGCCCCTGCCCCCACGCTTGCCTGGCATTCATGAGACCCTGGGTTCTGAGTTTGATCCTCAACACCACACACACAAGAAGTGAAGGTTATTTTAGTACTCTTATTCATTTGGCATAGTCCACTAATGCAGCATTTAATTATGTATTTGTTAAATGTCATATACTTTTTATTTTGCATATTTCAATGATCACTAGAGCTGTGTTCCACTTTTATTGCAGAAACATGTGACTGACCCTCAGAACTTCCCTCATGGTCCTTTCAGTGGGTTAGATGGAAGCCAAGCGGGTACTGAGCACATGACTACCCCCCACTGTGTGTGGTTTCTTATCAAAACTCAACAGAAGAACTCTGTCTAGATTTGTAGGTGGTTCAAGGGTTTACTTTTTTTTTTTCCCTGTAAGTTGAATATCTTAGTGGTTGGTGCTGATCTGCAGAAGTCCATAATTCAGAGTTTCTAAAATATTGAAATAACTACAGCACAAGTGAAAATACCAACATTCAAAGATTTAAAAGTAAAACCCTCAATCCCTAAAATCCAGGTACTTGCAACAGCTCCCTCAGTCCCTAAAATGACCCCTGACAAGGGCGCAAGAGCGAGGAACTGAGGGGCCAACTGGAGGCCTACGTTTTATTTTACAAATGTATATGCATGTCGTATTCTGTCCACTTTATCATTTTTTTGAACACCGCCCTCCTCCCCCTCCCCCACATACACACACTGGAACTTCAACTCAGGGGAATTCTACCACCAAGCCACATCCCCAGTCCTTTTTAATTTTTATTTTGAGACAGGGTCTTGTTAAGTGGCTGAGGCTGGCCTCAAACTTGCGATCCTCCTGCCTCAGCCTTCCCAAGTCACTGGGATTACAGCACTGTCACACCTGGCACGTTCTTGAACTTTGATTGGGATGCATTACATAGAGAAAACCATACATATCAGAATTGAACAGATCGAGGAATTTTCAAACTGCTCGTTGTCTGTATGGCCAGCACTAGATCCCATGTCCCCAGCACTCCTGGAACCCCTGAGTTTACCTCGAAGTTGCTTCCCAGAGTAATAACTCTTCCAGCCCCAGAAAAAAGATGTCTGTTTTTATGTCGCTGAATAACTTCCAGCTGAGGCCCAGTGCCTTTCATCCCAGAGTTCCAGTTAATTGGATGTTTCAGGAAGAAGTGCCAAATCTAGATTTCCTGGATTTCTGCATACTCCATGGAAGGGGGCACAGGACAGGGGGAGATGCACCCACACATCTCAGGCACGCGGCAGGACTCTGCCCATTCCCTCTGTGTTTTAAGACCACACACAGAACTGTTGTGCTGCTCTGTATTGAAGATTAGACTTGTGATAGATAGGGACTGACTCTGAGAATTAGCAGCCTATGTACACCCCAGGACAGTCTGCGACAAGTGGAATTCATCACTGACCTTGAGCAACATTGGCCTGTCTTGAGTTGCAAGCAGGGCTTAGAATTAAACACCAGTCCTAAGTGAGCCTGATTTCTTTTTGGCTGCTTTTACATGGAGTTGGAGGGGAGATTTTACAAGTGGAGAGTGAATTCTTGATTTACAGCCAGCTGGGTGTAGCCTGGTACCTTGTTCTAAAGGTGAAGACAGCCCTATGCGGAGGGCAGGATGGAAATTTATCTCATGAAGTCATTAAGGAAGTTTCCCAAGCCAACAAATACAGCAGCACCAGGCACGCCGTGTTCTGTGATCTGAAGGACCTGCCACAAGAGGGGGATCCATACTGTCGTGCTCTTACTTGACACGGTCCTGTAAAACCTGGGATATGCCACTTGAAATGTGGACTACTTAATTCAAGCTGTCAACAAACACACCTAAATAAGTTGATTGCAGAAAAAAGTCACTACTTGGTATTTAAATGCCGCACGTAACAGTATCTCTGAAGTTGGTGGAATCCAGTAGAACTTAAGTCCTAAGGAAACAGTTTTTTGAACTCACAAACCCATCAAAGCAGCAAGCGTGTATGTAAGTGATATCCGAACTCATTTGATTTAAGGAAGCCCAGTATGCTGATTTCAATGGTGAAGGTGACTTGTGAAAGTTTATTTACAATCTATGTTCAGTATAGTTAGTTAGCTATGGAATAGCTATGCTGCTTATTTGTGCAAAAAGATGCTTTCTGATATAAAGTGTTTTTTTTTTCTTTTTTTCCTTTTTATTACCATTGATAGAAAAATTTAGTATTATTCACAGTTCCCCTGGAGCTCAGAGACCTAGCACTCCATGCAGGGCCATCTGGCAAAGTCCTGGTGTCAGCCTGGATGCACGGAGGCGGGAGGGGAAGACATTCGTCACACATTTAAAAAATATTACATTTCCTTAATGTTAATGGTTGTTACTTGTAGGTATGAGATTTTGTAGCATGTGTAGATTTTTTACTCTGATGTTTCTTTTTGTACTTTTATGCATTATTTGAATTCATTTAGTAAGAGGATCCTTTTTTTTTTTTACAAATAGTAGAATAATCGTTTTCAGAGGATAAAAAAGATTCACAAGGTAAATGAGTCGAGTGTAACACTAGCTAATTTAAGTGAGTTGGAAAATAAACAGCTGCTTCTTTTAACCTTGCTTTTAAAATTTCTGAAATTTAGAAATAGAGAAAGTGGCTATTATTTGATGAAAAAGTAAACTCTACTTACCAAGGCATGATGCGTAGCAATTGAGAGGAGTAGCATAGTAACATAGTCCTATGAAGAGATAGATGTTCAGTAAGAGATTTCCATGCAGAACCAGTGTTCTCAGCCCTGGTTACACATTATGATCATGTAGGGCATTAAACAAACAAAAACAAAAAACAATGCCCACGACCCATGCCTGACCCCTGGGAGAGGGGCTCAGGCACTAGTGTTTCTGGAAAGTTCTACGGGTGATTCTAACGTGCTGCCAGAGTAAAGAAAGAGCCTTAGAGATAATTTTGAGTGTGTTCATTTGGTAGTGAGGATTGAACCCCGCAAGCACTCTCAGTTGCATTTTCAAAACTTTTTATTTTTTATTTTGAGACAAGGTCTCTCTAAGTTGCGTAGGGTCTTGCTAAGTTGCTGAGACTGGCCTTGGATCCTCCTGCCTCAGCCTCCTCAGTTGCTGGAATTACAGGTGTGCATCATGGTGTCCTGCACAACCATGGAGATGAAAGCTAAAGTTAGGAAAACTCAAGGATGTAATTTTGTTAACTTGTCAACTTGACCCTCGTTCATTCCCTACCATTTGCAGCTGGCACCTATTGTTAAAAAACTCAGCAAAGGCCGGGTGCAGTGGCATATGCCTGTAATCCCAGCAGCTCGGGAGGCTGAGACAGGAGGATTGCAAGTTCAAAGCCAGACTGAGCAAATTAGTGAGGCTCTAAGCAACTTACTGAGACCCTGTCTCCAAATAAAATATAAAAATGGCTGAGGATGTGGCTCAGTGGTTAAACACCCCTGGGTTTGTTGCCTAGTACCAAAAAACAACCCTAAGCCGAGATTTTTTTTAGGAGGAAAAGGACTTCCTAAATTTCATGGCTTAAAAGAAGTCGGTCATGATTCTCTGAGTTCTTCTGGTCAAGGATGGCTTCCCTGGGGCCAGTGTTCCTGGATGGCAGTCTAACTAGTGTGGCCCGACCTTCTCTCCACACCATCTGCGTTCTCTAGTAGACTCATATGGGCTATGTTGCTTGGTGGCCTCAAGGAGAAGGCAAAAGCACATTTGAGTCTCTGCTTGGGTCATGTTTGCTAATATCCTACTGGTCAAACCAAGTCACAGGGCCCTGCCCAGACTCAGGATGTGAAGAAATAGTCATATTTTTCATATAAAAGCTTATTTTTCTGCATCTTTGTTGGTTTCATAATCAGCTGTCCTTGCTTAGCAGCATATTGCATTACAGAGTCCCCACTCCCTTAGAGCCCCTCACCCTTGCTTTAACACCCGCAGGCCACCAGTGGTGTCCCCTATGATGTTATTTAGCAAAGCCCTAACTTCTGAGCAGCTTAGAGCTCTTATTGGTGATAAATTGCTTCACAGATTGAGCATCCCTATCTGATCCCTACAATCAGAAAATCTGAAGTTCAAAATGTTCCCAAATCAGAAACTTTTGAAGGATCAACATGATGCCACAAGCGTAGAATTCCACACTTGACCTCCTCTAACAGGTCACAGTAGAAACATCAGCATAAACGAAAAACCGTGCATGAAACCACCCTCTGGCTATGTGTATGAGATGGGTACAAAGCAAATGAGTCTCACATTTAGATTTTGGGTCTATCCCTGAGATATCTTATAATCTACACACACACACACACACATACACACATATACACACACACACAAATTCAGGAAGATCTGGACCGGTTTGGGCACCACACAAACTGGGTGAAGATAGTCATAATTAGTGGTGACCAATACTCCTTTGGCACTTACCACATACCAACCACCATGAAGTATACTACACACTACTTCACAGCAACTCCATGAGCTCCAGGTGCTGTTTTACCCTAATTTGCAGGTAGGGGAATTGAGGAATGGAGAGTCTACCCTGTCAGCAGTCTCACAGTTAGTAACTGACACAGGAGGCACTTGAATCCAGGTAGTTTGATGTCAGAATCTCTCCTCTTCACTACATATTACACTGCCTCTTACTTAATAATTGATGGATACCTTTCTTAGGACAAATTCCAAGACTTTAAACTGCTGAGTCAAAAGCGATGCATGGGCTGAGGATATAGCTCAGTTGGCAGAGTGCTTGCCTTGCAAGCACAAGGCCCTGGGTTCAATCTCCAGCACCGCAAGAAAAGAGAGATGCACATTTTAAAGAGTTTTGATACAGAATGTCATGTTGTTCCCCAAATTTCACCAGTGTACACTATAAAAAGAGAAGAGTGTGTCTAGGGTTTTGATGTTAGTAACTTTAGTTCCTAACACAGTTGGGCTTGTTTTCGTATATTGGACATTTGAATAAGCCAAGGTACAGAGAGCTTTGGGAAGATGGAGACCCATCAGGAATTCCCAGATGAGTGGCAGGGGAGCTGGGTGTGTGTGGACAGTGACGAAAGATGAGGAGGGCAGCACTGGAAGATGAGACCTGGCACCCAGGGTCACAAATCTCATGCCTACAGGGCCAGGCAGACTGGGTGGCCGAATTAAACACGGTGTGGACCAGGGAGGGAGGAGAGTTCCTGGCTACCTGTAACTCCAGTGATTGTCGTCAAGGGACTCTGGGAGTCTACACTTCCATGGAAAATCTGGTTTTTCAGCATTGACTCAATTCCACCCCACTTCTGGGGGTCAAACCAAAAAGACCCACCAACCAGCTTTGCTTCTGAGCTGCCAGCCTGCAAGACTGTAAAGCATCTAGCATGCTGTGGTCAGCCTGTTGGTATCTTCCCAGACTGAACTGAACCACAGCCGCAAAGTCATGCTCTCAGCCCAGGCTGCAGTTCTGAAGAGCTGGAAGGAGCAGCCTGCTTGATTAGTGACCATCCGACAGCTCAGTGGCACCATTTGGAGGGAGGAGAAAAGTATTAAGCTGGGTGCAGTGGAACAAAACCTGAAATATTAAATGAGGAATGCGGGGAGGAGTTGGAATTCTAATGAGATGTGGGATGGGCACCTGCAGGAGAGGTCTGGGACGGTGGCAAGATCTTACTTTCAATTGTGGGAGGGTGAGAGGTTGGTGAGCAACGCAAGCCGCCTTTACAAATCAGATGCAGGGCAGAGCATGCAAAGCAACCCACACCCCCAAAACAGGAGAACGACAAGATCAGCCCTGGCTATGGAAAGAGCCAGCTGGCGATACTGTCAACAATGTGGGTAGTTTGCAGGCAGAGACCAGCGTGCAGGCAATTAAAATCACCCTGGTGGGAGCTGTCAAGTATCTGTGCCAGGAACAGCAAGGCACCTGTATTGCACGAAATTTCAACAGTCATAGCTGGAAGGGATTAATTAGTAAATCCAGGTAATCATGAGGATGAAGGATTTGGAAAGATGCTTTGGTATAGCAAAGGAAAGAAGGCTAACTTTTCAGGCTATATGTCTGAGACTGACAAGCCAAAAACCTTTGCCACCTGGGAAAGTCTGACCTTATTAAAGGAGCATTGACAAATGCTAAAGGTGATAAACCTATAGTGATAGGCCGGCAGAGGGCCAAGGTCAAGGTCAGCACTTAGATCAGGTAATGAAATCTGAACTGATCTGTGCCAAAGATTGCCCATGTTTCCACAGTTTCCTCTAACCTTTCCTGTTTCAAACCAGAAGACTGTCCAAGAAAGAGTGTTTGAGCAAAGGTGTTTGGGCTGCTAGTAAAAATATTGATAAATGTAAACATAGTTCAGTGGTTGAGCCCTTGCCCTAAGTTAGATCCCCAGCACTGAGGAGATATATAAAATCTTCCCCTTTTAGATAGTCTAAGCTGCAAACTCCAGGAATGCTTTACCCACAGGAAGCATGCAAACAAGCATTTGGATAAGAAAGTAAGTTATCTTGAAATAAAATCAACGAGTTGGACTAGGGGTGTAGTTCGATGGTGGAGTACCTGCTTCATGCAATCCCTAGGTTCCATCCCAGCACTGAAAAAAAAGTTATTAAGCACCTCCATGCTCCTAAGCATTCTGTAGGCTCTAATGGACACAGCTTGGCAATAAAGGGGGACCCATTAGAAATTTGCAAAAATTGCTACAATTCTAAAATTCTGGGGTTTCTTCCTTTTTCTACTCCATCTTTTCCTTTTCTGATTGAGGGAAAGTCAATTTGTTGGCAGTTATCAGAGATACAGGCAGAGAAGTCATACTAAGGATGCTAGGTCTTATATGCAAGACTCGAGACAACATCACATTAAACAGGACTGGACCTCACAGGTTAAAAATCCTAAGTGATTAATGAAATGGTAGTAGGTGAAAAATATGCATCTTTTTTTTATTTCTAAAAAAAGTCCAAATTAGTAATTAGAAAAACCAGCTATACGTTATTCAACACTACATTTCCCTGTTATTGATGCTCAAGCTTTTTATTATTATTATTTTTTAAAATTGTTTTAGTTGTTGGTGTATCTTTATTTTATTCATTTATTTATATGTGGTGCTGAGAATCGAACCCAGGGCCTCACACATGCTTGGCAAGAGCTCTACCACTGAGCCACAACCCCAGCACATTTTTTATTATTGAATATAATCTGCCATGAACATTTGGTGTGCTTTTGCTTTTGTTGAATAGCCTTTAGCATATTCACAAGCACAATTACTAAGTCACTGAAACAAAGATGACTGAGATGTGTGTCAATAAATTTTTTTTTATAAAAACATAAAAACATATAATGTTAAAAAAATTTCTTCTTCTTTTTTTTGCAGTGCTGGGGATTCAACCCAGGGCTGTACCAACTGAGCTATATCCCCAGTTCAAAAAATTTTCTATAAATATAGGGAAAATTTGGTTTGTACTACACCTGCATTTCATGTGCAAGTGTTTGTGTGTGGTCTCTCAATAGATACAATTTCATATTTTTTTAAACTTTAGATCATTGATTCTTAACCAGAAGTGACATTGCCCCTCAGGGTATATTTGGCAATATATGTAGAGATTTTTGATTGACACCCTAGGGTTGAAGGTCTTCTGCTAGTTAAAGGCCAGGGATGCTGCTTAATGTCCTGAACCATGTAGGACATCCCCCTCAACAAATTACCTGGTTTAACTGTCAACATTGCTAAGGGTGAAAAATCTGCATTAGACACAAAACCAGTTTCTTCCACTGATATATGATTTATTACAAAACCACAGATACATGGTTTCCATGTTTCTAATATGGAGATTGTTTTCATTCATTTATTGAGCTGTTCATTGCTGTGCACATGCATGTATTATCTTGTTTAATAGAGTCAGTTCTCCATATCTGTTGGTTCTGTATCTGCAACTTCAACCAACTGCAGATCAGAAATATTGGGAAAAAAATAATGCATCTGCACTAAACGCCTTTTTCTTGTCACTATTCCCTAACCAGAACAGTATAACAGCTATTGACATAGCATTTACATTCCATTGGGTATTATAAAACATCTGCAGATGACTTAAAGGATACTGGCAGGGTACAAAGTTTATAGGCAAATTCTCCACCATTTTATATGAGGGACTTGAGCATCCCTGGATTTTGGTATCCAAAGAGATGAGGGTCCTGGAGTTGACCTCCCAAGGATACCAAGGGAAAATTGTATAACAAAATCCTGTGAGGATTTAAAAATTATTATACTATGTCTTCAAGGAGTTCAGTAGTTGTTCAATGTCACACAACTGCTAATAGCAAAGAAAGGTTGGAAAACCTGTCTGACCTCAGGGCCTGTAGAATAATGTAGAATAATGTAGAATAATGCCAGAGTGAACAGCTTTATATACAGATTTCTGCATTTCCAAAAATTATTTCCTTGCTGGGCAAGGTGGCACACACCCATAATCCCAGCAACTTGGGAGGCTGAGGCAGGAGGATCACGAGTTCAAAGCCAGCCTCAGCAACTAAGTGAGACCGTGTCTCAAAATAAAAAATAAAAAAAGGCTGGGGATGTGGCTTAGTGGTTAAGTGCCCCTGGGTTCAATTCCCCGTTCCTCCCACCCACCCCCCAAAATTATTATCTTATTTTGAATATGTTGGTATAAAGGGCAAAAGGGAATGGAACTTATGGTGGCTTTTCCTCTACATTACCAAACTGATTTTCCAGGATTGTCTCAATTTCCAGCACCTCCATTAAATGGTGAGAAACCCCTTTTGATAGTCTCCTCAGCCTTGTCTGTTCAGCATTTAATAACAAAATTCCTTGTTTATTTAATAAGTGCAAAAGTACAACTCTGACCTGAAATCATAAGCATTTGCTGGAACTTGCTCTCACACATAGATTTCCCCAAATGAGGGCCAAACCCACCTGAGAACACTAAGGAGCCCAGTCAATGTAAATAAAGCTTGCATTTCAAAGAATCATTTTCATTTATTTAACAAATACAGTTATTTGACCAATAAAGGCTGAACCTCAAGAAAAACATTCCTGGTTACTCTACAAACTTCACCTCAAATGTTCTGTTTACATATGCCTATGAAGAGCAAATGGGAGAATTGAATTTTGTAGTTTGAAATATTTTCTCTGATAATATTGACAATCTTCTTTTTGCTGCATCCTAGAAATGACAAAAAATAGACCTTTCCTGGGGTACTTATGAATCAAGTTACACCCTTCAACACACCCCATAATGACCCTCCTAGACTCTTGACAACCAAGGGCAATAGTAGTCATAACAGTAACAATAATAATGGAATCAGACCCAGAATTTTTCAAGTAGTAATTGTGTCATTACAAGATACAGAAATCATTTTCGTAGTTTGTGAAACCAGTATTTTTAAAAATGAAATGAGACTAGACAGCAAAATAAACAAGCACATTGCATGTCATAAGCCTAAGTATTGTTTTGTGAAACTTGTGTTTGTTTTATATGTGTGTGTGTAGGAGAGTCAGATGATGTAATTTTTCCCTGCTGAGGATTGCAGGAAAAAAACCACTGATCTAATCCTACCTACTCCATTGGAGAGGTGAGTCTCAAGAGACATTAGAAGATGCCCGAGGATACCCCAGCTGGTTAATAGCAAAGCTAGGATGAGAACAGAATTCCCTAATTGAGACATTGTCTATGCCATTAGGGGGTCTGGCCTGTCAATCTTAGAGAAAAACAGGAAGCCCAGTTGGGCTTAGCAGAGCCTACTAGAGAATAGAGGGAGCAACAAGTGTTGTGAGGCTCAGCTTAAGAACAAACTGATCACCACTGAGAAGTCCAAATCTGAGATTCTTTATTAATCAGCCAGCTAACTGTCTCACACAATGCCCAAGGAGAACAACCCTGACCATAGGGTTGCAGGGGTTTTATGCCATAAGTCAGCACGTCAATCATCAGGGTCTGTTGCTAATGATACAAAACTACAAACTAACATCATGAGATCCAAAATCATAAGCAGAAGGGGAAGTGGGTCAAAATGACCTTACTTAGGTACAAGTTAAAGAATGGTTACTAACATCTAGACAATCGCTGTTGACATGGTACATTGGTTAAGAAAAATAGGAATCAAAAAGAGAACGATTTTATATTATATAAGAATTGTCATTTTGTGTTGCCAAACATGCTATGCTATGCAACTGTTGATGGGTACAGAGGCGGTTGTTCCCACGGGAGAAACATTTCCTACATGACATGGAATCTCAGGGTAAAACGGAGTCTGTTTAGTCATTGCCCTTATAACCTGGCCCATGACATTTCCATGGAGTCAAATATGTCAGCCCATCACACTAGATGTTGGCACAAAGGATAGGATTGGAGGTTTGGGGTCTGCATGTATCTTTTAACCCACACCAAATTAAATTGCTTACCAAAGAGTGGGCATATTGTATTTGACCTAGTCAGTACTTTACTTGCTAATTATCTCCTCAAAGTAATAACCAAGTGATGCCTACAAAATATTCAAATTGAGCTGTCACCAGAAATTTTTATTTGTTTGTTTGTTTATTTCTACCTTGTGGTGCTAGGAATCAAACCCAGGGGCTCATGCATCCCAGTAGAGTGTTTACCACTGGACGAGCAGGACAGGTGTGGAGAATGGATGATCGATGGCTCCCTAGGCAACTGCTTAGGGGCAGACTGAAATGAGTTGTCCCTTGCTGGGAAAGGAGAAGAAATACTTGTCAATATCAAGAGGAACTTAACTACACCCTAAGTTTCTGTGACCTTTTAGGAAACCCAGACAGCAACTGGGCTTGCCAGATCCACACACAAGCTAAGTGGTTCCCACCACTGTGTTGATGAGGCAGCCCTTACGTTGGGAAAGGACACTCCTTCGTTCCTGGGGGCCAAGTGCTCTGCAACATCAAAGGCTCCAGAGGACTGGCTCTCTGCTGACCACAGCTTTTCTCACAAGAGATGGGCTGATGTCTTCAAGGGAGTGATTTTAAAGGTCTCTTAAGATGCAGGGCAGGGGTGTAGCTCAGTGGAAGAGCACTTGCTCAGCATGGGCAAGGCCCTGGGTTTCATCCCCAGCACTGAGAAAAAAAAAATTTTTTTAAATGCATATATTCCAAAAATTGAGTACACATGAGTTAAATTAACCAAAGGATGTAAAGGTAGCAAATTGGATCATAAGAGCAGATTTTGGGTGAGATATGAAAGCAAGGAAGAGACCCAGCTTAGAAACTTGAAAGATGAAGAAAGGATTTCAAGAAGAGAAAAAAAAGTCAGGCACTGTCAATGCTCAAGTCAAGCATTGGCCTCTTCGCAGTCACTTGTAGTTTCTTATGCTTGGTCACGCACCGGAACCCTCTGGGGATCTTGTAAAGATGCTGGTTCTGGCGCCTGAGGTTCTGCATTAACCCATAGGTGATGCCTGTGCTCCCAGTCTAAGCAGCACACCTGAACAGCAAGGGGCTCTGCGCTTTCCTTCCAGATGCTTCTTCGGTGGCTTTGGCACAAAAAGGCAAAGTGGAGTTCAACTCCATTCTCGCCCCTCCCTCCCCTTCCACTTTAATAAATGCAATATGTTTATGCACGAACATGAATGATATTTAAACATAGACACTTCTGAGCAATTGAAGCTTGGGATTTCATTACCAGGAAGTTAATAGGTGTATATGTTTATCTGAAAGATAGTGGCTCATTAATTATACATGCACAATCTTATCTCTTGCAAAAGAGAATGTGTTTCAGGGCGAGTCTGAATGTTAATGAGAATGAAAGAGGAAGGAAAATGTCTTTTCAAAAATGTAGCCAAAGGTTAAGAGACATTTGGTCTTGGGAATGTTTTATTCACACATTTCTGATGTTGTTATTCAAACCAAAGAGACTTATAAACATCACTCACTAGTCTTGCTGACTAAGTAAAAGAAACCAAATTCTCTCTTTGCTTACCAGACTCCTGTCCTCAACCCCCCATTTAACCAAGGCAAGTTTTAATCTAAATTTTTTTAGTGTGATTAAAAAAAAAAAGGAAGATTCTCTTTGGACAGACAAGCACTACAATCATTTTTTAAGTATTAAAATGCAAGTTAAAACAATAGGAAGTCATGTTATCTAATAAAGTGTTTTTGTTGAATACTTCAATGCTTTTTCTTAAATACTTTCAACTTTGGGCAGCAAAGATAAACCAAAAAAAAAAAAAAAAAAAGACTTGCTAAACAGAGAATTAGGGTTAAGGATTCCTGCTATTTACAGGGAAGACTGCAAAATTTAGTTTTAGTTGGGAGACTTGGCTACAATTCTAGATTTAGGTCATCCTATAATTATCATGTGATCATAGGGCAAAAGAACAGAGCTGTTTTTCCTCTGAAAATTCACATGTTTTTATTAATGATTTTAAAGAGGAAAAGTTATTCTAAATGCCCAACCCCATTAAATTTCTTTTGGACTATTGTTCTTGTCCAATTAATTTTCTTATTAAACAATATCCATTGTCTTCAGTAAAAATTTTTTTTCTCATTAGCCTGTGAACTAGCTTTGTATTTGCTAGTCCAACAAGTTTACCACAAACTTGGCTGTTTAAACAATATGAAGTTCTGAGGTCAGAAATCTGACACAGATCTCTGGACTGAAGGCAAGGCGTGGGCTGGGTCATGTTCCTCTGGCTTGGTTCTGGGTACCATCTGTTTCCTAGCCTTTCCAGTTCCTAGAAGCTGCCCACACTCCTGTCTGGTAGCCCCTTCCCCACCCTCAACCCACAGCTAATCCTGCCTAACCACAGGGCACTGTTCTCACCAACTCTTCTGCCTCTTCCACTGCTGCTGACCCTTGCCAGGACATCAGACCACCCAGATAATTCAGGAAAGTCCCTCTGGGTCAAGGTTAGTTCCTTAGCAACCTTCCTTCCCCTTTGCCATGCAACAGAACATATTCTCAAGGTTCCAGGGATTAGGATGTGGACATTTTTGTCTGTGTATGTGTGTTTGGGGGAAAGGGGACATTATTCTGCATACCCTAGAATGTCTTATTGATATTTAAGAAGCATCTTCTAAGAGAGGGATGGTTGCAATTTGGGGATGGATATTTGAATAGTACCATTACATCAAAATTATATTCCCAGACAGGTGCAGTGGAACACACTTGTAATCCCAGTGGCTCAGGAGGCTGAGGCAGGAGGATCACAAGTTCAAAACCAGCCTCAGCAAGTTAGCAAGACCCTGTCTCAAAATGAAAAAAAAAATAAAAAGGGCTGGGGAGGTGTCTCAGTGGTTAAGTGCCCCTGGATTCAATCCCCAGGTCAAAAAAAAAAAAATTATGTTCTGATTCTATCACTCCCAGATCAAAGTGATCCTGCTCTAATGAAGCGAGGTGTTCCTCTTCGGATTGCATGTATATTGATTTCTAGATACAGTACTCCTTTTCCAGTAATTAGGTTTGTACTACTATCATCTTCGGGTATAAATTCCCTATATGGTGTGATGAACCCTTTAATCTGGGACCTATCCCAAATTTTTGGAGATGAAGAGGACTATTTGTGATGGCTTAGCCTTGTGGGTTTCTCAAATGGGGAGCTTGTGCTCCCCCACAGGACATGTGGCAGTGTCTGCAGATTTTTTTTTTTTTTTATTGTCACAATTGTGGGGAGAGTATTATGGGATACTGTCAAGTGCCCTACAGTACACAGGAAAGTCCTCCACCACAAAGGATGATCCATCCAGCTCAAAGTGTCCATGTTGCAGAGGTGGAGAGACCCTGGCTTGGAAAGATGGCAACCCGAGACACCCCACCTCCACCTCTTTTAGTTTTTGAAGCTCTTTACATTTCAAAGAATTAGATATTAAATGAATATCTAATTAGTGATTTGGTATTCGTAGGTTGATTATAATTGGAGTCATACATCAATTGAATTAGATATAATACTCATTAGACAGTAGGTCATCAACTAAATTTGATCACAAGATCAACTGGAAGAAACAGGATGTGTGGATGGGGCACCCCGAACCACGTGAAATGAGGAAGATAATATACTGAAAGAAAATAAGGGGGATCTGGAGGCTTAGCGGATGCAATCGATGCCCTTGTCTCGTGCTTCATCTCTGCTCTCCTCTCTCCACATTGCAGGAGTGCCTGGCTCCATGCCGAATGCATCGTGGACTGGTAACCTCAGAGCCGTGAAGTGGAGTGACATGGAAGATAAACACGGAGGCTGCCACGGTGAGGCATCTGTTTCCTGCTCTGGGCCACAGTGCTTATTGGTGTTGGCATGAGAAGCCATGAGCACAGGAGTCCTCCTGCAGAGAGAACTAGCTGCCGACACGTTTAGACCCATCTGCAAGTTACCAAACAGAGCAGCCAGGGGCTTCGAGTCACAGTCTCTTGAAAATAAGTTTAAATATCTCAAGACATTCCCCAGCTTCCAAACACCTGCGGAGATGCAGATGTAGTTTCAAATGATAACAGTGCTTATTTCTTTAGAAAGTACTAAAGCTCTGGCCTTCTTACTGCTCGTTCCTTTGGCTTTTCCTTTGGGAGTGAAGCTTTTAGGGGAAGTGAGGTCATGTTCTCACCAAAGCGAGCTGCACCCTCGTCCCTCATGTCAGCCTTTCTCCCACCTGGCTTGGAGAGCTGCAGCAATGGCAGGTGACACCAAAGAGAGAGGGTCCCCTCCAAATGGACAAGGGCTAGAAACCCTATGTCATTTTCATAGGTTCTCTAGAATCTAATGGAGAAGGATTTGTATCCATACTGGCATTGGCTCCATTCAGAGTAGTGCCTGAATGGTGGGCACTGGGTGGGCATGCGTCTGCTATAGCTGCCATATTAAAGTAGCACGGACTGGGAGGTGTAAGCAACAGAAATTCATTTCCTCAAAGTTCTGGAGGCTGGAAATCCAACATTGAGGCGTCAGCAGAGTGGGTTCTCTCAGAGGCTCCCCCTTTGCCATGCAAATGACCACCTTGTTGTGTGCTTGCATGTTCTTCTCACTGTGTGTGCCTGTTTCCTAATACCTTAGAAGGACCCCATCACATTAGATGAGGAGGCCCTACCCTCATGACCTCATTTTAACTTAATTGCCTCTTTAAAGATCCTGTTTCCACTCTGAGGTGCTGGGCAACAGGGTTCAACACATGAACCAAGAAGAGCACACAGTTCAGCCCCTCCCAGCATGCAATCAATATTAATATGGGGAGTGAGGGATTGAGGGAATGAATGAGAACATAGAGGTCAGCCTTTTCTCCCTGGGGTAACCAGGCTTTGCACCCACTCTTCCATTCAGTCTGGGCTCCCTCATCAATCTATCTTATCTCCACCTGTTCCAGGTGAAAACCTCCAGTAACTGTGTCTCCTCTGCATCAGACCTAACCTCTTTCTCACAGCTGTCTCTTGACGTCCCCCTCCGCTGTGGACAGCAAGCTCCTCATGTCATTGTACAGGCATTTCCTTCTATTCAAAGGCATGTTCACATCTTCCCTTCATCAACCCATGTGTTCCCCAGGGGGTGGAGTGCTCCACTCGCCTGCATTCTTATCATGGCCTGCCCTCCCTGGTGAAAGGAGGAAGATGGGAAGAGGTCATTTTGCTCTTTGATCTCCTGAGTTTTCTTTAGAAAACTGACCCTAAGCACCAGTCAGTTTCCCAATATGTGCCACATGTAATCTCCAGATCTTTCCATTAAGATGGAAAGATCTCTCTCCCTCTCTCCTGGACCCCTGCAGGCACCCTCTGCTTCCCCAAGAGGACTTCACCATCCATACCAGATGGTGTGGAAGGCATCATCGCCTTCCAGCTCTAGCCTTCCTGGCCATGACAGAAGCTCCCAACCCACAAGTAGAGAGTTACCTGCAGAGAGTTACCTGCAGTCTACTTGCCATTACTGGTGTTCAGGACCTGTTCCAATAGAGAAGGTGTAACCTAGTTGGGCTTAATTTTTGTAGAGATTCTTATTGATCACATAACAGAGGGACCTTGAGAGTTCCTCTGTTATGGTTTGGATATTAGGTGTTCCCCAAAAGCTCCTACGTCACTGCAGGAATGTTTGGAGGTAAAATGATTGGATTGTGAGACCTATAACCTAAACAGTCTATCCTAGCTTGAAAGGACTAGTAGAGGGGTAACTGTATGCAGATGGGTTGTGGCTGGAAGAGGTGGGTCACTGGGGGCGTGCCCTGGAAAGGCTGTCCTTCCCCACAGTCTTTCCTCCACCCCCGCTTTCTTGCTGACATGAGATGAGCAGCCTATACCCTTCCCCCATGATGTGTTGCCTCACCTTAGGCCTAGAGTAATGGAGTCTGTGGCTATGGACTGAGACCTCTGAAATCATGAGCCCCAAAGAAACTTTCCCTCCTCCAAGTTGTTCTTGTCAGGCATTTTGGTCACAGCGATGCAAAACTGACTAAAATATGGTCCTAGCCAGGAACCTACCTAAATGTGTAAAGTTTGGGTGGCCCAGTTCCCAATCAGACAAATCTCCCATTATGCCAATGAATGTCTGAAAAATTTTTATGGTTACAGGCATAATAATTGTTCTCCAAACCATTATATAGAGAAGAAAAAGGCAGATTCCAAAGGAGGCAGAACATTGCATGCCATGTAGTAACTCAGTAATACAATATGGTCCTTTTCTCCTTGACCATCTAATTTATGTTAACTTGCTTTCTAATATACCCTGCAAAATGCTGCAGGATTAATCTTGTATAGTCAGTTTTATCACTTGTTTCTTCTGTTCAAAAATCTTCAAGGATTATTCATGCTTACAGGATAAGAGGCCAAACCCTTTCTTCTACATCATTTGGCCAAAGTTGTTCCATTATGTGCCAAGGAGCACCTCTGGAAATAGCTCCAACTTCCTACTATTCTTGTCTGTAACCCATTCCCAGCAAAATTCCCTGTTCTAGCAGAAAATTTCCACCTCTACAATTTTTCCAGAAGCCTTTCCTCCAACCTGTCCAAAGCCACCCTCTACCCCTGATGCTGCCCAGTTCTCCCCATCCACTAACTCTCAACTCACCCTTCTCCAAGCTTTCATTCCACATTGATTAATTTACTGCTAAGATGTGCCAGGCACGTTCCATATGCAGAGGATGCAGAAGTGAGCTCAATGCTCTGAGATCCAGGCTCTTCCAGAGGTTATAGTGTAATCTGGGATGCAAGTCAATAAGCAAAATATCATTTTCCATCTTGGCACTGATATGTATTCATCAGTTGGTGACAAGTGCCAAAGAAAAACAAATCAGGTGTCTTAGTCAGCTTTTTCAGTGCTGTGACCAAAAGACCTGACCAGCACAATTGTAGAGGAGGAAAATTTATTTGGGGGCACACGGCTTCAGATGTCTCAGTTCATAGAGAGCAGGCTCTGTTCCTTGGGGTTCAAGGTGAGGCAGGAAGAGTGTGGTGGAGGGAAGCAGTTCACAAATGATCAGGATGCAGAGAGAGACTCCACTTGTCAGATATAAATATATACCCCAAAGCCATGCCTTCAACACCCACCTCCTCCAGCCATGCCCTACCTGCCTTCAGTTACCACTCAATTAATCCCATCAGGTGATTAATTCACTGATTGGGTTAAGGTTCTCATAACCCAATCATTTCTTCTCTAAACCTTCTTCCATTGTCTCACATGTGAGCTTTTGGGAGACATCTCACATCTAAACCATAATATCAGGGAAGAGGGAATGGCGGTCTGGGGAGGCCTCATTGAGAAGGTGGCTTTGGAGCAGGGTCTTGAGGGTGTGCTGGAGGGACACTGGCTATCTGGTGCAGGGCAGACGGGAGGAAGAGCAAGTGGAGGTTCTCAGAGAGCCCACCTGTGTGCTTGGGATGACAAGGAAGCCATTGTGGCCGAAGTGAATAAGCAAAGGGGGTGGTCAGAGTCCAGCAAGGCCAGGCGTGACCAGAGTCTGAGTCTGAAGTGCCATTGTTAGAGTCTTGAGTAGAGGAAATGTGCTCCACTTATATTTTAAAACAATCTCACTGGCTGTTGTGCTGACACTTGTACTAACAGGGCAGAGGAGTAAATCGGACAGGAAGATGGCGGAGGCCCAGGTGCTGGCAGTGGGGGTGAAGGGTGGTCAAATTCCACTAGTATTTTTAAGGTTGAATGGGTACAATTGCTGATAGATGGGGTGTCGGTTGTGAGAGAGGGGAAGAAACCCCCAGGATGCTGAAGAGTAGAATTACCGTGGACTCCCATGGGGAAGACTTAAAGAGGAGGTTTGTAGGGAGGAAAATAAAAAGTTCAGCACTAGACTGCACACCTGTGATCCAGGTGGTGCACACCTGTGATCCTCGTGACTCAGGAGGCTGAGGCAGGAGGAGTGCAAGTTCACGGCCAGAACGGGCAGCTTAGTGAGACCCTGTCGCAAAATTAAATTTGGAAAAAAAAGAAGGATGGGGGTGTAGCTCAGTGGGAGAGCACTTGTCTAGCATGCATGAAGCCCTGGGTTCCATCCCCAGCACCTAAAAAAAAAAAAGAAAAAGAAGTTCAGTGCTGACACGTTACATTCCAAGGCTTTTTACCCATCTAGGGGAAGTGAGAAAATCAGCACTTGGAAGGAGCCCCAGGCCCAGGGAAGAGATTTAGCCTATGCAACCCATAACAACCTCCGCCATCTGTACCCTTCCAGAACTTGTCACCCACAATGCTCATTCTCCAACGCATTGCACGCCTGGTGACACCTTCTATGCTATTTCCTTGTGCTATTTAACTCTCAACTTTGTCAAATGCATAACTGAAGTTTTTGTCCTCCTGGAGGGAGTTTAAGTCCCTGGAGGGCTGGGACTACCCAGTCACACTTCACTGAACCTCCTAATACAGCGTGGTGTCACCTCCTCAGTGGCCAATTCTACCTTCCCACCCTTGGCTTTTGAGAACGAGAAGCATGTCGTGACTGTGTTTTTTCTGTCCTGTCCTTCGCAGGCCACTACGTTCATGGCATTTGTATCTATGGCAACGGAGACTTAAAGTGGCTGGTGAATTCGCAAAGCCTGTTTGCTAACAAGTTCGAGCTTCATCGGTATCCCCTTACGGTGGAATGCCTGGAGCTGAGGCTTCGAGAAAGAACCCTCAATCAGAGCGAAACCGCCATACAACCCAGCTGGTATTTCTGATCTTCGGCAGCTCACGTCTGAAGGGGAATTGCAGTTGGACAGAGAGGCCCTTCTTTGTAAGAGACTTTTGCCTTGGTTACGGTGATGGTTTCAGGACCTCAGTCACGGCTTCAGGACCTGGCTACATAATTATGCTTAGAATATCCACTGGACACTGTGAACACACTGACAGCATGGCGGGGCAGAGCGACCCGGGCACTTTGGCCAGTCTGGCACCTTCTTGTGGCTCACCTCTGTGTTAGGCTTTGCTGTGATCAATGATAAATTTAAATATCATCCAATCTTTGCACCAGATACTTATCATATAAATATGTTCTAATAGAAAGGAGGATGGTACCGGGCGTGGTGGCGCACGCCTGTAATCCAAGCGACTTGGTAGGCTGAGTCAGGAGGATCGCGAGTTCAAAGCCAGCCTCAGCAACTTAGCGAGGCCCTAAGCAACTCAATGAGACCCTGCCTCTAATAAAATACAAAATACGGCTGGGGATGTGGCTCAGTGGCCAAGTGTCCCTGAGTTCAATCCCTGGTTCCAAAAAAAAAAAAAAGAAAGGAGGATGGTAGATAATCCTATTTAGGAAAAAAAAAGAATATAGTCTCTTTGAAGAAGGAATCTTCAATAACACCTGAATTGTCTTTACTCTGGGCTTAACCACACACGGGCACAGAAACAGCTTTCTGGGTAACTCACCAATTTGCTCTAAACAAAAATAGACCTTATTCTTGAGTTTCCACACTAAAATTTTCAGTTTACCCATGTCTGAAGTTCCGTATACAGTGTAAAGCCATTAATGAGAGAGAGGATGTGCTTTAAGGTAGGAGTCACCATCTGCTACTTCAGGGAAAGGACTTCTGGGGCACGTAACGTTTCTCCATCATATGCCAGAATGTTCTTTGGTCTCTCTTGCATGTTTTCCGCTGAGAACACTGAAGAGTCCTCACAAGAATGAAGGCATTCCTAGAGGTGCTATTGCAAGGGTCTAGTCTCAGGTCAGAAACCCCTTGGAATGAATCATTTCTTCTGTGACTCCCTTCCCCCAAAGTTATCCTACTTACTAAACAGAGACCAAATTCTGCAAGGCTTTTAACAAGATTGTGCTATTATTCTCTGAGTAGCTGTACACTGCTCCACGTTGATAGGAGACCCTCAATTTTTAAGGGCTTTCAGTTGTGGGTGAGTGTCGTCTATCCCTCAGCCACTCATTCAGCCTGCATTCAGAAACTATTTCTTTTCTTTTCTTTCTTATTTTTGTGGTGGTGGTGCTGGGGATTGCATCCAGGGCCATGTGCATGCAACGCAAGCACTTTACTAACTGAGCTATATCCCCAGCCCTCAGAAACTATTTCTTGAGCATTTATGATCCTTCAGATCCCTGCTGAGACAAGAAGGAAATGAAGACAGAAGGTTTTTCACTCTAAAAACCTTGGGAATAATGTTAATAATGAAAAGCCTGCTCTGGAGAACCTTACAAAGTGTTATATTTAACACATCCCTAGGCACAGTTCAATATTGTGACATCAGGCCAAGGAAATCAGTAATTATAAAATGAGGGTTACATGGGAGATCATTTGAAAGACAGACAGGAGGAGGACACAGAATCTGAAGCGGGTAGTACTCTAGGCATTCTGTTGGCTCCTAAACGTCTCATTTCATTCACCCACGTAGCAGTCTCATGAGGTGGGCATGATCCACCCCCATTTTGCAGATGAAGTAACGGAGACTTAGGTTAATAAACATTAACAAGCACATTCTTTGTCTGAAAATTGGGATTCTCTTACTGGTCTTCATTTCCCGAGCTGGCGTATTGAGAGAAGATGAAATAAAGCCATATTTATTATACAGAGAAGGCAGATTTTAAGAATGGTCTCAGTGTTAATATTGAGAAAAGTCCTGACACCTCAGAAAGATGTGAAGTCTACTCTAGTATTCCTCTAATCCACTGAGCTCCTAAATATTTATTTATTCTAATGAAAACAACTACTACAACAGATGATAGATTTAACCCAATTTTATTTTTTTCTATAATTGTTCCTGTTGAATGTCAATCATATTTAAAGGGAATGACTATGATAAAACTTTCTTTTTTCTGCTACTGAAAAAAAAGGAACTGTATTGGGTAGTAAAGGGTGAAAGTGTAGGAAACGCATCCAGGGTCAAGATGAAGTCTAAAAGTTGTCTCTTCAACTTACTAGTTAAGTGAAACATCTGAGAAGAGGAAATGTTTTACACTGGATCTTTCTCACATAGAATGAGAAGTTTTTCTGGAATGGAAGATGTTTACACATCCATTGCTGGTCATCTCTCCTTTATCTTAAATAATATTGGAAGAGTGGAGTGGAACGTTTGAGCTAGTGGATTTCTACTAGCCCATCAAGATGCCCTGAAACTACTGTAGCCATGTTTGTTTTTGATAATGTTCTGTGTTTTTTTCTTGGAAATAAATTAATATATTGTTTTACACATTTGGGGATATTGTGTATGTTTATTTGGTGGTTGGTTGAAATCCAATAAGAGCATATTCAACAAGGTGATTGTCCTAGGCAGAAAGAAAGAAAGAAAGAAAGAAAGAAAGAAAGAAAGAAAGAAAGAAAGAAAGAAAGAAAGAGAGAGAGAGAGAGAGAGAGAAGGAAGGAAGGAAGGAAGGAAGGAAGGAAGGAAGGAAGGAAGGAAGGAAGGAAGGAAGGGGAGAGAGTAAGAGGGAGCAAGGGAGGGGGAAGGAAAGAAAGAAAAGTAAAACAAAATACATTCATAATGCATACCTGTTTAAAATTTTCCATATCCTGAGAAATAATTAGACTTTGCAGGGTGTTGGGGAAAGTAATTGGAAATAATAGAGGAGAAAGCAAAATGCAAGATCAACTTTATTTAAGTTGGACACAACTATTTTAAAATTTGAGGTAAGAATAAGTTATCATTTGCCTGCCCTGTGAATTCATTGGTTAAACTCAAGACATAATTTAGGAAAAAGTTTTGTGTTAGTGTTGTCCTAATTACTTATCAAATGCTAAAGTTTTTGAGCAGCACTTTCGCTGTAAGTTTGTCCTCTGACAGACACATGGGAAATAATAAATACTATGGAAAATAACCACTTAAAAGCATCTTGCATACCCTTGTTTAAATGAAAAATATCTTAAAGCTAAAATGAAAAACATTTCAGACTGCAAAAGTAATGAGAACAGATGCTCAAAAGTTGAAAATAGTACAAAATATAGAATAAAAGTGAAATAACATGGAATAATAGAGAATAAAAAGTGAACTATCCTCCCTGGAGGCAATCGCTTCTGTGATGTGTCTTTGGAAGTGCTTTTACACTGCGGTGACATACACACTATGTGTGTGTGCATCCTCCAGCAGTGCTATCCAATAGAATGTGGTAACAAAAATTCTTTTCCTCTGTGCTTTCCAATATGGTAGCCACCATGCCCAGGAGCTACTGAGCACTTGAAGTATGGCCAGTATTTCTCAATATGACTGAGAAATGTTATTTTTAACCTACCTCAGCTTTACTTGATTTAAACAACCACACGGGACTCATGGACAGCACATTCCTGAAGGTAGAGAGCACTTCCCTGTATGTGTTTATAGAGATTGGAAACACACGCTTTCTCCAAAATAAGTTGATTATATGGGCATGTAATAGAAATTGTATCCTTTTGAAACCTACTATTTTGGACCTTTTTAAAATAAACTTTTTAGTTTAGAATAACTTTAGAAAATGAAAGTACAGAGTTCACATGTACCCCACATTCTGTCCCCCCAATATTAACATATTACATTAGTATGATACACTTGTTGAAGTGAATGAGCCAATGTCAATACAATATCATCAAACTTTATACTTCAGATCTCCTTATGTTTTTGTTTTACTTCATGCTTTTCTACCCCAGATCCCACCCAGGATACCACACTGGATTTAGTCATCCTGTCCCCAACAGGCCTCTCTTGGCTGTGACTGTTTCTTAAACTTTCCTTGTTCTTGATGACCTTGACAATTTTGAGAGCACTCCCAAGATTGATACACCTAATCACCAATGTGATGGTGTTAGCAGGTGGGACCTTTAAGATCTGATAAGAGACTGGTCCCCTTATAAACAAGCCCAGGAGAGCTGCCTCACCCCTTGCCACAGGAGGATAGAGCACGAGGGTGCCATCTATGAACCACCAAGTGGCCTCACCAGACGTCAAGCTGGCCGGTGTCTTCCCTGCCTCTAGAACAATGAGAGATAAATTTCTGATACCTATAAACCATCCAGGTCATTGGTATTTCTGTTACAGCAGCCCAAACAAACTGACATTCGAAAAGGGAAATTCTATATGTCTCTATTTCAGACTATGGAGATGATATAGAAGAATACGAGAGAAGAGAAGATCCATAGTCATATCACTAAGAGAGTGGTAGAGGATGTGAGGGCAATCTAGATGTGACATCTGTCACCTCACTGATTACCAGGGTTGATTTTGGCTGATCTGACTGGCTAGGCTGGGGTCCCCTTCCTCCCTAACCATGTGTGTCCCTCCTGAAGCTTCGCTCACCATCAGAGGACATTCTTATGTCAAGAGCATATGAGTATCTATGGTTCCCCTGCTAGACCCTCCAAACAAACTCACAAGAAAGTGGTGGAGAAGCAGGGCACGGTGGTGCATGCCTGTAATCCCAGCACTTGGGAGGCTGAGGCAAGAGGATCGTGAGTTCAAAGCCAGCCTCAGCAACTTAGCAAGGCCCTAAGCAACTCAGTGAGACCCTGTCTCTAAATAAAATACAAAATAGGGCTGGGGATGTGGCTCAGTGGTGGAGTGCCCTGGGTTCAATCCCCAGTACCAAAAGAAAAAAAAAAAAAGAAAAGAAAAGAAAGTGGTGGAGAAGAAGATAGCAGGTGTTCAGAGGTTAAAATGTGACTTCTGGTCTCATAGATCAGAGGTTATAAACCTTGGATTCAGATTCGTTTCTTACTGAGTAGATTTACTGGCTCCCTGCAGGCTAGGAGAAAAGTGCTGATTACTTGCTATGCCTACACATTTAAACTCTGGTGCTCAATGCCTTTGGTGAGATCCCCTTTCACATACCTCTGAGCAGGTGAGGTGAGGTAAGGCCATGATTAGCATTCACACCATGGCCTTTACAGAGAACCCTGCAGGAAGCATTCACATTAGACTTGCCAATGTTGTTCATCAAAGATAACTCAACAGAGGAGGAATAGTTTAAAGAATAACCACAGTAATAACATGAAATCCTTTAGGGGTAACAGCTACCGAAAGCAACAGAGTGACTTAAACACAAAATAGAGAAATATTTGAAATGTAGGAAATTTACTAAAACACTGATGTTCCAGTGAGTGCCGTGCATGGAAATTCTCCTGTCCTGATATGTGATGGAGAAACTTTTCTAAAGGATGGGGGAAACCTGAGGAAATGTCTTTTCAAAACTTCCACAAATAAAAATGAGAACAAAGACGTACTGCTGTGCTTTCAAAGGATTTTTGAACAGGAAGATTCCATTCAGTCTTTTACATATTTAACTGTGTCAGGGTCAAGTTCTAGGTTTATAGTACATATTAAGGCTGACTGGAGTCTCTCCCCGTGGTAACAGTTGGGACTCGTTATGCACATGATAAAGGGATCAGGTTTTGCTTAGCATTATTTTATGCCTTAAAGCTTTCTTCGGAATATTTGACTTCCACATGTATTAAGCTTTGTGTTTGTTTTTGATTACTTGCAATTATGCAAGCACTTCCTACCTGCTGGCATTGAGCTCATTGTTGAAGATCAACAGGCTTGTCTTCAAAGAACTTAATACAAATGTCTTTGTAAATTCTCAAGAACACTTTATATTTTCTAGAATGTGAAGGATTGGAGCTTTACAGGGGGTATAAATAAGACGTCTTGGACATTGTGGAGTCTCCTCAAGGTGCTAATAGGGAATCTGCTGGGGGTCAAGGCTTGGTGTTTAGACTCAGGTTGAAACTTGGAAAAGGGAAATGCTCATACATAGCAATAACTCACCAAACCAAAGTCCATTTGCAGAACACTTTGGTCTCCATGTGCCAGAGTCAAGAAATCACATCTGGCCGGGAACGGTGTTGCATGCCTGTAATCCCAGCACCTCGGGAGACTGAGGCAGGAGGATTGCAAGTTCAAAGCCAGCCTCAGCAAAAGCAAGGTGCTAAACAATTCAGTGAGACCCAAAATAGGGCTGGGGATGTGGCTCAGTGGTTGATTGCCCCTGAGTTCAATCCCTGGTACCCCACTCCAAAAAAAAAAAAGAAAGAAAGAAAGAAATCACTGTTGTGCATGTTCACATGCACATGCACACACATACAAGCACTTGACAGACATATACACACACACACACACACACACACAGGCACTTGATCCAGGGTCTGGCTCCTAGAAATAACTTGAATTTTTTGTTGTTTTCATCGTCAATATCACAGAAGGATCAAGAGACAGAAAAAGGAAATAAATGAAAGGATAACTAGTGTGAACCAAATTTCTAAAAAATTATGATTAAATGATATAATTCCTTATGAGATTCAGAGAGTCATCAAGGAGCATTTATCTTTAGTCTAGCTAATTGGAGAAGGCAGAGAAAACACACTACTTTTTAGAAAAACTGCCAACAATTTTAGAAAGAGTTGGTCCATAAAGAAATGCCTTTTGACTATCTAAAAAATTTACATGAGGAGATAGGTCTCTACCCGAGAAGGCAGAGTTTGAAAAGTCTTGATAATGAAAATCACTAATATACATGAGTAACCTATGTTAAAATTTAGTCCTCAATTCTCCATAACCAGAGTTTACAGGGAGATTCTGTCTTTACGTATTCCCCAGGAGGTTTCGGGGAGATGTTGCCACCCAAGGTTGCTAGGGATCCTTCAAAAGTAAATAAATGAGGAGAATGAGTCACCCCATTCAATTATTCATCAGGAGAACCTTCTGAGTGTCCAGATGCGTCAGGCACCACGATGAGCACTTTAGATAAAAACCACCACGACCTAGTCCCGCCTAATGGAGCACTCCAACCTGAAAGCACAGATTTCTGGAAGAAGCCTCCCACTTAAAGGGTTGAGAAGGGCAAGCCAGATGGGAAATCGCTGGACTGGAACCAGAGAGGCAGGCTCAGGGAGAGTTAGCCAGAAAGGAGGGTATGTGTAACTAGGCAGAGCTCTGGCAAATAGCTGATTCAACACAGGAACAGGAAATGAACCCCATCCTCTCCCCAGGTAGAGCCAGAAGAGACAGAAAGGGGGTGTGGCACTGAGTGATCATGGTAACAGCCTGCTTTGACCAAAAGAGATCAGAACATTAAGTTAGAAGTATCACAAAACGATGTTCAGTTTGCAACCAAAGGCCAGTGTAGGCAAGTCTGTGGGGCAGCCCTAGACAGGAAGGCGGGACCAATGTCGTCAAATGCTTTAGCCACTGTGTTTGAAACAGATCCTTGCTCTGCCCATGTGGTTGGGGACGATGGCATCACGACTCCTTTGTCAGGAGAGGCAGGCAGCTCTCTTACCTCTGGCACATGTAATGACCAGCAGTGAAGATTTTAGTGTTTTCAAACAACTCTTCCAAGATATTTACCTGCCTCAAAATACCTACTGCAGTGGCCACACTTGAGCTTGAAACTGCTCTGAAGGAATTAGTGAACTGCTTCTCAAAGGTCTTTACATCCTTGGAATCTGAGTCTACTACTCATGGGGGCACATTCACAATCCAGGAAGACCTGGAGAGCATGGGAGATCGTCTAGCCTCAGGTGTTCAGCAAAGGTTTACCATTAACACACGTGGTCAAGATTCCTCCTGAAAACCCATAGGGAGACTGTTTGGAATTTGAAATATTGAAGGGAAAACGTCACCCCTTATCCAGTGTCTGTTCTGAAGTCTGCCAAAAGGATCAAAAGTGCTCATAGAACCAGAACACACTCTTGTGTCCTTAAGAAACAGAGAGAAGGGCTGGGGATCCCTGGGTTGTGCTGGGGATCTCTGGGTTCGACCCCCAGCACCGCAAAAAAAAAAAAAAAAAAAAAAAAAAAAAAAAAAAAAAAAAGAAAAGAAAAAAAAAAAAAAAGAAAAGAAAAAGGAAACAGAAAAGCCTACCACCTATATCAGCTCAAAATCAATTTTGGTTGCCTGTACATACTAGAAAACGTGTTCGTTAGCTCTTTTTAATAAGATAACCACTGAGTTATTCCAATAGTCCCAAGATACCTACAGTCCAGATGGAATTTATGGATGACACTTGAGAAGATTCCAGACCAGTGTGGCTTCCTTTTGCATTCCTTTTTGCTTGTTAATTTCTATTTTTAAATCAAGGTGATATGTAATGATGATTTTGAAGTCAAGTATGATTGAAAGAGTTCTTAAAATGAAGTTAGAACCTTGCCTTTCTCCACATGCAGTGCCAATCAACAAAGGCAACTATCATCCTGTTTCAGCTGTTTCTCCAGTTGATGACATCCATCTAAGCGAAATGCTTATGCTACCTCTCTTCATATATGAAATTTGAACATGAAAAAGCAATATCCTAGTCAGGCACAGCGGCACACTCCTAGCTGCTAGGAGGCTAAGGAAGGAGGATTGTTGGAGCCCAGGCATTTGAGGCCAGCCTAGGAAGTACTGTGAGACCTTGTCTCAAATAATAAATAAATAAAAAGATAAATAAATAGCAATTTCCTGTTAAGAATTAGGGTTTTAATCCTGTACCCATAGCCCATAAACTTTCCTTCACTCCTTTTAATACCATGGTTTTAAGTTAATTGCTAACATTAGCACAACTATGGAGCTATTGTTTATGCCCTGCAAGCACTCTTCTGATTACTTCTACTTTACCTGAAGATCGTGCTTTTTTCTGAGGTTAGCAATTGCCTCTGGTTTTTTTTTTTTTTTTTTCTTGGGGGGGGGGTTGTTGTTGTTTGCTTTTTTTGCTTTAGAGAAAAAATTCTGGGCCTCATGCACGCTAAAGGGCATGCTTCACCAATGGGCCCCAGCCCTAATTACTTATTCTTATATATTTATCACAAATTTTTTGAAATGCTCAAACTAATCTGTGAAATTACTGTTTTTCTAATGTTCAACTCTATCAGCTTCTTCCCCCTCCCAGTCTAGACCTTTTCCCCTATAAGCCTGTTCTCAGCTCTCACCTGGGAACTCTCACCCTCACTATCACACTGAATTCTGTAATATCCCACAGTATCAACAGAATCCCTCTTTTAAGTCTACCTTTCGTCTATTTATTATTTGTCTTTCTTTTTCAGTACTGGGGTTGAATCTAGGGCACATGCATGCTAGGCAAGTTCTCTACCACTGAGCCAGCTCTTTTTTATTTTATTCTGCGACAGGGTCTCATTGGCCTAGAACTTGCAATCCTCTAGCCTCAGCCTTCCAGGCACCTGGATCACTGAGTTCTACTATCCTCTGTTTTTCAAAAATATGTAGAGAATTGGGCACAGAGGCACCTGCCAATAATCCCAGTGACTCGGGAAGCTGAGGTAGGAGGAATGCAAGTTCAAGGTCAGACTGGGCAACTTAGCCAAATCTAGTCTCAAAATAAAAAAACAAGGCTGCAGAAGTAGCTCAGAGGTAGAGTTAAAACCCTATCCCTGGGTTAAAACCCTAAAAATAATAATAATAATAATAATATATAAATAAAACACAGAAATGTTTAAGAATAAATACGGCATCACATATCTGCTTTAAAATAATCTGAAGGTGGCTGGGAGGTGAATCATTATTGGTCCTCTCTTTATCATTGTTTTCACTGGTTGACAGGTTTAGGGGTGTTTTGGTTTTGGTACCAAAGATTGAACCCTACTTTACCACTGAGCCACTACTCCAGCGCTTTTTTAAATATTTTATTTTGAGACAGGGTTTAGCTGAGTTGCTTAGGGCCTTGTTAAGTTGCTGAGGCTGGTTTTGAACTCAGGATCGTCCTGCCTCAGCCTCCCGAAGATTACAGGCATGTGCCACCAGTTTGGTAGGTTCTTTTTTTTTTTTTGGTACTGGGGATTGAACCCAGGGGCACTCCACCACTAAGCCACATCCCCAGCCCTATTTTGTATTGTATTTAGAGACAGGGTCTCACTGAGTTGCTTAGGGCCTCGCTAAATTGCTGAGGTTGGTTTTGAACTTGCTATCTTCCTGCCTCAGCCTCCCAAATGCTGGGATTACAGGCGTGCGCCACCACGCCCGGCTGATAGGTTCCTGAAAGAGAATTATTGTTCTAATTTTTGTGTTTGAAATGTTCTATAACAAAAAGATTTTAAAACTTTTTTTATTTTTGAAGTTATTGTAAATAGGAAAATACCTTCCATTGTGTTCTTATAATTATTTTACTTATAAAATTACAAGTAAAAATTTTAAAATTTATAATTTTAAAATTTATAATTTTAAATTTATAATTTTAAATTTTAAAATTTATAATTTTAAAATTACCAAAAATGATAAAATTTGTTAATTTTTAATATTATTTTTCAACTCAGTCAAATTACTGAATTCTTACCCATTTTAACACTTTTTAATTGATTCTCTTGCATATTCCATCTATTCAATTCTATAATGTGCAAAGAAATGATAAATTAGCCTAATTTCCAAGTATAAGGTTAATTTCTTTACCTTATCTGTTGGCAACTGTACTCCAGATTAAATCATTATAATACTATAAGAGAGAACAATGAGTTCCCATGATTCTGTCATCAACCTCGCAATCATCTCTACAGTGCTGTCTTTGTTACATTTATCTCTCTCCAGTTTATTTTTAACTAGAATACTTAAAACCAAATTCAGCCCATTGTTTTATTTCACCCTGTAACACTCCACTGTATATCTCAAAAGAAAAAAATAGGACATTTCTCACCAGACATAATGCCATTGTCACCTGATGAAATTAATATTCCTTTAATATAACTGAATACTCAATTCAAATTTCTCTAATCGTCAAAGAATTTAAAGAGCTACTTTGTCAAGTGAAACGAACAAGTTTCACTCATCAAATTTGTTCTTAAATTTCTTGTCTTCTACAACAGATCTTTTATCTTGTAGAACATCCCACATTTCAGATTTGACTGATCTGCTTTCTTGTTTTGTTTTTAACTTGTTTCTCTATCATTTCCTGCAGGCCTGAAATGTGATGGAAAAGCTTGATTGAGTTAGCGTTCAGTTGACCTGGCGGGCATGGGGACTCTCTGGGAGGTGCTGAGGACTTCGTGGTTCAGGGGATCAAAATGCACCCTGAAGGTGCATGTGAAGACTGGCTGTCTCACTTTTAGGTACATTATGATCAACACATAGTGTACCTACCAGACTGCCTGTTGAAATCCCCGCAAGAGAATCCACCCACTCACTCCCAACCTGCTCTTCCTCCTGCACCTCATCTGTCTTTGTTCAAGGCAGAACTTTGGAAGCATCCTTCATTCTTCTCCATTGACTCCCACCTTCCTTTAGTTTCCAAACTGGGAGCAATTCTTGTATTCGAACCTTTTCCTCTCTTCATACCACACTACCCTAGCCAGAGACGGTTCCATTTGGGAGATATTTGAATAGGCTTAAAATAAACAGAACAGTCTAAGGACAGAGGTTCATTTCTCTGATTTTCCCGGGCTGAAAACGCTAAGTCTCATTCAATGCCCTAAAGTCTTTTTTTTTCACTTGTAAGGCAAGCACTCTACCAACTGAGCTATATTCCCAGCCCTCAATACCCTAAATTCTTAATACACAGTTACATTAAATATTTATTATTGAATGAAGTTATTCCCTTGCAGACCATGGTAAATACTTGAATACTACTAATAAAAAGTAGTATCTTTCCCACCACTTCTTTACTAGTATATTAAGTTATATTTAAATATTTAAGCTGGCGCGGTGGCGCACACCTGTAATCCAAGCGACTTGGGAGGCTGAGTCAGGAGGATCTCGAGTTCAAAGCCAGCCTCAGCAACTTAGCGAGGCCCTAAGCAACTCAGTGAGACCCTGTCTCTAAATAAAATACAAAATAGGGTTGGGGATGTGGCTCAGTGGCCGAGCGTCCCTGAGTTCAATCCCTGGTTCAAAAAAAAAAAAAAAAAAAAAAAATTTAAAATATTACATTTGGTTTTGTGCTGGTAATCTTTTATTTATTTATTTTATTTATTTATTTATTTATTTATTTTGCAGTGCTGGGGATTGAACCCAGGGCCTTGTGCTTGCAAGGTAAGCACTCTACCAACTGAGCTATATCCCCCAGCCCGGTAATCTTATTTATAAGAAAAAATTTACAATTCAATACTTTACAAGTGATGCTCACTAGGCTTTGCGGCCACGTCTGTGGTAACGGCAAGAGCCATGTGACTCCCACAGAATTCTGTTCATGTTCAGAGAGAAATCAGTTACTTAGTGTAAAACTCAAGAGAGGGGCGACGGGGCCTGGCGGGTAAAGCTTCCAAAGGCGGCGGGTGGCAAAAAGGAGTGCACTCGCCAGAGTCAGACAAAAGTGGTAGCTTGATTTTATTGGAATGTGTGTCCCGGGCGAAATCTCCAGCCCCCGGGGTGTAAGTCGGGGTGGGAGAGCCAGGAGAAATCGCACGTGGTTTTGGCTGCTCAGGGTTTTTATACAGAGGAAGGGGTCAAGGGGTTCTGCCCAGGAAAAGGTGGACCCAAGGTGGACGTCAGGGTCAGCAGGTCTGCCTCATTGGTCACTTCTGGCACAGTGTGTTGCTAGGTGACCATGTTCCCTCCCCCTGCAGTCGCCCAATACAACCTAACACTTAGCATCAGCTGGATGTGTACTGAAGAGTTGCTTTAGGGGACTGTTTCTAGATTAAAGGAAGCTGAGATGATTGCTTGAATCCATGTAAAAACCTCAGTATTCACACTGATTGAATTCTCAGCATATGCCAGGCACTGTGAGACAAGTGTTTTATATGGATCGTCTCAGTTTATCACAACAGCTCCATGACATAAAGCCTATTGCGATTTTTCCTCTTACAGATGCAGACATGGTCACCATCTAACAAGTAGTGGGTGACCACTCAAAGTGAAGCCAGAATCGGACAGGCAGTTAGTGTAGAAATAGGAAATCTGGTCAAATTGAGGAATGGAGACTATCAGAGTCTGGGAAGTTGGAGACGCCCCTGGGAGATTGGAATGTCAGTGTCTCCAGAGTCCTTTTGATCACCAGGGTTACCTGCTTAACTGCCCCTCCCCAAAAGCTGCAGGCAGGGAGTTGCTAATTAATGCATCCTGGGCCCCCACCTGAATCTCCAGGTGGCCCTTCCCCCTGCCATTCACATCTCATCTCTTTGCTGTGTCACCACCGCCATATGGGCAGGAAGGAGAAATAAGATAAGGGTCAGAGGAAGGGGCAGAACAAAGAAGACCCTAACCTATAAAAGTGAGTAGGGTGCACTCACTTCTCCGGGATTCTAGAACATCAGCCATGGCCCCCCCTTGTCTCTCCCGGGAAAAGTTTGTATTACACTTTTATTTTTTTATTTTATTTTAGTTCATTGCACACAAATGGAGTACAATTATCATTTTCTGGTTGTACACAAAGTAGAATCATACAATTTGCCCATTCATACATATACATAGGCTAAAGATGTTTGTCTCATTCTATTATCTTTCCTTCCCCAGAATGGAGAAGGGATGGATTGAATTACTATTTCTAAATAAAACCTGCTTAATATGCTTGCCTTGGCATACTTCTCTGGTGTTATACTTCAACACCAGAGGAAGCAGAACTCGTCACCGGTATATAGCAGGATCAAAAGCAGCTCTCTGACCCACAGCCATTACTTCTGGCCCCACCTCATGATGGTGTAGTAAAATTTTCCATTTTGCAGATAACTTGCCATTTCTAAGGTAAGGACACCTCATGCTGAAGGAAACTTACAATCATCTCCCCAATCTGCCCATTGCCAAGAGAATAACAAACCAACCCCATCACTTCCTTCACTTCCGGCAGTTTGCCTGACGGTACTTCTTTGGCACACTCTAGCCCCCTGGGATGTCTCCTTTCTCATCCATCTCTTCCTGGTTTCATTTTCCTTGCCATGCACGTGAAGGGGAGAAAATACTATTTCTCTTTGTCAACACTTAGGAACTCATGGCTGGGACAGAATCCTGTTAACAAAAGACAGATTAACCAAGAGGAAAAAAATAGCAATTTCATCACATGTGCAGTGTACATCACATGACAGAAAACTCTCTCAAAGCAATATCATTTCAGTTATTATGCTCAAAATGTTCTTGAATATTCTTGGTTCTTACACTTGCAAATTGATACTTAGGATCATTAAAAAACATCAATAAAAAGTTAACAGTCAGCCGGGTGGGGTGGCGCACACCTGTAATCTAAGCGACTTGGGAGGCTGAGACAGGAGGGTCGCGAGTTCAAAGCCAGCCTCAGCAACTTAGCGAGGCCCTGAGCAACTCAGTGAGACCCTGTCTCTAAATAAAATACAAAATAGGACTGGGGATGTGGCTCAGTGGCCGAGTGTCCCTGAGTTCAATCCCTGGTTCAAAAAAAAAAAAAAAGTTAAAAGTCTTCTTTCATGGAGAGCATCCAAGAACCACTAGGAGAATGAGAACTAGAAACTCTAACTCCGATGAAACATGAAGGCATTGAAACTTTAAACCACAAAGTATGCACAAGGGCTTCCAAAACAACAGAGATCAAACCGTAATGCCTGTGGGAAGAAACAGAATGGGGATACTTATTTCTACAAATATCAGAGTCAGGAAAGTAGATTTCTCCAAGGTGAGGCTGCATTCCCAGAGGTATAATGAATTCCCCCACTTTTTACATCGATGAGATCGGGATGCCTGACTGGCAGTAAGAATGTCCATGAACCTGGTTTGGATCTGAGAAGAAGAAAAGAGCCTGATTCTTCCCAAAGGTACTTTTTCATTTTCTTTCTTCCATCTTTGACAGCCATGTAGACCCAAATACCTTGAAGACACTCAAGAGACTTTTGCTTTGGCTGCAGTGGCTTCAGTCATGGATCCAGCCCATGACTTAATCTGTCTGAAGCTCTTCAGGAGTCCCCCTTGAGTACACCAGGAGCCCCTATCCTCTCCATGACTAAGAAGAGTCTCTAGTTACACTATATAAACAGACTTCCTCTTACTCTTATTGGTTCAGTCCATGGATTGCTTCCCTTTAGGCTGCAGGATAAGTCCTAATAAAACCTCTTTGGGATGGTTTTGTTTTGCCTGTTGATGACTTCAAACTCCACTAAAGCACCCTGAACTGGTTGCAGTAAAAGCTGGTAACACTAAAGTTTGCAGGCACTGAAAGCAGTCAGCAGCCAGGGCTGGTAACACCAAGAGTGGCTATCAGTCCCAGAATGGCAGATGAAGAGCAATGGAGAGCTGCCAGCAGCTGCTGGCTCTGCTGCTGAAGGAGTTCCAGGGAGCTGCTGGCTCTGGCTGTCAGAAGAGCAATAAGGAGAGCTGCTAACACTAGGAGCTGGGAGCCATTAGCCCCCAAAACTCAGAGCTGCTAGCACTAAGGGAGAGACACTTTGCCTATTTGTGATTTTTATACCCATGGAGCAAAAGAATCCTCAGCAACTTGGTAACATCTCCAAAGAGGCAAAAAGAGAAAACTCAAGTGATGAACCAAATTTACAACTCCTCACCAAAAATCTACTGCCAACACTTCATTCTTTTTTTTTTTTTGGAACCAGGGATTGAACTCAGGGACACTCGACCACTGAGCCACATCCCCAGCCCTATTTTGTATTTTATTTAGAGACAGGGTCTCACTGAGTTGCTTAGGGCCTTGCTAAGTTGCTGAGGCTGGCTTTGAACTCGCGATCCTCCTGACTCAGTCTCCCAAGTCGCTTGGATTACAGGCGTGCGCCACCGCACCCGGCCAACACTTCATTCTTAAGAGTAAAATTTCAGGGGTGGGGGTTGCGGCTCAGTGGTAGAGCATGCGTGAGGCACTGGGTTTGATTCTCAGCACCACATATAAACAAATGAATAAAATAAAGTTCCATCAACTTCTTAAGAATATTTTTTAAAAAGTGAAATTTCAGAAGCATTTTAAAGTCAATAATAAGGATGCCCATCATCACTTTTAGACTCAACATTTAAAAGAAATTGTAGTCAGTTCCATAGAGGAAAAAGAAGCCATAGGAATTAGAAAGATCTTTTCCATCACATGTAGAAATTAAAGCAAGAGGAAAAAATAGGCCAGGTTTATCCAATCTTTGTCTCCACTTTTAGGGGAATTTTCTTCATAATTGCCATAAACTTCAAAGCAATCATCCAATAATCACTTAGATTTACCTATGAGTTTACCTTATTTCTCTGCTTGTTACTTTCTTCTATATTTAATTGATCTCTTTCTTAGATTAATATTTTTATATACTTGGGGCACATCCTTGAATGATTATTTAAATATTCTGAAAGCAGGGTAAACTATTTATATTCTTCCATTCATTTTCATTCTTAAGTGATAAATTAGTTGTATAGATAAATCTGAAATTAAGATCATTTTCCTTGGGTGGTGCATGTCTGTAATCCCAGCAACTCGGGAGGTTGAGGCAGGAGATTTGTAAGTTCAAAGTCAGCTTCAGCAACTTAATGAGGCCCTAAGCAATTTCGTGAGACCCTGTCTCAAAATAAAAAATAAAAAAATAAAAAAAAGGGATAGGGATTGTGGCTTAGTGGTTAAGCACCCCTAGGTTCGATCACCAATACAAACAAACAAAAAAGATAATTTCCCTTGGAACTTTGCTTTGATCACTTTTAGTATCACGTGTCAATAATAAGAAATGTGCTACTACTGAGCTTTTTCTACTTTCTAGGCAATCTGTTCTTTTCTTTGGAAACTTGCAATTTTCTCTTTAACTTTGAAGACATGAAATTTCACTAGGAAGCATCTAATGCATGGTTTTTTTTTTGTTTTTTTTTTTTTTTGGAACCAGGGATTGAACTCAGGGACACTCGGCCACTGAGCCACATCCCCAGCCCTATTTTGTATTTTATTTAGAGACAGGGTCTCACTGAGTTGCTTAGGGCCTCGCTAAGTTGCTGAGGCTGGCTTTGAACTCGCGATCCTCCTGACTCAGCCTCCCAAGTCGCTTGGATTACAGGTGTGCGCCACCACGCCCGGCTTAATGCATGGATTTAAAAAAAAAAAAATTTCTGCTTGGCATTCAATGGGCACTTTCAATTAGAAGACTCAATTTCTTCTTTAGCTCTTGATAATGATTTTCTAAATGCCTTTGAGAGGTGTTCTGTGTCATTCCAATTTAAGGCCCCGGGATCTCACCATCTGGGAAAGGAACTGTCTAAGTCATGATTGAAGGGACCAGAGTAGTGGTCAGCTCTAGGCATGCTTCTGTCCTATATAGACCACATTCTTCTTTTAGAACTTCCCAGCCCTTAAACAATTTTCCTTATCTGGATGGCTGCAAGTGACAGTATTAAGTTCTGGCACCCTCCAAGTGGCCTTGAGTTTCAGCAACAGCATCCAGTTAACAGCTTTGGTGGCAACAACTGCAACATCACCGCTTACACTGCAGCTTCCAGGAAAGGTCATGAGGTCCTTCTGCCCGAAAGCAGCATGTTCTGCTTATCGGAGTGTGGAGATTCAGGAAGGGGTCTCTGCATCTCAACCATAAAGTCAGATCCCCAACCTCTCAGGGCGGATCTTCACAATACATGAAGACTGAACAAAGCATGCTAAAAATGTTTTCATATCCCAGAGATATGATTCATGATTTCCCCAAAGAATGGAGGTGCGGCAAATGAAAAGCTAGAGAACAAACCACACAACTCCCATTCTCAAGCACTACTATCTGCTTCTCTCTGTAAGTCAGTTTTATGCTGTAACACCAGCCATGGGCTCATCTTCTCCAGCTTCACCACTAGAGAAGGACTGAGCTCTTCAATTCCACTTCAAAAGCTTCCAAGGAGGAACTGATCTCTTCAGTTTAGGTCACAAGATTATTATGGGCCAGGCTACATGGGCAATGACCAAACAGACTCCATTTTACCCTGAGACTCCATGTCATGTAGGAAATGCTTCTCCCGTGGGAACACCCCACCTCTGTACCCATCAACAATTGCTTAGCTTCTCCCATGGGAACACTCAGCCTCAGTGACTTAGCATGACATGTTTAACAATGCAAAATGGTGATTCTTATATGATGAAAAATTGTTCTCTTTTGATTCCTATGTTAGTAACCATTAGTAACCATTCTTTAGTTTATACCTAGGTAAGGGTCATTTTGACCCACTTCCTCCTCTGCTGATGATTTCATGATGTAAATTTGTAATTTTGAATCATAGCAACAGACACTTATGATTAATGTGATTATTGATATAAGAACCCCTGCACTCTTATGGTCGGGGCTGTCCTCCCAATAGCCATTTTGGGTGTTGTATAAGACAGTCAACCGGCTGGCTAATAAAGACTCTCAAATTTGGACTTCTCAGTGGTGATCGGTCTGTTCTTAAGTTGTGCCCCACAACAAAGATCACCCCACTACTATAATCTGAACATTTGTGTCCCCTTCAAAAATTCATAAATTGGGTGCAGTGGCACATGCCTATAATCCCAGCAGCTCAGGAGGCTGAGGGAGGAGGATTGTGAATTCAAAGCCAGCCTCAGCAACTGAGCAAGGCCCTAAGCACCTCAGTGAGACCCTGTCTCTAAATAAAGTATAAAAAAGGGCTGAGGATGTGGTTCTGTGATTAAACCCCTCTGGGTTCAATCCCTGCCCCCCTCCAAAAAAATCATAAATTGAAACTCTAACTCCCAAAGTGATATTTGGAGATAGAATCTTTGGGAAGTGATTATGTCAAGCACGTAGAGTCTTTGTGAATGGGATTGGAGCCCTTACCAGTGTAGGGGGACACAATGAGAAAACTCTAACTGTGATGTAGTGGGTCCTCAGCAGACACTGACTCTTCTGGTGGGTTGATCTTGGACTTCCCAGCCTTCGGAACCAGGAGAAATACATTTCAGATGTTTATCAGCCACCTTGTTTAGGGTATGTTTGTTATTGCAGCCCAAACTGACTGAAACCTACCAATCTAGGAGCAGATGTGGTTAGCTTAGGCTGGACTGGAGCATACCACCTGTGTGGTCAGCACTGTGACCAGAGAGGAAGGATCAGTCAAGATGGGAAAGTCCTCTCTGGAATTGCCAGATTTGAATGAGACAATCATTTTCTAGAAAAGCAATTAAAAGATCCAGGCAAATAAAATCAAGTGTCCACCATACAATATGCAGATCTTGAGGCAGAAACTTACTTATGATGCGCAATGAGCCAAGGAAATGGATATACCAGTCACGCACCTCTTCCTCTTTAAAACAGATCCCATCTTGATAATGATCGAATTGCTGCTGGCTTGGGGCATCTGCTGCTGACTCTCAAATTGTAGTTCATTCAGGGGAAACTGAGGTATATCATTAGGTCTTAAATCATCGTATAGTGAACAGGGGTCCCACGGCAGGGAGGGGGAGGACAGGCGTGGTCAGTCCTCAGCATTCCCACACTATTCTTTCATTACAAGTAAGAGCTTCATCTTTCCCGTCTCCATCTCCCCAAAGGTTATTCTATCAGATGCATGGGCTTACTGTTGATTGGTCCACCCAATCCTAAATTTTCTACATCAGAGGATGGGGACCCCATTCTGTTGGTTCAATGATTTTCTTTTTCTTAAAATAGCAAACATCAGCACCAGAAATCAACACATTTTTCCAGGCAGTGCTCATCAATCATGTGGAGTCTAAGGTTGATTTTTGCTTTCTTATATCTCTCCTCACACAGAGACATCTGTTGGTCCCGGGTCATCATCCGGTTGGAGAAGATAGTCACGAGCAGAATGATAGCATCCACAGTTGATAACCTATAACCCATGCTGCTCCACAAAACAGGCCAAGTGGGAGTTCATCACCATCAATTAGGTCACACCCTGTTAATTTTCAACAGAAGGGCTTAAGCAGGTGCATCTTGATAGGGCCATAACAATCCGTAGCTGATAATGTCATAGTTAGTCAGAGGCCTCTCCTCTCATTATCTGCTCTAAACTCTGATGGTTATTAATGATGTTAACATCATGTGAGCATCTGTATTTTTGTTAACTTCTCTGTTTTCCAGAACCGTGGGGCACCTGGCATTTTTTTTTTTTAAAAGGGGCTATTTTTTTAATCACAAAAAGTGTTTATATTTATTTATTTTTAATTTATTTAATTTTGATTCATTGTACACAAATGGAGTACAGCTATTGTTTCTCTGGTTGTACACAAAGTAGAGTCACACCATCTGTGCACTCATACATGTACACAGGGCAATGATGTCTGTCACATTCTGTTATCATTCTTACCCCCTACCCCAACCCCACCCCTCCCTTCCCTCTATGCTCTCTATCCTTCCTCCATTCTTGCCACCCTTCCATCCTTTATCATGCATCATCATTCATTTATCAGAGAAACCATTC
>JAJEJO010001107.1:77261-145515 GCA_020662805.1 Glaucomys volans
ACCATCCCGGAGCGTAGGACCCCAGCAGCTGCTCTGGAGTCACCATCACCAGGCCGGGCTTGGGCCTGGGCTCGGGCACCAGCCAGCCAGTGAGCGCGGGACCCCAGCAGCCGCTCTGGAATCACCTGGCCTATTTTTGTGGCTAAAATTTTTTCAGTTGGCTGTCATCTTGCTTATCATACTCAGTTCACCACCATCTGGTGGCTGCCATGAGATGGAACCTCTTTGTTCACATTAGATTTTTTTTTGTCCTCATCATTGATAATCCCGAAAATTCTGAAAGAACCTGGTTTGTCAGCAACTGGACATATTGGGCCATTCGGGCCTTCTTGGCCTCACAATTGAGCATTTGCTATCTCCTAAGCTACTCTGGTTCCACTTGGTAAAGGAGGGCAGAAAGAATAACTTCATGCCTATCAATTCATAGGACTAATAGAAGCAGAGTGTAGTCAGAAGTGATATGGACTACCCCAGAAACAGAACTGGAACCCTTTCACATATGAGCTCAGAGCCAGGCGTGGTGGCACACCCCTGCAATCCCAGCAATTTGGGAGGTTGAGACAGGAGGATCACAAGTTCGAGGCTAGCCTCAGAAACCTAGGGAGGCCCTAAGCAACTTAGCTAGATTCTGTCTCAAAATAAAAATAAATAAATAAAAAGGACTTGGACATAGCTCGGTGATAAAGTACAGTATCCCTGGGTTCAATCTCCAGTACCAAAAATAAATGAATAAATAAATAAGCATATGCACTATGCTGATTCTTTCATTATATTCTTCATTGAGTAAATGCCTTATCTTTTTCTAAATCCAGACCACCTTGATCAATGGGAACTAAACTGTAGTTTGATAGGAGTAAGAAATTCTGGCATGGGATTGTATAGTAGGGTGACTCCAGATAACAAATATGTGCTGTATATCTCAGGAAGCCAGAAGAAAGGATTTTGAACATTTTGATCAGAAAGAAATGATAGATGTTTGAGGAGATACATATGTTTAACCTTATACAACATTAACATTATACAACATATACCTGCATCAAAACATCACAGGGTACCCCATAATATGCATTTTTTGTTTTTATGTATCAACTAAAATTCAATGTGTGTAAATCTAGACCTTTTTAATCAAGTGTCACCAAGTTCTGCATATCATGTTATATATTGTCCCAACAAACTGAGATTAAATTATAATTGTGCCTAAATCTTTAGAAGCAAGACCTTCACCTGCCAGTTTATCACTATTCATTCTCATTTATCACCACATTAGGTGATAAAATATTTCTTAAATATCCATACACTATATTTTATTGAATCCAAAATACCACTAAATCTCATAGTTTTTTTGGATCACTAATACAAAGCTTTGACAATTAAACAATGACGATGATTTTTTTTTTAACTAATGCTTTTTCAGTTTGTAAGTAAATTTTTAGGATTTTTACATAAAACTATTTAGAAGGGGGTTTTCTGTACCAGCGGCTGGAAAGCTACTGCACATGGGCCATCTGATCTGTTCTTATAAATAAAGTTTTATTGGAACACAGCCAAGCTCATTCATCTACCCATTATCTGTGGCTGCTTTTGCTCTTCAATGACAGAGTTGAGCAATAGGTACAAAGAAAGGATGATCTCCAGAGTCAAAAATATTTACCTCGTCAACAACTGTCCTAGTTTCATTTAGACACATTTTTTTAAACCGTGTTTTTGTTTTTACTTGAACACAAGATTGATATAAATGTGTGTAAAGAAATTGTTTCTTTTAGAACATACACTGGAAAAGATGGTCAGTTCTCCAACAACAAAGATTTGCTTCATTAAATTCAAATTTTTGCCCCACTGATTAGTTTGGGAATCCTTTTCATTTCACTGCCAAATCATAGTGTAACCTTTTGGAAGATTTGTTAAATAGGATCAGCAATATGAGCTGGGCTTCCCCGGGCACTCCCACTGTTGGAGGATCACTCTAGGGCTAGCATCATGTGACAGTTTGAAAGGCAGCAAAAATAACTTTTCCTCTACCCTTCATAGTTTTTAGGTGGTCCTCTCTGGAATGAAATATTAACAAGAGAGAGCAGTTTATCAACATGTATGCCTTGTGTATACATACATAGGAGATACCTAGAGAAAAATAGGTAAGCCTCAAAGACTCAGAATTCAGTCTTCCATACCATCTTTAGTTCAAGGGAAGAAAGATGTGAGGGTGACAGGCCATGGGAGGTAACCAGGGATATGACCAACACAGGGAAGGTTCATCCTGCAGATTGAGGTGCCTTCTCTACGGTAAGAGTCTCTATTGATTTAGCCATCCTTCTATTTCTGGTTCAGAAATGAAAATACCCTTGTAGAAGGAGATTTCCTTTATAGCAGTACCATGTTAAAAAAAAATAAATCAAAGTGGAGTTCAGAGGCCATGATTAATTAGACCTTAGATACATCCACAGCTGTATACTGGGCTGCAACCTTGCCCACCGCTGGATAAGTTGATCATTGAAAGGTTAAAGGTTAACTTCTGCCTGGCGTGGTGGCGCATGCCTGTAATTCCAGCACTTGGGAGGCTGAGACAGGAGGATCGCGAGTTCAAAGCCAGCCTCAGCAACTTAGCAAGGTCCTAAGCAACTCAGAGAGACCCTGTCTTTAAATCAAGTACAAAATAGGGCTGGGGATGTGGCTCAGTGGTGGAGTGCCCCTGGGTTCAATCCCCAGTACCAAAAAAAAAAAAAAAAAAAGGTTAACTTCTGTTAACCCATATGACCACGGACTCCTTCTCCCTAACTACTCAGAGACCGAGATCCTACAAAATTCCTTTTATAGAAGACAGCTCAACTTCTGCTAGCACCAACTATGATTCCTCACTAACAACTATTATAATTACCAACAACCCCGTGCCAGTTTAAAGCTATAAATGCAGTCGCATTTTGTACAACCTTGAAGGACATTTTCTTTTCTTTTCTCTTATTTTTACTATTTTTTTTGGAGAAAAAGGAAAAAGAAATTTTATTGCTTTGCTTGCAAAGGAGAAACACAGGGGACTCCTGCCCCAGAGACTGTGATTCTGCCCATCAGCAGGAACAGGGGGCTTTTAAAGGGGTGATTCAAAGGCTACATTCCACGTGTTCTCTGTTGGAGTTGTAATTCACTTACTTGTTCATTTGGGAGATAGATAGTCATTTCTGAGATAGAAGCACATTTTTAATACTGCTTAAACCAGTGTTTTCCCAGTTGCAAACCAATTAGCCCCAGAGAAATGCAATTTTCTTTGTTGTCAACTAGGCTGATCTCATTCTCAGTCGACAGAAGACTGAGAATAAACAGGTATCTTCGGTTTTCAGAGCTCCTCCTCTGTTGTTTCACAAAATAATCAGCTCAAAATAACCTTTTGGCAAAAAAGGCATCTTTGGACTATTTTCTGGTCTCCTGCAGTTGCTGAGATCCTCACTCACACGTCTGTCAGTGATGCTGGCTGTCACCTCAGTCCTGCTCCTATAGGGCCTCTCCTCCTCCAGTTTGAGTGGGCTTCCTTACGTGATGGCAAAATATTGCAAAAGAGCCAACCCAGTGTGAACGAGTTATCAACCGTCTGCTGTGTCACGTTTGCTGATGGCCCATTGGACAAAGCAAGTCTCCTTGTCAAGTCCAGCATTATGTGTCAGGGGCATAGCCACTCAGAGGTGATTCATTTGGAGCCACTAACATAACAATCTATCATAAGAACTCTGGGGGCAGGCATGCCAACCCTTTCTTTTATGGGGTAGGGCACAGAAGGAATTTCAGCAAGAGAGTTTAGGTCTCCCATCAGACATTATAAAAACCTAATTAGACCAGGTACAGTGCACACACCTGGGATCTCAGCAAGTTGGGATGCTGAGGCAGGAGGATTACAAGTTCAATGCCAGTCTTGACAATTTAGCAAGACCCTGTTTCAAAATAAAAAAACAAAAAAGCACTGGGGAGGTAGCTCAGTGATAGAACACCCTGGAATTCAATTCTCAGCCGGCAAATTAATTAATTAATTATTAGAGGAATGAAACAAGCATAAACCATGACCTGATTTTGGTATATCCATGTGTGTGTGTGTGTGTGTGTGTGTGTGTGTGATTTTTTTCATTAATATTAAAACAAATACACCCCCATCATTTTGGAACTTAAAGCTGGGTGCAGCGTGTAATACCAGCAACATGGGAGGCTAAGGTAGGAGCATTGCTTGAGCCTGGGAGTTTGAGACCAACTTGGGCAATATGGTGTGACCCTGTCTGAAATAAAAAAAAAAAAAGTAAAGAAATAAAAATAAAAATACAGGTACAAAGACCATCCTGCCATATTTTTTCGATTTCTGTGGAAGTTCTACCTACCACCTGTTTCCTCCTATTAGAAGGGACTCTGGTTAAAAAGGCCATAAAACAAGTTTCTCTTTCCAGGTCCACAAGCGCAGCTATCTCAAGACTGGTCCACATTTTTGCTGAGAGTATAGCCTTACTGAATGAAGCAAACTTCCAGTAGGGGTGGAGTAGGTAGGTCCCAGGAAGTTCAGGCACCTCCTCCCTAAGGCCATTTGCGACAGGTCATAAGTGAACTTGTGATAACCCACCACCTTCCCCAACCATGCTGCTCTCTTATTTTTTTTTTTTTTCTTTTTTCAGTCCATGGAACCACTATTCATGCAACTGCCCAGAAATCCTGAGGGATGGATCCTCCTGTGCCCATCACTACCATCCACCAGAGCCAGGACTTCATTTCACGCATGCGCCTTGAATGTTTCCTCTCTCTTCACCACCACCACCCTAGGATAAACTCTGTCCTCTCCTACAGGACAGCCCTGAGAGCTTCCTAACTGCCGTCCCCACCTCTGCTCCTGCCAAGCTGTTTTCCATAGAACAGCTCTAGAGATTTTCTAGACACACAGATCACAGAAGTGCCCTCCTTAAAACCCCCTAGCTGCTTTCCCAGTTTTGGTAAGATCCACATTCTTCGTGGTGACCTAAAAGCCCTGCTTGAACTTATTCATGACCATGATGCTGACCCATGCATTTCAACAGGTGACAACAGCACCTCCAAGAGGGGAAAAATGGCTCCGGAGCGGGAGAGATAAAAAACTTCTGGCTCTTTCCAGTGTACAAATGTTGTACCCAAAGAAAATAAAATCATCCAAGCCGATCACCTAAAACCAAAAGAAGCCTTTATTTTAGCTGGCCAGCGACAATTGCCCTTACTCCTAAAAGCGGGGTGCCAGGAAATTGCGTGGTAGTTCTGCTGCTGCCAACTTTTATAGGGCGAGGGAGGGTTTAGGGTTGGGCTATAGGGAGGGAGATTAGGGTGGGGCTGTCTCTCCTGGTGGCACTGGGGAATCTTTCTGGGAAGTATAACATTCCCCACTGGTCTTATCCACATTAACAAATCCTTGTTTAGGAAACTAGTGATTTTTCAGTTTCCAACTTCCCAGACTCTGATGGGTTCCATTCCTCAGTTTGACCAGATTTCTTATTTTACACTAACTGCCTGTCCTTAATTAGGGAGAGGGGGCGCCGACCGCTCTTGCTGCTTGGAGCTGGAAGGGGGCGGAGTCTGGGTAAGCAGTTTGAAGTTCCTTCTAGAAATCTGGTCAATGAGGAGCAGAAGTCTGCTTGGGAAGAGCAGGTTGTAAAGTCATCTGGGGTGGGTGCTTCTATGAGAGAGAAACAAAATGACATAAGTACCAAAATGAGATTAATACAGAAAATCACGACATGGTAGAAGTCAATCTCTCACCAGGTGGAAGAACTGAGAAGTTGTTCCCATAACAAGGCCCATCAAAGGCTGAAGAGGTTGAGGCCTTTATTTGGGAACTTGAGTTATCAGGTACATTTGCCTAAGAATCTCTCTTTTGTAGCCTCCAGTCCTATTCTAGGGGCTAACCAAGTACATCTTAAGTTACATTAAACTATCGTTTCTTTTAAATGCCCAAGAATGGCTATGGTTTGGTTTGGTTTGGTTTTAACTGTTTTGCTAGGTGTTTAAGATCAAGTTGGTCAAATTGACCTGTTCCTGTCTCTTAAGAGTTAGCTGAGTTCTCACAGGGTCACTCGTGGGGCATTTGAGAGTCCTGTGCTTGGGTGGTGGCATTTCAGCAGCTCCTTCATTCCAGCAGCCTCTGCATTCTGGGGTGGGCAGCAGCGCTCCTCCTGGATTCCAGCAGCTCCAAGGCAGTGGCTTCTGCCTTGTGGACAGCTGACAGCTCTTTGCTTCCATTCATGGCAAAGGGAGGCTGGTCCTTGCTCACTCCCATCAGTCCCAGGAGGGCAGGGCCAAGCCTGCCTGGCCCACTGTTGCACCTCCTTGTTCTCAGCAATCTTTGCTGCATCTCCAACTCTGGGGGACAAGCCTGGAATGCACGGGTTATTGAGAAGCGCCCACTCAGATTGGGTTCTGTCCTGGATGGCTCCGAGTTCTGGTGGCAGTGGCATCTGGGCCCCAGTGCCTTTTTTTGCTCTGGCTGTGGCAGTTACCGCAACCTGGAGGCTGATGGCAGTCAGTGTTTCCTCGGCTATGGACACAGAGATGCCTTCTGTGCAACACAGAAACCAGGGGGTGTCTTTTGCCCACTGTCTACATGGACAAAAACTGAGTTCTGTCAGCAGCGAAGGCAGCAGTGTTGACCCACAGTTGCAAAGTTAGAGAAGCTCTCTCATTCCCTGGACGCAGGCTGACTCTGAGGGCAAGAACCAAAACTGGTTTTCTTGGCCCCTTTGTTTTAATCTCAATCCTTAAGTTTGATCTTAAACATCCAGCAAGCCAGTTTCACCAGTTATTATCTCGTCTATTTCATAGGTGATGGCCTAGTATTCTTCAAAACATTAATTAGGTATCAGCTGCAGAGCTCACGAGGAAAAATACAAAATAGAATTAACAATCTAATTTGTGTAATAGTCATTCTAAATCCTGCCTGAGTTATATATTATGTTTCCTATTTGATATCACAGTAATTCTACAACAAAAAACAATCTTTTGAATATAACTTTAAATGAGCTGAAAGCTGAATTATTTTGGAAACATTCCGACTTGCAGCAGGGTGGGAGGCAGACCCTTATTTCAGGGAAGGCCTTTTACACTCTTAGGCAGATTATTCCAGGTTTGAAGTTATTTTTGCCCCCTCTTAGGACATCATTTTACAGTTTACATGTATTGTTTCCTGAATCTATGTGAATAGTTGTTAACACAATATATTGCATTTAAAACAAATCAAGGAAAGGCTGAGAGCTTTTAACTTTCCTTTTGTGTGGCAAAGTGACCAAATATTTTATGTTTCATGATATTAACCTTTAAACAAATCAGGCTCTCACTAACTTTAAATACATTTGCATTTAAAAAGTAACAAATTTACATACACCCTATTGATAGCAGGTTCTGTTACAGAATATTAAATGATAAAATAAGTCCCCAATAAAATTTGTCATTCCCACAAGCCTGAAACTATCAACACAGACAAGTCTAATCTGGAGAATAGAGCCGGACAAATTCCCTGCTCTAAAGACCTGCATTCCCAGAAGACATGGACACATGAATATACAAAGAGCAACCAAGCCTAGTTTTTCAAGAAGAAATCCTAGGCCCTGCAACATAGCACAATACCCTACCAGTTATTTAACAGCAATAAAGAATAAAATTTAAAGAAATCCTTGTCATTTTAACATATTGATTACACTTTGATTTATATTAGCCCATTAACATTTGACTTTAGGGGAAAACTTTAAACAGTTTCTAATTGATGATCTCACATACATATAACTACTTAGTTACACAAAAACTTCTTGGAATTTGCCCTTTACCTACACACAGATTTTCTTACCCAGAAATATTTTCCTTTTCCTTTTACTGAATATATTTTCATACCTAGAACTTTCCACTTTCCCTTTCCCATCTGTTGACTCCTTCCTTGTTTGTATTCTAAAACAACTTCTATGAAATTTCTGAATTTAGATAAATTATTAGGATTTCACTTAGTAACCTTGCTCTCAGGGATGATACAAAACAATTCCAAATCCCTTTATTTACCAATCCATGAAAACACCAATAATGCTAAAGCATGTCACCTCGTGGAATTTAAGGTGTAATGTATTAACTCTAATTTACTTATTTTACTGTAATAACCAAGATCAGACAGGTATTTTGAATAGTATTTGCCATCTCTTTACTGTGGAAAAGTCCTAAAAAAACAATTGATATTACACATTTTGTAGACATCGACATTTTTTTAATTGACCACCTAGAGATTTGAGGTTAGATAAATTTTACCTTCATTTATTTATCGAATTTAAATTGAACCTTTTTAATCATGTGAATCAAATATACCTGGATCCAGTTTTTCTTTTAGCACTATATTATGTACATGAATTTTGGACACAATATATATTTAAACAAAAGCCTTATAGGTTTTTATCTCCATTGCAATGTAACAAGATGTTCAAAAATCTAGGTTGAATAAAAATAGGGACTGACCAAAAGTTATGAGCTCAACAAGTACTTGGCTGACTGTTAGTTATTCTCAAATAAAACACTCTTGGTTTCTTTTCCTTGGGTTGGAAATTAGTTTCCTTCTGGACTTTTGCTTCCTCTATTATCATTTCAATATAAGTTCTACTTGAGATTTGGTTCCAGCAGAAACCTGATATCTCAGGCACTTCAACCATTTTTATCAGGACAGGGTTTGAATGCTTAAGAGCTCTGTACTGGGCTTTTGTCATTCCTCTTGGGTGGAGGCACATGTCATTTACATATTGTAAAACAATTCGCTGTGGGGGTGCTGTAACACTGGGGGGGTTGGACCTGGTTCCTCCTCCCCCTCAGGAGGGCGAGAGGGTGGGTGCCCCAGCCATCTTCTCCTTCCCTCGGCCCCTGGATTTGGAAATTGTTTACCTGAGTCTGGAGGGATTGGTACAGCACAAGTTGCATTTAAGTCTGGTCTAGCCTTTGCCATGAAACCAGTGCAGCCTCTCCTAGTTCCCGAACTAGTTGAAAGGCAAGCTTAAGCCATAATCCAAATTTGAATGTAAGGCACCCGGTCCTGATGGTTTGGCCACACAATGCCCTGAGGGTACCAACCAACCTTGAAAGTGGACCATTTTGATTCACAAAACTTTACATCCATTAACAAAAGCTCCGTAGTCAGCTGTGCATTCTTGGAAGTCCTGAAAAGTATCTAAAAAACAAGTTAGAACAGTGGGGCACGTGGTTGACTGATTCTGTCCCGTAGTAGACTGTCCTGGAGAGAGATGCTACATAGAAAGCAAGGAAAAAAACACAGAAAATACAAATGCCCATGAACCAGACTAACAAGACAAATACAGACAGACAACGACCGGAGTAGGTCCCATAGGGAGGCCTATTAGATTAGGCCACATAGGAGGCCGAGCAGACCGGCCCCGAACGGCTACCTGTCAGCCAGCCATGCCGGAGCCGAGCTGACTGGCCCTGGACGGCGGCTACGCATCAGCCACCCATGCGGCCCAGACCAAACTAACAAAACAAATACAGACAGACATCGGCCGACCAGACTAGGACCCATTCGGCCCACCAGACTGAACCCCACCGGGGGGGCCCACCAGATTGAACCTGCAGGGGGTTCACCAGACTGGACCCCACAGGGGGGCCTACCAGGAGCCAGTAGCGACGTCTTGCCCTGACCTGGGACTGGTGTAAGCGACTGCGTCCAACCTGACCACGTCCCCCAGATACAGAAAGTTGACTCACCGATACAGGATACCAGGTGGCTTCATCCAGAAGGGCGTCCTGAAGATGGGCTGGGGTCCCCCCAAGAGTGAGGCTGAGGCACATCTCTCAGGAGCTCCCCTCTACTCAGGGTGGGGGTTCCCAGGCAACCATCACAGGAGGCCAATTTAGGTGTGAGCGCTTGGAGAAATCAGATCTTGCTGGGGCCTCCAAATGTTGTACCCAAAGAAAATAAAATCATCCAAGCTGATCAGGTAAAGCCAAAAGAAGCCTTTATTTTAGCTGGCCAGCGACAATTGCCCTTACTCCTAAAAATGGGGTACCGGAAAATTGTGTGGTAGTTTTGCTGCCAACTTCTATAGGACTCGGGAAGGGATTAGGGTGGGGCTATAGGGATGGGGGATTGGGGTGGGGCTGACTCTCTCCTGATGGCACTGGAGAATCTTTTTGGGAAGTATAACACAAAGAACATAGAGTATATGTATCCGTACAATGAACATTTCATGGTGGGAGGGGATAATTAGGAAAAGTGTCTAAATTAGGATTGAAAAACAAACCTAACTGCATCTCATGTTCTCTTCTCCCAGGGCACAGTTTCTATTGTGTGACACTTGCCTGCAATAGAAATATTCTACAATCTGTGCTGCCTAATTTGGTCATTGATATGGCTATTAAACACTTGAAATGTGGCAAGGGTAAATGAGGAGGCAACATTTTCATTTTAAACTTAAGTTTCAACAGTAGCCCCACGTGGCTAGCAGCTGCCTTATTAGACAACACCGCTTTGTCCATACTGATGGGTGACCTTTTGATTCGAGGACATCAAACTCTTTACACGTGTTATCTGCATCCATCAGGATACTTTCGCTACAAATAACAAAAGTTCAGAGTGGCTTAAAAAGATAGACAGTCCCAACTTACAACAGTTCAACTTAACTGGACTTTACAGCGGTGTTAAAACGATGCCCATTCAGTATAACCAGAACTTGAATTTGGATCTTTTCCTGAGCTGGTGATTTTTGGTACAATCCTCTCTTGTGAGGCTAGGCAGTGGCATCCAGCTACAGCTCCCAGTCAGCCACATAATCGTAAAGGTAAACAACCCATATTCTAAAGTAAACTATGTTGCCAGCATTTTTTGGATATTGTGTTTTAGCCTGTTACAATTTGGATATGAGATTTTTTTTTTCCCAAAAAGCTCACGTGTTAGGGAATCCAGGAATGTTCAGAGGTAAACTGATTAGATTGTGTGAGTTATAATCTCATCGGAAGATTAATCCACTTGATGGATTAATCCATTCGATAGATTAATAATTTTTTCTCATATTTTATTGGTGTATCAATCATACATAATGATGCAATTCATTGTTACATATTCATACATGCACATGATAAAACAATATAGTTTGGTCAATATTGGTCCCCAGTACTTACCCTTTCCCTACCCGCTCCCTCCACCAGTCCCTTTCCCTTACTTATCTCCCTGGATTTTCGTGCAATATCTCCCTCACCTTTCTCTTGTTTTTCCTCTCTCATTTTCACAAATGAGAGAGAACATATGACCCTTAATCTTCTGTCTGACTTATTTCACTTAACATAATGCTCTCAAGTTCCATCCATTTTCCTGCAAATGACATGATTCCATTTTTATGACTGAATGACACTCCATTGTGTATATGTACCACTTTTTCTTTAGATGGATTAATAATTTGAATGGACTACTGGGTGGTAACTCTGGACAGGTGGGTCCTGGCTAGAGGAAGCAAGTCATTGGGGTGTGCCCTCAGGGATTACAGCTTGCCTTTGGATCCTGCACGCTCTGCTTCTCAGCTGCCATGGGCTGAGCAGCTTTCCTTCTCCATGCCCTTCTGCCATGATGTCTTGCCTCACTCAGGCCCAGAGTGGTGGAGTTGGCTGACCATGCACTGACCTCTGAAACCATGAGCCCCAAGTAAACTTTTCCTCCTCTAAGTTGCTCTTGTCAGATGAAATCAGTCACAGCAATGCAAAGCTTTGCATCACAGCTTCCCATCATATCCTCAAAATGCCCACTTGTGTGTGCACATGACTATTTGGCTGTTATAAAACAGGCTTTGTGTTAGACACTTTTTCCCGGCTATAAGCTGAGCGTTCTGTCTAAGGTAGGCCAGCCTAAGCTATGCTGTTCAACAGGGTTAGTGTGTTAAATACATTTCTGACTTGCAGTATTTTTAATACATGGGATTTGTGATGACATAACCTCCACTGAAAGTCAAGGAACATCTGTGTATCGTATACAAGTTCCGAGCAGAGAGACACTAGGGTTGGCTAATCAACAGCACAAGGCCATTATTACGAATTTAGATGTCACCACCATCCTTAGTGTACTGGCACGACCTTCAGGTTGTACCCTAATAGTTACAAGACGGCTGCAGCAGGGCCAGGCATCACATCCAAACCTAATGCTCGGAAAGAGATAGAGGCTGCCTCTTGTTTCTCCTTTTTTTTTTTTTTTTTTTTGGTACTGGGGATTGAACCCAGGGGCACTCAACCACTGAAGCCACATCCCCAGCCCTATTTTGTATTTTATTTAGAGACAGGGTCTCACTGAGTTGCTTAGGGCCTCGCTAAGTTGCTGAGGCTGGCTTTGAACTCACAATCCTCCTGCCTCAGCCTCCCAGGTGCTGGGATTACAGGCGTGCACCACCACTCCCAGCTTCTCCTTCTTAAAGGTAAAATGAGGAAAACTTGTCCTCATAGGTTGTAGTCAGATTTTATCCTGCTTCCATGTAAACAAAGGACCTACAAGAGGAATAGGATCACTATTCATGACTCAGACCCTGTAAGAGCCACTCCCTGGAGATGGATATGGTGCCAGTCCCTAAAACATGGCTGGAGAAGGGGAGTGGATGCCTGAACAAGTTGGGGCCCCATGAGAAAGCAAGGACCTTGTGCTAGGAAGGGAGTGTGCGAGGAAAACATCACCCCTGGTTCCAGGCAGAACTAAACTGAACCAGGTAGGAGTATCCCTGAGCTTTTAGAGGTGGTATTTTTACCTGCAGCATCAGCTTTACCCAGCAGCTTCTTAGATAATTGAAAATTTTCAGGTCCGATATGGTTTGAAGGATCCCCCAAAGACTCATGTGTTGAAACCTTGGTCCCCAATGTAGCAATATTCAGAGGTAGGGCTTTTGGGAAATGATTGGATCATGAGACTCTAACCTCATCAGTGGATTAATCCAGTTGGTGGATTGATTTGAATGAATTATTATGAAGTGGTAGAAGATGTTGGAGGTAGGACCTAGTTGGAGGAAGTAGGTCACTGGGGGGTGCACCCTGGAAGGGTATACTTTGCCCCCAGCCCCTTCCTCTCCCACCCCTCTCAGCTGAGCTGCTTTCCTCTGCCTTGACATCCTGCCCAACCTCCAGCCCAGAGCAATGGAGCCAGCCATCAATGGACTGAAACCATGAGCCAAAAAAACCCCTTTCTTCCTCCATTTTGTTCAGGTATTTGTCACAGCAAGGAAAAGCTGACTAACACAGGGTCGCACCCTAGACCTGCTGAAGCAAACTGGGGATGGTACACAAGAATGTGAGTCCAAACAAGCCTTCCAGTGGTTCTAAATCAGGGCAATTTTGTTCCCAGGGGACATTTGGCAATATCAGGAGACATCTGTGTTGTCACATCTGGGGTGCAAGGGTGCTGCTGGCATCTAGTGGTAGAGGCCAGAACAATGCATAAGACAGTCCCCAAGCAAGAAAGTGTCCAGGACAAAGTAGCAAGAGGACTGAGGAGAGAAGAAGCCCTGCCCGGGGGAGAAGGAGGGTCTTCATCCCAGGTGCAGAACACCAAGCTGCCCATTAGGGATTCAGGTCTTTGAGCCTCGTTGGTACAAGGTTCAGCATGTGTTCAACACCTCCAGAGTGGAAGAGATCTTAAATTCCCTTTGCTCACAGTTGGATCAACTCTCCTTCTATAGCATACACCTTCTGGCCTTCAGGTCAGCCAGATCAGTCCGAGGGGACTCAAGTACCCATGCAAGGTAAAGCAATCAAACAAGACATAATGCTCAACTTCAGGATAAATTTTTTTTTTTAAAAGGAGCAAAGTCAAGACACCAATGAAGTTTCTGCACTGGCTTTTGTTTTTCAGAACTGGTTTTTATAAAGGCCTCATTCTTTCATCTTAAAAAATCAACAGCATGTTTGGAAAAGGCCAACCTTTTCCATGCTCAGGAATCTTTGTGTCCAATCGAGACAAGTTTGTCTCCACTGTCACACCAGCTTTCTTACCAAGCACCCGAGGGTCAGTGCAGAGCAAACATCTAGTTCCAACTGACATTCTTCTAGACAAGATGCAAATGGGAAACCTTGCGTGAGAATTTAATGTGACAGGAAGTCCGCAAAACAAGAGGAGCTAATGTCACCATCAGTTAAATTTAAGTCCAACTTATATTCAACCTATTTTCCTCTGTCTTAGAGAACAACTTGTTCTACCAAGAAAGTCATAGGAGCTCTTCTGGCTTTTATTTAAAGTAACATGCTTCCAGGACTAGATATGCTGATGAAGTTAGTTTACATTGTAATCCATCATGTCAATAACATTTAAGTACTGGAAGTTTTTATTTACATACAGAATCCAGGACATTCCTGGAAGATTTTTTTTTTCCTCCAAAAACAGAACAAATGCAATTAATCTGATAGTTAGGTAGATACTGAACACCTTGTTTCACTTGGGGTCTCATCCGGGATGTCCAAGTGGACTGTATCCAGAGGCTGCCAGTGACAGTTCATGAGGGAATTGTAGAGTTCTTCACTTTTCAACATAAACTCCTTGTTTAATTCTTCAATATTCAAATGAAGATGTGAATCTGCAGAAGAGGAAAAAAATAGAGTTTTACAGAACACATTAGAAATGACTAGAAACTAGAGAGTTTGTAAAAAGCATAAGCAAGAAGAATTGCAGGTTAACTGAAGGTTAAGTTTTTAAAATTCTGTGGGACCTTTCAGTAAGACTTGAAGATACAAATTTAAGTTGTAGAAGAGGCCACATTACCAAACTCAACAAACCCAAATGGTGGAGGAGAGAATTGGAGATTCAAATGATGTTCTAGAGATGAATTCCATTTGGGGAAACAGGGAAAGAGAAGGTCAAGGATAAGCTCTGAGTTTCTGGCCTGAGCACCTGGGTGGACAGAGCACCAAACAGCAAGCCAAAGCGGGTGCTCGTAGGACGCTGCTCTGAGAAAAATAAACATGCTCCTTCCTCTGCTTAGTTCACAGATGATGTGAATAAATTTTATATGGTAACTAATTCAAAAGCACACGAAGACCTGGGATGGCATGGTGTTATCATGAAGGCATTAGACCTGGGGTTTCAGTGCAGGTTGTCAGATTTCCAGAGGTTTATAAGACTTTCAATGTCGTGGATTTTTTCTTTTCTTAACATTTTTTTCGTCCTTCTACTAAAGTAATTAAGGAAGCCCTTTGTTTTCCTAAATGCATTCCAGGACCATCCTCTGTATGCCTAATAGGGACTAAATGCCTGTGTCCCCAACTCCTCCCAAATTCATATATTGAAGCCCTAATCCTTGATATGGTAGAAATTGGAGATGGAGCCTTGGAGAGAGAATTAGCATTTGGTGAGGTCATAAGGTATGATCCTGGTCTAGTGCAGTTAGTACCCTTATATGAAAAGACACCAGAGAGCCTGCTCTTTTCTAACGTGCATGCATAAAGAAGAGGTCATGTGAGGGCACAGTGAGAGGACTGTCATCTGAAAGCCAGAAGAGAGTCCTCACCAGAAACCAAAGTGGCCAGACCTGGACCGTGGACTTCCAGCTTGGAAAGCTGTGAGAAAGTAAGCTTCCGTGGTTCAGCCACCCAGCCCACAGCTGTGCTCACACACTAATGCAGCATCTTCTGTGTTAATCACTTCATGACCAAGATCATCAAATAGGCACTGGTGGCTGTGTTGTCTGACTCTTGGTCTTGGGAGCATCCTATCACTTTTTTTTTTTTTTTTTTGTGGAACCAGGGATTGAACTCAGGGACACTGAGTAATATCCACATCCCCAGCCCTATTTTGTATTTTATTTAGAGACAGGATCTCACTGAGTTGCTTAGGGCCTCACTAAGTTGCTGAGGCTGGCTTTGAACTCGAGATCCTCCTGACTCAGCCTCCTGATTTGCTTGGATTACAGGCGTGCACCACCATGCCTGGCATCCTATCACTTTTGAGTCATCTAATCGTTGAGAGCTTCTAGATATAAAATTATGTGTCTATTTTTAACCCCTTAACTTTCTGAAATTTTCTAAAAGTCATGCCTCAGGCTCCTTTCATTCACAGTTAAAGGCACCTCTCTCCCTCTATCCCCGCCTGCTTGTCAGCTACAAACCCCAGATTATGTGATCTAGGTATTGACCACAGCTGTAATAGACATCTATGAAAGCAAACTACTTACATCTCCCCTAAACCTGTGGGCCTTCTAGACCTATGCTGTTGTGAGTCAGTGGGTAGTGAAAATTTTCCCTCCAAGAATTTGGTAATTGAATCTATGAAGGAAAACAACAGTAGGCAGATTAACAGGAGAAAAAGTATTGAAATTGATCACATGTGTGTATGAGGCATCACATCAAAGAAAAATAAATACCTAAAGACTCAGATCTAGAAGCTTCTTTATATACCTTCTTTATAGAGGAGAAGACAGGAAGTAGACAACTTGAAGGAGAGTAAATAATTACTAGGAAAGATGAATTGGCCATCAGAAGAATGTCTTAGCACGGCGTCTGTCTTCAATCTCCCTCCCTGTGATGTAGGTAAGCTTTGATCAATTTGGTTGATCAAATTCCTGGGGAGGGGAACCATTTCCTTTGGAGGATCTGTCCCCAGGGAAGTTCAGAGAAAGGCTTTCCCTGTACTTGATGCTCTCCCAATGCCCTTGGTTTGAAGTAACCAGCTCAATCAAGCTGCATACTTGCCAATGTCCTTCCCTGCTCAATACAGTAGCCGATAACAACAGGTGGCTGTGGAACAAGGAACACAGCAAGCCCCGCATGTGATTCAAGGACAAAATGCACACCACATTGAAAGATGGTGGCTGCCAGGGGCTAGGGGAAGGAGGACAGAGAGATTATTAATGGATTTGGTTTCAGATTTACAAGATGGAGAGAGTTCTGGAGATGGGTGCACAAGATTATGAATAAAACTAAAGCTTAAGAATGTTTAAGGTGAAAAATGTAATGCTATGTGTGTTTTACCACTAAAAAAATTGGAAAAAATATATACCACATTTTGAAAACTTGGCAGAAACATGTAAAAGTTTCATTAATTCTCAATATTGACTTCATATTGGAATAATATCTGGGCTACTGTCTTGCTCAGTTGGAACGCCTATAAAAGACCCATATACTGGATGATTTATGAATAACAGAAACTGATTTCTCTCAGTTCTGGAGACTGGAAGTCCAAGATCAGGGTACCAGAATGGTCAGGTTCTGGAGAGGGTCCTCTTCTCAGGGCAGACTGCCAAGATGTCGTATCCCCCCATGGTGGAGAGCAAAGAGCAAGGACCCAGCTCGCTAGTGATTCTTACGTGGCTACTAACCTTATGACCCCATCCAAACCTAATCACCCCAGAAGGCCCTGTTCCCTAAAACCATCACTTTGGGGGTTAGGGGTCACCATAAGAATTGGGAGGAGGGACATAAACATTCATTCCATGACATATGTTGAGTAAGAAATATAAAAGTGGGTGTGGTGGTGGACACATAGAATTCCAGTGACTTGGGAGGCTGATGTAGGAAGATAGCAAGTGGGAGGCCAGCCTCAGCAACTTAACAAGACCCTGTCTCAAGTAAAAAAGTTTTTTTAAAAAAGGTCTAGTAATTGTGGGGTGCACAGGGAATGTAAGGGGCTAAGACCAGGCTCCTATATCACACAAGTGGGCCCCCAAGGAGATTCCTGGGGTGCAGTCTTCCAACGAGGACTGACAATTTCTGTACCCAGCCTCCAAGAGTTCTGCCTCCAAGACTAAACCTCCCACCCTAGTAACCTTCACCAACCTGAGAGTGGAGTTAATGGCAAACTCCAGACAACCCACCTATTGGATGAGAAGGGAAGCAGAGAAGATATCGAACTCTAACAGAAACAAAGTTCAATTCTCCTTCAAGATTTTTTTCCTCCTTTTTTTTTTTAACCACTCTCACATCCAATATTTTTTAAACCAAGTACTTTTCATGCATCAGGACACTGAGGATTGTGATGTCTATCAATATATTGCAGTTTTGTTGTATATTCTATTTTTACATTTTTAAATTTTTTTTAATTCTATTTTATTTTTTTACTCTCTCTAGTTTCCTCTCACCTGTTTCTCTGGAGTCTCTTTCTCTCTTTTCTCCTTCTAACAGCCAACTTCTTTAGATTCCTCTTCCACACTTCCTATGATTTAATACCTCTATACTCTCACCTCCTATCTCATTAACATCTCATCCTACACACCTCCATTCTCTTTGTCCACCATTAGAAACAGTAGACCCAACTGCAAACCTATTGTTTATGTTGTTGATAATAATTGAAACACCATTTATGTTTATTGCAGCAAAATTGTAAATGTCTTAATAGGAGCTATTTGGTTTAAGGCTGCATGTTATTTATATTGGGTGCTGTTAATATTGATCTCCCCCTTAAAGGCAAGGTACTGGAAACCTGCAGGGACACTATAAGTCTATAGGGTAGAAACTGCAATACCTCACGTCTGTACTGATAGAGGGGAAGACACGTGAACAACATGAAAAGGGGGGGGGGCAGAAAGTGCCCCAAACAAACCAAGATGCTATGACAATAGAATCCATTGACAGCACAGTAGCAGTGATGTCAGAGAAGGAGTTCAGAAGGTACATAATTAAAGTGATCAGTGAAGCAAAGGAAGACATAAAAGAGCAAATGCAGGCAACAAAAGATCACTTCAATAAATAACTAGGAGAGCAAATGCAGGAAGATCATTTCAATAAAGAGAGATTCTGAAAAAAAAAAAACCAGAAATCATTGAAATGAAGGAAACAATAAACTAAATTAAAAACTCAATAGAAAGCATTACCAACAGATTAGATCACTTGGAAGACAGAACCTCAGGCAATGAAGACAATATATATAATCTTTTTTTTTTTGGTTTGTTTGTTTTTGTGGTGCTGGGAATTGAACCCAGGACCTTGTGCTTGCAAGGCAAGCACTTTACCAACGGAACTATACCCCAGCCCCTAAAATATATAATCTTGAAAATAAAGTTCACCACACAGTGAAGACAGTAAGAAACCATAAACCAAACTTTCAAGAATTATGGAATAACATGAAAAGACCAAATTTAAGAATTATCAGGACAGAGGAAGGCACAGAGTTATAAACCAAAAGAATGAGCAATCTATTCAATGAAATAATATCAAAAAATTTCCCAAACCTGAAGAATGAAATGGAAAATCAAATCCAAGAGGTTTACAGGACACCAAAAGTACAAAATTATAACAGATCCACACTAAGGCACATTATAAGAAAAATGCCAACCACATAGAATAAGGATAGATTTTTAAAGGCCGGAAGAGAAAAATTTCAGATTACATATATGGGGAAACTAATTTGGATCTCAGATTTCTCAACCCAGACCCTTGAAGCTAGGAGGTCCTGGATAACATATACCAAACTCAGAAAGAAAATGGATGTCAAAAATTTTATATCCATCAAAATTAGTCTTCAGATTTGATGATGAAATAAAAACCTTCAGTAATAAAAATTAAAAGAATATGCAACTAGAAAGCCTGCACTACAGAACATCCTCGGCAAAATAATCAATGAGGAGGAAATGAAAAACAATGAAAATCAGCAAAGGGAGGAACTACATTAAAGGAAAAGCCAATCATAGGAGAAACCAAGGCAAGTTAAAAACCAAAAATAAACCAAGATGACTAGAAATACAAATCATTTCTCAATAATAAAACTGAATGTTAATGGCTAAACTCATCAATCAAAAGAAATAGACTTGCAGAGTAGATTTATTTAAAAAAAAAAAAAACCCAAAATATGCTGCCTTCAAGAGACTCATTTCGTTGGAAAAGACACCAGATTAAAGGTGAAAGGTTGGGAAAAAACTTACCACTCACATGGACTGCATAAATAAATGGGGGTTTCCATCCTCATTTCAGATAAAGTGGACTTCAAGCCAAAGTTAGAAGGATAAAGAAGGACATTTCATATTGCTTAAGGGAATCATACATCAACAAGACATAACAATCGTAAATATATATATGCCCCAAACAATGGAGCATCTCCATACATCAAACAAACTCCTCTCAATTTGAAGAATCAAATAGACCACAACTCAATAATACTGGGTGACTTTAACACACCTCTCTCACCAGTGGACAGATAATCCAAAGAAAAACTAAACAAACTATAGAACTCGATAATACAATAATTTAGACTTGACATATATAGAATATTTCATCCAAAGAATGAATACACTTCTTCACGGCAGCATATGGATCCTTCTCTAAAATAGACCATACATTATGTCACAAAGCAACTCTAATCAAATACAAAAAAGTAGAGATACCACCCTGCATTCTATCAGATCATAATGGAATGAAATTAATAATCAAAAATAAAAAATAGAAGCTACTCCAATACCTGGAGATTAAATAATGTGCTATTTAATGAACAATGGATGGCAGAAAACATAAGGAGATAAAACAAATTCTTAGAGGTAAATGAAAATACGAATACAACATATCAAAATATCTGTGACACTATGAAGGCAGTGCTAAGAGGAAAATTCATTGCATTGAGCCCATTCATTACAAGAATAAAAAGTCATCAAGTAAATGACCTAACATTACATCTCAAAGGTCTAGAAAAAGAACAAATCAACAACAAAAATAGTAAAAGATAGGAAATTAAAATCAGAGCTGAAATCAATGAAATTGAAACAGATGAAAAAATTGACAAAACAAAAAGTTGGTTCTTTGAAAAAATAAATAAAACTAGCTACACTAATGAAGAGAAGGAGAGAGAAAACTCAAATTACTAGAATTCATGATGAAAAAGGAAATATAAGAAAGGACACTACTGAAACACAGAATTAAAAACTATTTTGAAAATTAATATTCCAAGAAAATAGAAAATCTCAAATACATCAACAAATTTCTAGAGATATATGATCTACCAAAGCTGAATCAGGAGGACGTTCACAATTTAAATAGACCAATTTTAAGTGATGAAATAGAAAATGTCATCAAAAACCTACCAACCAAGAAAAGCCTGGGACCAGACAGATCCTCAGCTGAGTTCTACAAGATCTTCAAAGAAAAACAAATACCAATACTCCTCAAATTATTCCATGAAATAGAAAAGAAGGGAATCCTTCCAAACTCAATCTATGAGGCCAGTATCACCCTGACACCCAAACCAGATGAAGACACATCAAGGAAAGAAAACTTCAGACCAATATCCCTGATGAACATAGATGCAAAAATTCTCAATAAAATTGTGGCAAATCACATACAAAGACATAATAAAAAGATAGTTCACCATGATCAAGTGGGGTTCATCCTGGGGATGTGAGGTTGGTGCAACATACAGAAATCAATAAATGTAATTCATCACATCAATAGACTTAAAGATAAGAACCATATGATCATCTCGATAGGTGCAGAAAAAGCATTTGACAAAAATACAGCATCCTTTCATGTTCAAAACACCAGAAAAACTAGGATAAAGAGGAACATACCTCAACATTGAAAAAGCTATCTATGCTAAGCCTAAGGTGAACATCATTCTAAATGGAGAAAAACTGAAAGCATTCCCTCTAAAAACTGGAATAAGACAGGGATGCCCTCTTTCACCACTTCCATTCAACATAGTCCTTGAAACTCTAGCCAGAGCAATTAGACAAAAGAAATTAAAGGGACATGAATAGGAAAAGAAGAACTCAAACTATCCCTATTTGTCAACAATATGAGTTTATACTTAGAGGATCCAACAAATTCTACCAGAAAACTTCTATAACTAATAAATAAATTCACCAAAGTAGCAAGATATGAAATCAGCACCCACAAATCAAATGCATTCCTATACATAAAGAATGAATTCACTGCAAGAGAAACTAGGAAAAGTACCCTATTCACAACAGCTTCAAAAAAGAAATACTTGGGAATCAACCTAACAAAAGGGGTGAAAGGCCTCTACAATGAAAATTATAGAACATTAAAGAAAGAAATTGAAAACGATCTTAGAAGATGGAAAGATCTCTCTTGTTCTTGGATAGGCAGAATTAATATTGCCAAAATGGCCATACTACCAAAAGTGTTATACAGATTCAGTGCAATTGCTATTATCCCAATGATATTCCTCATAGAAATAGAAAAAACAATCATTAAATTCACTTGGAAAAATAAGAGACCCAGAATAGCAAAAGCAATCCTTAGCAAGAAGTGTGAAGCAAGAGTGCATCACAATGCCGGACCTCAAACTATACTACAGAGCTATAGTAACAAAAACAGCATGGCATTGGCATCAAAATAGACACCCAGAACAATGGCACAGAACGGAAGACACAGAGACAAACCCAAATAAATATAGTTATCTCATACTAGACAAAGGTGCCAAAAACATTCACTGGAGAAAAGATAGCCTCTTCAACAAGTGGTGCTGGGAAAAGTGGAAAGCCACATGTAATAAAATGAAATTAAACCTCTCTCACCCTGCACAAAATTCAACTCAAAGTGGATCAACGACTTAGGCACTAGAACAGAGACCCGGCAACTACTAGAAGAAAAAGTAGTCCCAAATCTTCACCATGCCCACCTAGGATCTACTTCCTTAACAAGATCCCTAAAGTGCAAAGAGTTAAACCATGAATCAATAAATGGGATGGATTCAAACTGAAAAGCTTATTCTAAGCAAAACAGACAATAATATGAAGTGAGGCCTACAGCCTGGGAGAAAATCTTTACCACATGCACCTCAGATAAAGCATTAATCTCTAGGATATATAAATAACTCAAAAAACTTAACACACACACACACACAAAATAACCCAATCAATAAATGGAATAAATGGAGTAAAGAACTGAAGAGACACTTCACAGAAGAAGAAATACAATAGATCAACAAATATATGAAAAAATGTTCAACATCTCTAGCAAATAGAGAACTGGAAATCAAAACTACTCCAAGATTTCATCTCACTCCAATCAGAATGGCAGTCCTCAGGAATACAAGCAACAATAAATGTTGGTGAGAGTGTGGGGGAAAAGGTACACTCATACACAGCTGGTGGGACTGCAGATTTTGATGTTTAGAACAGCTCAACTCACAATAGCTAAACTCTGGAACCAACCTAGGGGTCTTTGAAGAGATGAATGGATAAAAAAATGTGATTTTTATATATATGTATATGTACATATATGTATGTATATGTGTGTTTATATGTGATGGAATATTACTGAGTTTTAAAGAAGAATGAAATTATGGCATTGTTGGTACATGGATGGAGGAGGAGAATATCATGCTAAGCAAAATAAACCAAACCCCAAAAAAACAAAGGCTGAATGTTTTCTCTCATATACAGATACTAATTCACAATAAGGTGGAGTGGGAGAATAGAGTTACTTTAGGTTAGGCAGAGGGGAGTGAAGGGAGGGGAAGGGGTATGGGGGTAGGAAGGACAGAAGAGTGAAACAGACATTATTACCGCATGTACCTGTATCACTATATGACCAATGTGATCCTGCAATATGTACAATCAGAAAAATGAGAGATTACACTTCATTTATGTATGATCTATCAAAATGTATAAATGCATTCTACTGTCATGTGCAACCAATGAGAACAAATAAAACAAATTTAAAAAAAGAAAGTCCACTCCAATAATGTAGGAACAGGGGGAAAAAAAAGAACTGGGGATGTAGGTTGGTGGTAGAGTACCCCTGAATTCAATCCCCAGTACCAAAAGGAAAACAGAAAAAAGAAATATTATCAATTCCACCTGTCGCTTTAGTTTTCTTAATCATTTTGGCTTCTAGGAAATTTTAAATTGTCTATGTGGATGGCCTTATGTTTTGTGTTACATTCTACTGAGATAAAATAGAAGAAATAAGAAACAGATATAAAGGAAGGACAAGAAAATAGGATTTAAAAAAATTTTTTTTAGTTGTTAATGGATACGATACCTTTATTTTTTTTACTTTTTTTTTCTTTTTTTTGCAGTGCTGGGGATTGAACCCAGGGCCTTGTGCTTGTGAAGCAAGCACTCTACCAACTGAGCTATAACCCCAGCCCCAAAACAGGATTTTAGTACAGAAGTTCCACGTACTTTTCCAGGTTCACTCCCTAAGCCAGTTTCTCTTACAGTTCTGTTACTTCCAAATTCCTGTGGAAACTGTAAATCTACCAGGGCACTGTTAATTAACCCCCACCCCCATAGATTAAGCAAAGAGATACAACATGTTGAAGAACCTATAATTTAGGGTTGTTTTTTTTAAAGCAATGTTTATTGATCTGATAACAAAGACCACATCAGCCTGAGGACCCTGAGACTGACCAGACCACCAGAACCTGTGCTGAAGTCACTGGACTGGTATCATTCCTACATACCTTTCCATACCTATCCCTCACCAAGTTTCCTTTAAAGAATAGCTGGGAACCCCCAAACTGCACCTCTCTCTCCAGAAGGCCCACATTCTCACTTGAACATATATTCTTGCTTTACCCCAAAGGCTTCTCTCTCTTGAGATTGCTCTTATTCTCCCTTAATTACATGCATCTGCTTTCCTAGAGGGTTACTCTGTTTATGCCTTTGGCACTTGATGAAATTCCTGTGATCAGGTATGATAAGAACCCTGCTGGTCCTGAGTTGAGCTCCCCCTTGTTTCTGGGAATTCCTTAAATCTTTCTTTGGAGACACCTCTTCTTCCATGACATCGCTGAGCCATGCTACTTCAGATATTTCAGATATATGACTAGCTAACAGTTGGTCACTAGGTGCTCGCTTCTGCTAAGACACTTAAGAGCGCTTTAGACATGCCTGTAATCCCAGCTGCTTGGGAGGCTGAGGCAGGAGAATCGCGAGTTCAAAGCCAGCCTCAGCAACTTAGTGAGGTCCTACATAACTTAATGAGACCCTGTCTCAAAATAAAAAATAAAAAGTCTTAGGGCTGTGGCTCAGTGGTTAGGGCCTGTGGGGTCAATCTCCAGTATGGGGAAGGGAAGGGAAGGGAAGGGAAGGGAAGGGAAGGAAAGGAGAAAAGAAAAGAAAAGAAGAGAAAAGAAATCACCCTTACCTGCCCTATGAGAGGGGTAAGAATGTCCCTGCTTTACAGTAGGGGAAACCCACACACTGGAGATTTTTTGGAATTACAGAGCTAATCAGTGGGATCTGAACCCTGGCTTTCTGGATTCAGAAAGCTCACTCTTCCTCCAAGCTCTTCTGCTGTCATTTTTAATGTCTGCATAGATAATGAAGGCAGGGAGAACAGCTCATACTTTGACCCAAAAGAAACCCCCAGCAAGCTAAAATACGTAAACATGTAAATTAAAGTACTAAAAACTAGAACTGCCTAGTAGCACGTGAAGATTTCGTTGAAACATGTTTCCTGTCATTTAAGCTTTGAGCACCTGCTCATGTGCAAATCGTTTGCCTCCATCTTTGATGGGGATCACAAAGGCAGGGGTGGGCTTGTGGGGCTGCAGCTCACACAGGAGAAAGGGACCAGAGAGACAGGTGGCAAGACCTTGGTAACAGCATTCTCTGCCTTTCTCCTCTGCTTCTCTTTCCCATTACTTAAAATACAAGCAAAATATTTTCTTCCCTTCCTCAAATGGGACACATTCAAGAACCAGGGTCCTGCTCTGCACAGAAAACTCTGTTCTCAAAACAGATGAAGAACGATAGAAACCACCCCCTTCCCGTCATTTTAGAACCACCTGTCAGAGTCCTCTGTCCTGAGTCTGGGTGATTTATAATAAACAGAAATGTATTTAGCTCATTTTCTGGTGGCTGAAAAGTGCAGGATTGAGGGGCAATGCCTGGCCAGGGTCTCCTTGCTGCTTCATCCCACGGTGGAAGGACAACAGGTGACAAGGGCCGGCTCATCCTTTTGCCATGACTTCACTCCCATTCAGGGAGTAACTGCATCAATCCATTCAGGAGGACAGAGCCCTCAGGGTCTGGTCACCTCTTAAAGGTCCTGCCTCCCAACACTGTTGCATTGGGGTTTAAGTTTCCAATGCCTGAACTTAAGCAGACACCTTCAAACCTTAGCATAACCCGAAGTCTAACCTCGTGGGGGGAATGGATCTTGAACTACACAATGTCTTTTTACTGTTTGGAAATGTCTCCATTTCCAAATCCTTCAGAAAATCCCCTTCAGGGGGTGCTCAGCTGACATTGATCCTGCAGAAACAGTTTCCCCAAAGAGGACACATTACTGAAGACAAAGGCAGCAGCAACCTGTGTTGGAACATTCCAGGAAGATCTTTCAGTTTCCCCCAAGTTGAGTGGGTGAAGAAGCTAGAAATGTGGTTAAGTTTTGTTTTCAACCATGGGGACACAAGGTTCACATTACCTTCAAGTGGGTCCTCATCTTGATTTTCAGCTGCAGTTGTGATTTCCTACAAAGGAAATGGGTATCTTAAGAAAAAAAGAAAATTTTAAAGATTGAACACCAATACATGCTTTCTTGGGAAAAAAATATTTAGCTCCTAGCATGTGTGAGGCACCGGGTTCAATCCTCACCACCGCATAAAAGTAAATAAATAAAATAGTTTTTAAAAATAAAATTTAAAACGCTAAGCTCCGTTAAACACATTTAAGTTGAATTTTGATTAGAAGAATCTTTAAATAATTTAACACTACAATTATGAAGTGAGTGAACCGAGTCAACATGAAGTCACTAAGGAGGGACATGCCCAGGAGGCTTCTGGAATCTGTAGCTTCTGAGAACGAACTGACCTTTTAGGTCCCTTGCTGGATCCGGATCCAGGAACCCCTGGCATCCTAACTTCTTATTCCTGTACTAGATGGCACTCTCTCCACCTGTGCCCTGGTCTTCCTTCCAGAAGACAACCTACAGTCTCCACGAACACATTTTGCTCACCACCCAAACCATGGTTCAGCTAAAGACAGGGGTGTTAAAATTTTCAAGGAAATGCGGAGGTTGCAGAAGAGCAGACCAATCAATCATGTTTTTTACCTGAGAGAAGTAAATTCTAGAAGCACTCCTGAAATCAATCTCTGTTGGTTAACTCAGACTCTTTTGGCTCTTCTGGAACAGCACACGTTAATGACTCCTCCTACACACCTGCTGGGCACCTTCATTTTAAGGTATGTACAGCTGCTCCAAGGAACTGCCCTACCCAGGAATTACCTCCTGCCACCAATGCATAATTAAACCTCCCTTGCTAATAGAAACAAGATGATATTGAGAGCCAATGATCTATCTTTTCAGTACATCTAAAAGTATGTTGCCCCTTCACTCTGAAACATGTCCTGGTTTGGAAAAGAAATGATATAATTATAATATGCATTTTTTTTTAATTTGGAAATGGTCAAGACCACCAGAATCTGCTTAAAGGAGATCTTTATAGGAAATCTGCTTTCCTATAGCACAAGATCCATGTCCTCCTTTTCAATGCTCTGATAAACGTGCATCCTAAATGGCCAGGGTGGGATAAGCAGAAACCACCACAGCATTTGTCCTGCCCAGGTTGTCCTGTATAATGGCTGGAGGTAGCCTAGGAAGTTGTGCTGACGGACCCCAAAGACCTGAGAATCATTCTGAAGACATTCCTTCCTCTGATCTTGGGAAAGTCTCAGTGTCAAAATGTAAAGGAGGGGGCTCTTTGGGGTGTGGGACTAATCCATTAATTTGGGGGGTTAAGGCTTTGGCAGAACATGGCAAGGAATAAAGTTACAGCATCTCCTGGAGGACACATATCATCAAAGGAGGCCCAATCGATGTCTTGGGAGTGACAAACCCACCACAGAGCTTCCCGCTTCCCCTTCAGGAATACCCACGAGGACGGCTGGCAAATGGCAGTGTGGCGACTAGTCACAGAGAGAATATATTTATGATCTATATTTATAATATAGATTCTGTAGGCAATAATTCAACCAAAGGGGATCAAAAAAATCCAGAATGTGCCAACCAAAATGGTTAGAAGAATGGAAGGAAGGGTTGGCAGGGTGAGAAAAAAGGATGATAAATATTTTCCAATGTTCTCATGATTGGAAAGAAATTTTGAAAACAATTTCTGAAACTGACTCATACCTAGACCTCCCTATTTAAAGACCCAAAGGTAACCACTCAAAGAGAGAGAGAGAGAGAGAGAGAGAGAGAGAGAGAGAGAGAGAGAAAGAAAAGGTGTGAAAGAAAGTGCACTACACTTAGGGCGATGATTTTTTTTTTTAAGTGATGCAACACTGAACATCTGCTATAAAGGAAAAACCCAAACCGAGTTTAAAAAAAGAGATGAGAAATCTAACCAGACATTTTTACATAAGAGGCACCTGAAACAGTAAAAACAGAATTGAAAATAAGAGTTTGGGCAAAAAAAGACGTGAAGTGAATGTAAATTTTAGAAACCAAGGGTCTAGATATTAAATTCAATTTTGATGTTAAGACAAAGGCTGTAACACCATCACCACAAACCCGGAAAGTAAGTCCATGACCTGTTGAGTACAAAGTGCGAACTCCCCTCAGATGTGAATAGCTTACGCAGTCAAGCAAAAGGGACACCCCCAACCAGAAAAAGCAGGGGAAGAACAGCAATAGGCAAGGGACACAGACGCCAGCGAACATTCTAGACGACGCCTCCCTTGCCTGTGAGATTGGCTAATCAAACACAAAGCAAGGAGAAATAAGCACAGCCCCCCATGTAAGGGAGAGGGTAGGCATTTTTGTGCGTGATCCTCTGCTTAACGCTTTAAATGCGGTATCCTTTCATCCAGCCCTTCCTCTTCCAGACAAGTATTCTTAGCAAAACAAAAACAGGCGCATGTTCGAAGATAAGTAAAAGGACATTTTTTTGAGGCACCGAAAACATTTCAAATGTCAGATAAAGGACGAGATAAAAACAGCACATCTAAGTGGGAGATTTCAGGGTTTTTTTCTTGGTTGCTGCAGATTGAACAGCAAGCTAAGCACAAGCTCTAACGCTGACCCGACTCCTAGATTGGGGATCTTTAGAAAATTTTAAAGAGAGCTCTATAAACAGCCTATAAGCGGAAGCAAGCAAGGAACAAGCCAGATGTGTACTCCACAGTTCACTCTTTTTTTTTTTTTTTTTTTTTGGTACCAGGGATTGAACCCAGGGGCACTCCACCACTGAGCCACATCCCCAGCCCTTTTTTGTATTTTATTTAGAGACAGGGTCTCACTGAGGTACTTAGGGGCTCGCTAAGTTGCTGAGGCTGGCTTTGAACTCGTGATCCTCCTGCCTCAGCCTCCCAAGAGCTGGGATTACAGGCGTGTGCCACCATGCCCAGCCTATAGTTGTTCACTCTTAACTAAAGCACCCCACCTGACCCCAAACAGAAACAAGGCCCAACCTCACTGATTCAGCAAGGGTGCAGGAGAAGATCTATAAGACTTAGATCCACTCCAACAGTGCTTTCTTCCAAGAGGGAGGGAATGAGGAAGAGTAAGGGTATGGGGAAGGTTTTCCTGACTAGAAATATGTTGTGTTTCCATATCTAGGAGCACGTTACTCTAGCTGGGCGCAGTGGAGCATGCCTGTAATTCCAGCAGCTCTGGAGGCTGAGGCACCAGGATGGCAAGTTCAAACCAGCCTCAGCAATTTAGTGAGAAGCAACTTAGCAAGACCCTGTCTCAAAATTAAAAATAAAAAGTGCTGGGGATGTTGTAAGTGGGGAAGTGCCTCTGAGTTCAAAGTCTGATGCCAAAAATAAATTGCTCTAGTAATGGAAATATTCAAATGTTTCCAAAGTGTGCTCATGTCCTCTGTTATAGTCAAACAAATCCTAAAGCTGCTTCTTATCCTTGTTTAAATCTTAAGGAGTAAAAATCCATTTCGTGATGATAATTAATAATTTAGAGGGCTTGGGGTGTAGTTCAAGGGTAGAGCACTTGCCTGGTTTGTGCAAAGCCCTGGGTTCCAACAATACACACACACACACACACACGTAGCAAGAATTTAGGCCAAGAGTTCATTAGTCCATTATTTTGTTTTCAGAAGAGAGTGAGGACTTAAATCACTTGCAAGTCAAAATTTCTTAGGTTATGTATGTGGCCAAAAACATGAAATTGTCTATGTTCAACATGGGCAGATGTTTTTTAGGGTCCTTTGATATCAATTATACCTCAATAAGCCTGTTAATATTTTTTCTTTAGGTCATCAGTTTTACTCTCTGGTATTAAAACAGAGAGCCAGCCAGGCACCATGGCACATGTCTGTAATCCCAGCAACTTGGGGAGGCTGAGACAAGAGGATTCCAAGTGTGAGGCCAGCCTCAGAAACTTAGCAAGACACTGTCTCAAAATAAAAAATAAAAAGAACTGCAGATGTAGCTCAGTGGTGAAGTGCCCCTGAGTTCAATTCCCAGGACCAAAACAAAAACAAAACAGAGCTAAACAAAAACAGCACCAAAGCCATGGGTGGGGACTTTGAGAGGACATGGAGGTGTAAAGACAGAAAAAACAATGTTCACGCTAGTGGGCACAGAAACCACAAGACTCGTTTCAGGGAGGATTCCCTGAGGCATCCCGGAAGTTCCAGCTGGGTGCTCAGGAATCTGGTGTGCAGGGAACAGGCTGGGTCCATTCCCACCAGCTGCACAGCTGTAACTGTGGCAGGAAAGAGGGAAAGAGCACTGTGGCCACTCACCTGCCACCATGGTGGCCCTGGCCAGTGTGGGACTCTGGCTGCACTTAACAGCAGAGGAATGACAAGCATGCCAACCTAGGCAACAAGCATGCCATCAGGCACCATGCCTCTTCTCTCAAGGAACTTTCAGGTAAGAATGGCTTCTACTTCAATTGTTAAAAACCTTACTGTTCAAAGCAATCATTTATCAGTTGCCAAAAGTATTAGGAACATAATAGCTTTTATTTTCATTCAAAGTGTGTGTGGGGGGGTGGAGAACCCACTCACCTTTGCCAGTAGCAGTAATAGTTATTTTGTTGGGGTTCGGCAAAATGGGCGCAATTCTCCCATCTGGCCATTTATCCAGAAACTTGACAAAGGGAGGCGGAAATCCACAGTTTTATTCCTGTGCTGAAATTTTCAGCATGTGCCAACGCTTACAGACAGTTCTTACAACCTAGGAGTCATTACACTGAGTGGCGATTCCTGGTAGGCAATTCATTGCTTGACTTTCCTGACAAGGGGGCAAGGGTGGGGTGAGGTCAGCTGGGGAAGCTTCAGCAAACTCGTCCTCTGTTCCAGCTCAATTCCAGCAACCAGCCCCTTTCCCCAAATGGCAGTTTTGGGAACAGCAAAAGCTTGTATCTGTGTGTGTGTGTGTGTGTGTGTGTGTGTGTGTGTGTGAGAGAGAGAGAGAGAGAGAGAGAGAAAATGAACTATAATGGACCCAGACGTCTCCACAGCACCCCCTACCATAGGTAAGAGTAACTGAATAACTAAAACCTTAAGACAACTACCACAATCTGAGTTTTTTTTTCTCCAAGTTCTCTGCGATTAGAACTGGCACTTAATGATCTTTGTAATCCCCAAACCAGCTGCAAAATAAAGAGGCAGAGAAATGTATACCACACACACTTCCTACATTAATGCAGGGATAGGATAAAATTTTAAAGAGGCCAGGCATGGTGGCGCACACCTGTGATCCCAGCAGCATCCTGGAGGCTGAGACAGCAGAATCTCAAGTTTGAGGTCAGCGTGGGCAATTCAGTGAGCTCCTGTCTCAAAAGAAAAAATAAAAAGGGCAGAGGGTAGAGTTCAGTGGTAGAACAGCTTTGGGTTCAATCTCAGTAGTACTAAAATAAAAGGATCTGGGGAAGGAGCTTGGTGATAGACAGCCTCTGAGCTCAGGCCCCAGTAGCGAACATAAATAAGTTATAAAAAAATTAAAGCAATATTTCTGTTGTTCAGTTTTTTTTAGGACTGAGGACTGAACCCCAGGTCTTGTGCATGTGAGGCAAGCATTCTGCCACTGAGCTACATCCCCAACCCCCACTAATTTTTAAAAGGAGAAAACATGATAAAGCAAGTGGAATTTCCAAACTTAAATGTGCATACAAATTACCTGTGCATGTTGTTTAAAACACAGGTTCTAATCCAACAGATTGGGAGTGGATCCTCAGAGTCTACATTTCTAGCCAACTTCTACCACTTTAAGTAGCAAGGCTACACAAAGTATCAAAATTGGAGATAATTTTGGGTCTAAATAAGGCACTTACAGTTGGGCCACCTCCCTGAAGCTTGTCAGTAACTATTCAATGCTCAATGTAGTCTATATTGACCTATAATGTGAAAAACAATAAACAATTAATTCAGAGTACACAACTATTCACCACTTCCTTCCTTAGCTCCCACCATCTGCAAGGCAGGGCTATGGGCACTGGTGGTACCTGGAGCTTGTATTCCAGCTGATCTCTCCATGTCTTCGAGGGATACTTTATTGATTAGCACCTGCGGCAGACATTACCAGGTGCAATGGGTTTTTTCTTTCTTAATAAAAGGACCCTGATTTTATTTGGGACATAATAGGTCCAAGAAGTGCATATTATTTCCTAGCTCCTGCCCTGAAGCCTGATGAGGTCAGGTGGGCTGAGGAAGGTCATGTGGACAAAGGCATTTGCTTAGATGGGAGGTCTCTTTGTTCTCCATCCTCTCCCCAGGCTTAGTGCAGAGATTAGATATGAAGCCTGGAGCAAAAGTACCGCTACAGCTGTCTTGAGCCATAGGGTGACATCAAGGGGGGGTTATACACATGAACACTGAGCCCTGACAGATTTTTTTTCTTGGGCAAACTTTATTCAAGCTTCTGGCCCTTCTCTTAAGCCTATCTGCCCTTGATTATAAAATCCAATGCTAGCAAAAGAACCCTGCTAAATAGTTTAGCCAGAACCCCTCATCCTGCATATCTGATCATGTGCAATGTCTGATCAATTTCCTAATCCTTCACCATCCTCCAGATGATGTCTGATCACTGTGGCTTGTCTTCAGCAAGGATCCTGTTGGATAGGTTGAGCCAGAAGTCCCTTCACTTCTGATGCTTCATCTGAGTTGATTTCCATCCACTGATTCTTACCTCCCTCCTTAGCTGTAAATTCCCACTTGCCAATGTCAAATTCAGAGGTAAGTCTGATCTCCTCCACTGCTAGATTCAGGTGCAGGGCTCCCTATATCAACCACATAATCCTTGCTTTTGCAAGTGTCAGTGAACATTTTCTTTTAACCAACTGGAAGACTGTACAGGTCGAGTCCCTGATGACTGAATTACTACCAGCACTATACTTCTTCCACTATTGTTTTATTACATCAAGGGAAACAAAATCCCTAATTAGAGCAGCTTAGATATCCCATACAACATATTAGATAAAGATTTTTTTTTCTTTTTTTGTACTGGGGATTGAATCCAGGGGCACTCAACCACTGAACCACATCCCCAGCTCTATTTTGTATTTTATTTAGAGACAGGGTCTCACTGAGTTGCTTAGGGCCTCACAAAGTTGCTGAGGCTGACTTTGAATCAACGATCCTCCTGACTCAGCCTCCCAAGTCACTGGGATTACAGGTGTGTGTCACTGCACTGGCTCGATAAAGATTTTTTTCTGTAAAATATTTAATTTTTTCCTTATCATGTTAGGACTGGCTTTATTTTACAGAAAGAAAATCAGTAATGTGTCTATGAATGGGTGAGCGTTGAGGCCATAGATAGAATGCGGACATTGAACACTGACAAGGTAGTAAGGAGGCTGGGGAAGGTAGAGGCCAAAACCACCCAAGAAGGTGCCAGCAGCCGAGGGACAGAAGACTGTGAGCAAGGTTTTAGGATGAAGATGGGCATTCAGGGGCCCTGGAGGTGACAGTGAGAAGAGGACTCACAAATGTTGTTTTGCTCTTAAAATCCTCAACTGCAAACCCTGTGGACTCCCACGAAGCAGGTGAAGTAAGGTTATACAGAGGCGGACAATTAGCGTCCATGGAAAGTTGGCCACTGTTATGGTTAGGATCTGGAATGTTCCCCAGAGGCTTATATGTTGAAGACTTGGTCCCCAGAGCAGCAACGTTCAGAAGTGGGACTTTGGAGTAGTGATTGGATCATGAGGGCTCTGACCTCATCAATGGATCAATCCACTGATGGGCTCATTGCTGAATGAACTAGTGAGAATTGATAGAAACTACAGGAAGTGAGACCAAGTTAAAGGGAGGGTTCTTGGGGAGTCCCCAACCCCTTTTTCTCTTGTTTCCTGGCTGCCATGAGGAAAGCACTTTACTCCACCACACCCTTCTGCCAAGATCCTGCCTTGCTATAGGCTTCGAGCAATGGAGCCAGTTGACTATTGACTGAATCCTCTGAAACTCTGAACCTCCCCCCAAAATCTTTTCTCCTTTGTTTTCCCCAGGTATACTGTCACAGCAGTGACAAGCTGACAAGCACTATCTCAGCTTCCTTTAGCTGCGAAATACAAAACAGACCAAAGAGCTCTGGAAATACAAGCATATAAAACCCTGCAGTCCTGAAATTTAACAGTTGCTATTTTTCACATTAAGAAAGGAGGTTATTTGGGCAGGAATATTAGACTCTTGACATTTCTAACAGAGCTGACTTTTCTACACTGTATCCAGCTTTTAGCCTAAGATATCCACCTTACACCACCAACAACCAAAAAGTACAACTAGCTGGTTCCTTGCCAAACCAAAGCCAGGTGCCCCGTAACTATCTGTTGAATGAGTGAATGAATACATGACCTAAGCTGAAAAAAAAAAAAAAAAGAAAGAAAAAAAAAGAAAAACCCCAAACAAAACAAAACCTTTTTAATCAATAATTTATTGGGGTTTTTTTTGGTACTGGGGATTGAACCCAGGGTCACTCCACCACTGAGCCACATCCCCAGCCCTATTTTGTGTTTTATTTAGAGACAGGGTCTCACTGAGTTGCTTAGGGCCTCACTAAGTTGCTGAGGCTGGCTTTGAACTCGCGATCCTCCTGCCTCAGCCTCTAGAGTCGCTGGGATCACAGGCGTGCACCACTGCACCTGGCATGAGGTTAGATTTTTAAAATCCTTTTTGGAGAAAACAGGTTTTAAAGGAAGTAGGTTCAGTTCAAATCCAGTTGAACAGGTGTGTAATTCTGCATTGTTCTTCAGTGAATACCTCAACCTGAGCAAGTTACAAACATACTGCCATGGCTGTGAATGAAATGCAATGAAATGCTGTTGCTTTACTCTCTGTGGAAGAGAATGCTCAAGAGAAGGAAATCTAAAGAGCAGCAGTAGCAACAGTGGCTGTTACCTAGCTGAGTGGCCTTGAAAAATGATTCTGGACATATTTCAGCATTTTAAACCGAAGATTGAGTCAAGGTGTTTTACCCTTAAGGAGGCATATCTTTGAAAACGTGATGAAATTTTATCAATATTGTCCTCCACACATTTACAAGCACAATTTTGCATATAATTTTAAGGGATTCAAAACCCCTGAAATTTATTCACACACCCCCCCCATTCCTTAGTGTTACGTTAGATGCTTTTTGAGCTGATAGTTTTTGTGAATTTCAAATAGTTAAGAGTAAAATCACTTTGTTGTGTTTATGGTACCTATACTATAGTTTCCATTGTAGAATCAACTATAGTTTAAGATTCCTGGTTGAAGCAAAAGACTTTTTTTTTTGAGTTGTAAGATTCTCTAAAATTTAATATTTCTACAATTGGTGGGAGGCAATGGGTTTGAACTAGGCACTTGCACTTCTCCCAACAGACCAAACCAATAAAGTTTAATCACAGTAACCAAGTTTTGGTAACTAGAGGCCTCAGGGTCAATCAACTGATTAACTTATCATCAACAGGCTAGCCAGTGGACTACTCCATAGCCAATTAAGTTGTTTTTCATGTCCCATCACCATTTTTTATTAACATCTCATCAGGTTGCTTGGAATTCTCAGAGCTTGCTCTGAGAATCACATTTTGTTCACATAAACTGTGCTACACTTTATTGGTCTAAGGAATTTTCCTTTTAACAATGGCCATTACCCTGTAGTGCTAAGTTAAATTAGTTTCAAAAAATATTAAAGAGCATATTACTTCTCAGACAGTAGTTGAGACTTCTCTGGGGGTAATGAGGCAGTGTGAGGGGCATTCTAGAAGCAACAGTACAGAGTATGTGACTTTGAAAAGTTTATGCAAAGTTTCTTATTTTTTTGGATTTATTATTTTATTGATACATTAAAAATGAAAATAAACTGTGAGAAGCTACAAAGGCATGTAACTTCACGAAGATTAAGAAGCAACGGTGGTGGGCTGGGGATATAGCTCAGTTGGTAGAGTGCTTGCCTTGCAAGCACAAAGCCCTGGGTTCAATCCCCAGCACCACAAAACAAACAAAAAAAGCAATGGTGGTACCCATTCTAAGTTAAAATTGGTTTAACTCATAGGGGTTGCAAAGACTATACACAAAGATCATCAATGGTGAGATTATTCACAGCATCTGTCATCTGGAATTTATGTACCAATGAAAAGCTTAAAAATAAATTTAAGGGAATATTGACTAGTGTTGACCAGCATAGTTGCCTAAAATTTCTACAAACACACAGGTTTAACAAAACCAAGACTCTCCAAATTTGCTCTTGGGAGGAGATCCCCATTTCATGATGTTTGGACACACTTTCTCCTGCTGGATAGTTTCCTTTGAAGGAAGGGTAATTTTTTTTTCTTCAGTATTAGTTTTCTTCAGTTTTGATTTGTCAAACTTTTCCACTTCAGACAAGTCTGGTTTATCACTCATCTTGACTGAAGGCTTGAGTCTAGGGTACCATAGTCTGTTAACTGCCACCGCATTCACTCTGGAACAGGTTGGCCCAAGTTTCTCTTTTTGCAATGAGACTTCTATTGCATTAACTGCTAGAGTAAAATGCAAAAATCCATGTTTAAGATGAGACTTCCAAGAAATATCCTGCTTACTCATTATCTGTCCAATGTCAGAGACACCTTCACAATCCTGGGATCCTAATGGTTCTCTACAAGATGTAATTACAGTAAAAAGAAACTAAAGTGACTTTTTCTAACAAAATTAGTACCAATTGAAGTAAATGCTTTGTGAATACAAAGATTTCCATCAGATCTGTTTATAGCATTTCAGTGTCTCAGTGTTTACAGGTGGAGTAGCCAAAGTTGGCAGAACAAGCCCTTCCTAGCGCTGCCTTGAAAAAGGATAAAAAGTGAAATCGTTTCCACAAGACCCAAACGTGCATTACTTACAAAATGTACTGAGTTAATTGGGTATGGGCAATTCAGAACACTAGAGAAATCAAAAAACACTAGGAAACAAAAGGGTCTAAGCACTGAAGGACTTATTACTGTTCAAAGGGGGTGGGCTTGAAGACTGGAAGTTGCCTGACGCACAAACCCCTGTTAAATTAACCTGTTATGGTGGTTACTACTATATGATCTAAGATTTACGCTAATGGGAGCTCGTGAGAAAGCTGCAATTTCCAACACACTCCTGCATCTCTATTTAAACCTTACGATTTAAAATCTCAAATGCAAAATGCTTTTGTAAAATGTTAATGTTTTTATTAACGTTTGACTTTGCCCTTCAACTGGGAATGGGAGGGAGAGGGAGGTGGTGAACTGAAATAAACGTCAGATTTCTTCCTAGACTCCTCTAGGATGACTGTGCCCTTCGCCCTCCCGTCGTCTGTTGTTTGTACCCCTCGGGTGACCAGGCCGCAGGGTTAACACGCGCGAACCAGGCTGGAAGGAGGGTTTGCAGCGCGGCAGGATCCGGCCCGGGCAGGCAGGAACGCTGGAAGAGGACTTCTAGGGCCCCAAACCGAGTCTTGCACACTCGTGCCGGGGCGCTAACACCGCCCGCTCCGGTAACCGCGAAGCCTAAATCCCACTCCTCCTCGTCCTGCAACGACAGAAAGCCTCCTTCCACCGCTTCCTGCACAAAAAGGAAACTTAACATCTTGCCCATCAGGAAACGCCGAGATACTAATCACAGGGCAACACCTGGAGCCCCCTCCACATCGCCCTCCCGCACACCAGAAACCGACCAGGCCCCTTCCTGAGAGCTGCGGAAGTGGGAGGCTTGCGGAGTTTACGTCCCGCCCCCTCTCCCCTCAGACGAGCCGGGTTCAAGGCGTCTTAAAATTTGCCTGCTTGCACCTAATATTTTTATCCTTGCGATGAGAACCTTAGCACATGGTGCCCTCCTGTATTCTCCGCTTGCAAAGGTCACGTGATCTCCGAACGTTTCCACGGATACAGGCACTTAAAAGGCAGCCCTACCCTGTGACGTATAATCTGAGCGCCGACGCAGGAAGGACCCCGCTTTGCATCCGCTTCCGTCAGCTCCCTAAGACCGCGCCGGGTTCCCGGGAAAGGCACGTGAGCGGCTGAATGGAACTGGTCGCTGGTAGCTATGAGCAAGTCCTTTTCGGGTTCACAGTACACCCGGAGCCTCAGGCGAGTGGCGACCAGGAGGTGAGATACGGCGAGCGGAGGAACTGCGGGAGAGGGGCGGGGAAGATCGGGTTCCCACCCGGTCCAGGTAAACATTCCCGCACTTGCTGATTGATGTTCACGGATGAAGTGATGCATCAGACTCAGGAAGTTGGGGAAAAGCCGATCTTTTAAAAACAAAGTAGACACTTTTGCAACATAAAATAGCGTTTTCTTGTAATAGTAGACAGTAGAAGCAAAAAATAGGTTTCATAGAAATATAAAGTAGTGGTTGCCAGAGACTGAAAATGGACAGGGAGGGTAGCGGGGATGGTACAGGGGTGCGGTTGGGTTGGAGGAATGTCTTCCAATGTTTTTTGGCGTAGCAGGACAAATATAATTGACAATAATTGTGTATTTTAAAGCAACTAGTAGAGAGGATTTCGAATATTTCTAACACAAATAAATGATGATGTGGAATATGCCATTTACCCTGATTTTATCATTACACAATGTATACAGTATTGACATATCCACTATATTCCGTAAATTTAGAATGAAGTATGGCAGAGTAGGCACAAAACGTCCTGGACCTGTACCTCTACCTGCATCAAGCCCCTAACCATTGGCCATTAATGCTTCTAAATTCTAATCTGGCTTATGAAACTAATGTAATTTGTGTGTTGCAAATAAATTCAGGTTATTTGATTTAAAGCCATAGTAGCCCCTCCTTGAGTCAGAAAAGGCCCCTTGGTCCTGACTGATAGAAGAAATAGCTGCTCCTGTAGTTCTTTAGGACATATTTTGCAGTAATACACCTTAATCATGTACATAGAAGTTTTGTGGACTTTTTTTTTTCTTTCTTTGATTTGTTTTGCTAATACTTTTTTGTTGTGCCTCATTCAATTTAAAGGGAGTGTGTATCATCATCCTTTGACTCACCCCGTCACATTTTACGACCTAACACATGGCAGGAGGCATAGAGTTCCTGAGACTTCATCACTGGTGATTCTCTAGGGCTTAGGCTGGTACTAATGGAAATGTGCTTATACTGTTTTTCTCTTTCTAGGACTTGTCACTTTTTTTATTTTTATGTAAAGTCGTATTAACACGTTTATGTCTCTCCCACTGGAATGGAAACTCCTTTAGAATAGGGACTTTTGTTCACTACTATGTTACCTACCTAAAGTAGTGCCAAGCATATGGTAGGTAGTCATTATTTGAATGAATAAGTTCAAATAAAATTTTAAATATGTGAATAAATGAGTGATATGGAAGTCTCAGAAGTAGATGTAATAAGAATTAAAGATTTGGGTGGCATTTTAAAGTACCCAGTCCTGTCACCATTATTGGGTTTTGGAGTCATTGGTACCCAATGTTGCTTCTCACCTCCTTGTATACCTATTCAGTTCTCAGGATCTTTATTTTGATCCACATGTCATTGTGTAGTTTTTCGCCATTTGTAGGATCCATTGGTAGTTTTTATGGGTGGAAGAACCTTGTATTCTAGAGAACTATGATGTGACTGTGGTGTGATTGTGGTGTTGATCTCCTGTTTTACTCTTCAGCTGCAATGGACTCCTGTGGCTGATTTCACTCATCATGCTCACACTGCTTCCTTGTCAGCAGTAGCTGTGAATAGTCGTTTTGTAGTCACTGGGAGCAAAGATGAAACAATTCACATTTATGATATGAAAAAGAAGATAGAACATGGGGCTTTAGTACATCACAATGGTAAGAAGTTGCATCCTTTAGGATAATGTGGAGGTTTATTACTGTATAAGTTGACTTCTCTCGGACTGTTTGTTATGTGTCTGTTGATTAGCAGATTCTGTGCTAGGAGAGACAGAAATGGGGAAAAAAGGTTGCTCACAGTCCTGCTGGACTAGGTCACAGTTGGCCTGTTGGGAGATAGAGGGTCTCTTCCCTGTATTTTAGTCCTGTACACCTAGAGCTGGGCATTGTTCCCATAGAACACTGTAGGTGTAGGAACTAAAATAGAGGAGGCAGACTTCACTGCACTGGAGTTGAGGAGGCCAAGGATTAGTAGTTACCCACTCATGGTTAGATTTTCCGCACTGATGGTGAAGGTGCCCATGGGAGTGGCAAGATCAGAGGGTAGAGAGACTAAATAAGGTAATTTTTTTTTTCTCAGTTGCAAACATTTTATGTTATAGTCATTGAGTTTTCTAGGGAAAGAGATGAGGGATTTATTGTGTGTTCAGGAAGGAAAAGTAAAGGTAAAAAAATAATAGAATTGATTAGTTACATATTAGTTTGGGGAAACTCTGCCGATGAGTTTGGTTTCCTATAAAGAAAGATAGGATGTGTTCCCCTTTCCTCCCCTCACTTTTATATATTTCCGAGGTCACTGGGCATTGATTTTTAGCAGTTAATTTGGAGTGATAAATGTTTGCCTTCTTTTGCGTAGTCCTTAGGTGTCATGCTCCTCAATAGAAGCTAGACTTTGAGTAATTTCAACATACATTCCTGTTCCCCTGTGTCTCCCAATTCCAGTTCATACAGGGAAGGCTTCTTTATTTCTTAGGCTTAGAAGAAATAAGCTAAATAAATCTGATCTGTTCAAATCAATTAATATCCAAAATAAAGACTAGAGGGAGTTAGATGGGGGAGGCATGAAGTAGGATTCCTGGTTTCCTCCATTCCTTGTACAAACCCTCTTTTCTATATTTGGCATTAGACAAGCTCTTTTCTAGGGAACATATGGAGTCATGGGCAGAAGGAGCAGAAGATGTGGGAAAACAATACTTCCAAAGGAAGAAATAGGATGGATGATAGAGAGAGAGGAAAACATGGGCAAAAATGGTTAATGTTCTACCTTTAGAAGGTGGGTGTACATGAACCCACATATTAGTGCTTCTTTCATGTGCAAAATTATTCATCAGAGATCTTTGGCTCTTTCAATATAAAGTGTAATATAAAGAATTGACCAGCAGGTGTATAGATGGGAAATAGTGACCCACAGGTTCATTTGAATTCTGTAAAGGACCAAATAGTAAATATCTGTGGACCATATAGCTTGTGTAATGATTACTCAATTCTGCTGCTCTTGTACAGAAGCAGCCCCGTGTGCTCAAACTGAAGGAACTGTGGCTCTTTTTGAATAAAATTGCATTTGCAGAACCAGAACACCAGCCGTGCGCAGTGGTGCATGCCTGCAATCCCAGCACTTGGGAGGCTAAGGCAGGAGGATCGTGAGTTCAAAGCTAGCCTCAGCAACTTAGGGAGGCCCTAAGCAACTCAGTGAGACCCTGTCTCTAAATAAGAAATACAAAATAGGGCTGGGGATGTGGCTCAGTGGTGGAGTGCCCCAGGGTTCAATCCCCAGTATCAAAAACAAAACAAAACAAAACAAAAAACCAGAACACCAGCCACAGGTGGTCTAGAGGTAGCAGTTTTTTGACCCCTGAGCTATAGGGCAGTAAAGTGAGTGAGGTGACACAAACTTCAAAGGAATAGGGAGTTTCACTTGAGCGTAAAGCTGTAATGGTATGGACTGCTTTGGGACTAGAATTTGATCTATGAGGGAAATTTGTGGGAGATCCAGTCTTCAGTTTTGGTGGAGGGAAGGAAGTGTTAAGAGGTTGAAATGATGAAGGAAATTTTATTTACTGTGGGAAGGAGTTTCCAGAGGCATAACTGAAAAGTGTGACATTCTTATAAAATTGTTCTAAAGAATTCTCATGGCAGTCAATGAGAAGTGTGTAAGAGTTAAATCATGATAATATTGGGTCAATAGTGATTGAATTATGGCTGATATAGATAACTCATTATTTAGAAAGTGAGAGTCATTGCTGTAAATTTTGTTTTTTGTATTTTTCTCTTAATTAGCTGGAGAGGCAGTTGGTTTTGTTTGACTTACTGCTAAAATTATCCTAGCCAGCCATCTGGCTATGATATGATTATCGAGACAAAGTAAGAAAATGAACCAATTAGCTTAAGTCTGTAGCTAAAGCTGAACGAATTCTCAAAATATTTGCATAGACTTAAAACTGTGTGTTCTTGGGCTGGGGTGTTTTCTCAGTGGTGAGTGCCTGCTTAGCATGAATAAGGCCCTGAGCTCAGTCCCTAGCACTACAAGAACCAAAACAAGCCAACAAACAAAAAAACTAATGTTCTATTATGAAACAATTGAACTATTTCACCTAAGACTCGAAGGTTATTAGTAAGTCAAACTTCAAGTTTACTTAACTAAGTTTAGGTAAGATGAAGTTTACTAGTATACCTAATAGTTAAATAATACTAAGACATTGTATGGTGTCCCCCCCCCACCCCCCTTCAGTGCTGGCGATCAAATCTGGGGCCTTGTACCTGCTAGGCAAACACACTACCACTTACCTACATCCCTGGCCCAGTGTTGTACTTAAGATAGCCTTGCAACCAGGAATGAAATTTGTGTTAAAAATGAAGAAACCTTTGCCCATCTTGGTTTTTCGACAGGCACAATAACTTGCCTGAAATTCTATGGCAGCAGGCACTTAATCAGTGGAGCAGAAGATGGACTCATTTGTGTCTGGGATGCAAAGAAATGGGAATGCCTCAAGTCAATCAAAGCTCACAAGTGAGTTGACTCTTTCCCCTTGGCATTCTCACTATGCCATTCAAGTTGGGGCCTAACTTGTTGGTTTCATTTTAGAGGACATGTGACCTTCCTTTCTATTCATCCATCTGGCAAGTTGGCCCTGTCTGTTGGTACAGATAAGACATTAAGGTAAGTCATTAATTCTCAAAAGCATCTTTAGTAAGTTATATCTTTTACTATGTTAATTAGCTATTGTTTATATTGTTCCACAGTTTGAACCATTTAAAGATACTGAGATACAGGAAAAAGGTAGAAAGCTAGTGAACTATTTCATGATACTAGGATAAAAATGGTCCATATTCAAACATGATGTTATGCTCCAGTTGATATGACCTGTGAAGTGAAGAGCAGGGTGCTCCCAGAGAGGAATGTTTGTGGATGTGAAACCTTTAGAAAATAACAATGATACAAAGTAGTAAAAGGCTATGGGAATGGGATGATCTTTAAATCTTGCTTGATAATAATTACAGAAGATATTGCTACACTAAAGATGGCAAGCCCCTTAAATAGCCAGTATTTAATAAAATAGTCATTTGATCAAAGCTTCATTATGCTTATGCTTTTCCATTTGTAAGTTAATTAATTGATGTTCATGCCATAAGTAAACTTGTTGTTTTGCAGAACGTGGAATCTTGTGGAGGGAAGATCAGCCTTCATAAAAAATATAAAACAAAGTGAGTGTTTTATTTAAAGTATATTTTACAATTATTTAATAGGTGTCAACACACTTCTGACCTGCATGTGTTTATTTCCTGTATGATGGTAGTTGCCTCTGAAAGTAAATGTTTCAGGTTACTTCTCCCACTTTAGATCTGGGTTCTTGTATCTCTGCCACGTACCAGCTGTATTATTTCAATAATTCTTTGAACTCAATTCATCATCTAAAATTTAACTTTCAAAATGTATTCCTTAAGTTTTTTGGGCAGATCAAATAAGAAAGTGAGTGTGAAAATACAGTACAAATATTTACTATTTCTATTATTTCTCTGATCATTTTAATTTTTAAATTAAGTTAATTTGGCTTTTTTAACTTACAGATGCTCACATAGTAGAATGGTCCCCAAGGGGAGAGAAATATGTGGTTGTCATACTGAATAAAATAGATGTCTATCAACTTGACACTGCATCTGTTAGTGGCACCATCACAAATGAAAAGAGGATTTCTTCTGTTACATTTCTTTCAGTAAGTCATCAGAAATCAGTGATGGAAATTTATGGAGATAGTCAGAACTGCTTAGGACATTCTGAATTTATTTCTTTTCTCTCCTAGGACTCTATCCTTGCAGTAGCTGGAGATGAAGAGGTTGTAAGGTTTTTTGACTGTGATTCACTAATGTGCCTCTGTGAATTTAAAGCACATGAAAACAGGTATTTTTTTTTTCCCCAATCTCTGTATGTTTAGTCTCTGTAAATGTTATAAACACAATCTTTTTATGAAGCAGAATGTTTTTATGAACAACCACAGAGATAAGCAGACATGTATAAATTTCTGGAATCTAAAAAAGATGGGGAAAATGTTACCTTTCTGCACTTTGTAATGCAAGAGTGATGAAGTTGTGATCAGAACTGGTCATGTGCACTTTTTTTAGATAAACCTGTTGGACTTGGAGCCTGAAATAAGCATGTTTGAAAAATTAAAACTAAGCAATCTTGAACTTTGTCCCTGGCCACTCTAGTCCTTTTACTTAGTCCCCCTTGTCCACTTTCTCCTTTCCATGCTGTATTTTTCCTGTGAAGAAAAAAATGAAATGCCACCATTGAATTCTATCTCTTGATGCTTACTGTATTTCTAGGTGAGGAATACTGAGTCTCAGGGTAAGTAGTTCATTGACTTGGCCAAGATTACCCCAGAATTAAGGAAAGGAGCCAGTCTCAACCCAGTTCATCTGACTTATATCCCTGTTTTTTCCACTGTAATTTTGAAAAATTAATGACAAAAGTGAAAAAGTGACAATGCAGTTATATATTAATGTGGTCCTTATACATTTTTGCATGTTCTTCTACTTCTCAAGTCTTAATTCTCATTTTTCAAAGGATGATTAAGAAATCCATCTTAATACTCAGAGTCCTGCAGTGTATAGGCCGTACTTTTCCCTGTACTGGAAATAAGCCGCATTCAAGGAAGCCATTTCAAATGTATTTCTAAAACAATATTTAGCCATTTGTTTGTTAATTTATTTCAGTAAGCATTCATTGAGCATCCAGTTTGGAGTACTGTACTCGGGTTGTTTTGTCTGCGTTTTTGTGGTGCTGGGGGTGGAACCCAGGGCTTCATGCATGTTAGGCAAGCACTCTACCACTGAGTAACAGCCTCAGCCATGCACTGGGTATTTAATGATGAACAAAAATGACAAGAGCTTGTACTCTCATGGCTCTTACATCATATAAGGCAATAGATTTTAAAGCAGATATTTATAAGAAGGATAATTAGCTGATGAGGGGGGGACCTTAAGGGTTAAATAAGTCCTTCAGGATTATGAAAGAGCCAAATGTTTTTGTTTTTATTTATTTTCCCCATGGTCCTGGGAATGGAACCCAGGACCTCATGCCTGCTAATGCTGAGCTATATTCCCCAGCCCCAAGGAACTAAGGGAGGAAAGAACTTAGTGTATTTTAGGAATAAGTAGAAGACCTGCATGACTACATCAGAGTGGGCAAGGGAGAGGATGATAGAGACCAAATGGTGCTTGATTTCATTAGCAGGGTGAGGAATTTGAACTTCATGCTATGTCTTTGCAGGTATTATTTTGTTTACTGGTGCTGGGGATAAATCCAGGATGTGAGGCATGCATGTGAGGCAGGCAGGTGCTCTTCCACTGGGCTATTTTTCCAGTCCCTGTTTTGTTTACTTCTTAGGGAAAATTAAAGGCAAACAAACTAATTTAAAGAGCCAACCCCTTAGACTTACCACCAGCTTCAGCAGTTGCCAGCGTAGGGCCATTGTGGCTTCTTCTGTATCACCAGCTACTTCCTCCCATATTTTTCTAGAGCAGATTTCAGTTGTGTAGGGCTTTCAGCCTGGAAGTAATATGATTTGATTTCATTAACAGAAAAAAAAAGAAAGTAAAGAAAACTTAGGGGGAAGAAATGGAAGCAGAAAGACTAATTAGGTGACCTCCATAATCTGGAAGAAAAAAGTAGTTTGGCACTGGAGATGAGGGAAGTGGGTGCATCAAAGGGAGCCTCATCGTCATTTCTGGTGCTTGAGGTGAGGGTTTCTAGTTATCATTACTTTGAGATAAACTAATTGTGTACAGTTATCATTTCAATTTTTTCTTAAGATGTGACTTAACAGTCCATTTTAGCCTGTATTTTGGCCTGGAAATAACTCACTGACCAGTGGGAAAATGTAGCAAAATTTTATATTAAGGCTTCATTCATTGAGTAGTTTGCAAATACTGAAGCGTTGGAAAAACAAGAGACTGGCTTACATGTTTTTTAATGATGATCACACTCTGTGGAAGAAAAGATCTTTTATAGCATTAATATTTCTATTCTAGGGTAAAAGACATGTTCAGTTTTGAAATTCCAGAGCATCATGTTCTTGTTACAGCATCAAGTGATGGTTTCATCAAAATGTGGAAGCTGAAACAGGATAAGGTCAGTATCATAGTACAGTAGAACATACCTACACTGTCGTGCAAATCTTGCTGCCAGTACCATTTTAAGTTGAGGTGGAATTTTTTTAAGGGTAAAGACCATAGACTTAAACTTTATAAATTTCTTCCAGGTATGATTGATATTAATAGTTTTAAAATTAGGTTCCCACAGAGCTGCCTTAGGGCTGGCATTTGTAAGTCTGACCTTAGAGGAATCCCAGACTGCCTTGACATTCCTAATCATCTACTTGCTTTTATTTTATTTTTTTTAAGTAGGGTTCTCTATTATGTCTCAGGTAGAGAGACTGCCACTGCTGGGAACAATGTGGAAGGTTCTGTTCTGTTGTGGAACTAACAATTTACAACCAGATGACTAAAAATTGAATTCCCTTCTGCAGTTTCCTCATGTTCTCAGTTTATTATTTTTTATTCTCTAATATCCATTCTGTGGTTGTGGTTGGTCAAGTCTGTGCTTTGTGCAAGCCTCTTTGTTAAACCCTAGAAATGAATAAGACATACTCCATTTCTTTAGACTCTGTTATTTCTGGATTCTTCTCAGAAATTGACTCTGAACAACTCAGTCAAACTAATCATGAATCAAAACAGTAGATTTTTTTTAAATAGCATATTTTCTGCTCAAGAAAATACCCACATGCATTATCTGGTAGTGGGTTGTATTCCATGAAGTGTGTCATTAGATAATTTTATCATTTGTGAACATCAGAGTGCTTCTACAAACCTGGACGATGGCGCCAACCACACAGGTGGGCGCTGTGGCGTGCACCATTGTATATGCAGTCTGGCATTACTGAAACCTTGTTTTGCTGTCTATGATTGTACAGTAATTTTAAATCGAAGTAACTTGGTTCTTGGAAAAGAAAATAATTATTCAAAATTCCTCTGTTAGATATGAGTTTTTCCCCTTCTGTTGTAGAAAGATCCTCCATCTTTACTCTGTGGAGTGAACACTAATGCTAGGCTGACGTGTCTTGGAGTGTGGTTAGACAGCGGAACAGGCACAAAAGAGAGCCTTCCTCAAGTCACAGAGCCTTCTCCTGGTAAATGAAGTGGTTCATTTAAAAAATTTAAACTCTGTTACTTCTTGAATTGTTGAAGTAGGGGATATCAACATAACTTCACTTATTTTCAGCCTATTTAATTCATTCATAACAGGGGAAAGCAGTCTTTAAATGTGCTGTCTTTTGTGTTTTAGTAAATACACAACAGTCCAAAATCAGCAAAAAGAAATCTGGTGATGTGGTGCAGCAAGAAGACACATTAAAACCTAACGCAAAGAAATGTCGTGCAAGTGGTGACAGTAATAAGCCAGTGAAAGGAAATAGCTTGTCAGCTAGGAAGAGGAAGATGATAGAAATGCCAGAAAAGAAGAAGAGAAAAAAGAAGATATAACTGATGCACAGAATCCCAGATTGATCCCCCAAAGAACTCCTTTTTTAATGGAATCATATATACCTAAATATTTTTTCTGAGTAAAGGCAATACTATTTTTTTCTGGAGAAAATGTACAGCTTGGAAAACCACTTCTAGGTGGTTTTTTTTTTTTTTTTTTTTTTTCTTTTTCTTTTTAATGTGCTGAAATTATTTGTGGCACCTTTGGCCTATTTTTTATTAATTATATATGGTGGTATATAAGATGTTAATTGTAACATGCAGTTTTTATTGTGTATAAAACAAATAAAGATCTTTCCCCAAATATGGAAATTTAAAATAATGCAAAATCTTTAACACTTTCTTTTTTTAACAGTGTTGGAGATCCAACCCAGGGCCTTGAGCATGGTAAGCAAACACTGTACCTCTGAGCTACTGCACCCCCAGCCCTATGAACACATTCTTCACTACAGATAAATGTTATTTTTCAAACTATTCTGCTTCCAAGCACTGGATGGCAAGAAAACTTAAGGGCAGGCAAACAACATTTCCCCCTTTTTTTTTTTTTTTGGAACCAGGGATTGAACTCAGGGACACTCGGCCACTGAGCCACATCCCCAGCCCTATTTTGTATTTTATTTAGAGACAGGGTCTCACTGAGTTGCTTAGGGCCTCGCTAAGTTGCTGAGGCTGGCTTTGAACTTGTGAACTTCCTGACTCAGCCTCCCAAGTCGCTTGGATTACAGGCATGCACCACCACGCCCAGCTGCCCTCGATTTTTTATTTTGTTTTGAGGCAGAGTCTTGCTGAGTTGAGCAGAGGCTGGCCTCCAACTCGTGGTACTCCTGTCTCTGCCTCTCATGTTGATTGGATTATAGATATATGCCATTGTCCCTGGCCTTTCAGTTTTCTTTCCAGTAAGTTTCTTAAACAGTTTTTAGAATTCCATTTTTGTTTATTAATATGGTAGAGGTTTGGGGGGGCTGGTGCTGTGTATTAATTGAACCCAGGTCTTGTGCGTGTTAAGCATGCGCTCTACCACTCGGCTACATCCTCACCCAGTGCTCAGTGTGGTACTGTTGAGTATCCCCCCTACTCTTATAGTGAGTGCACACCTAATTTATCATAGTGTTACCATTTTACCAATTGAGTATAAAAATCTTACCTCCTTTTTACACCCAGTATCTTCCTCATCTTATAAGTTGTCTTAAACACATATTTAGAATTATATTAGTGTGATAATTTTTGCATCGTCACACGTAATATAGAAAGCCTGAGAGAAGGAAGGCCTATTGTATTTACCTGACGTTGGCATGTTCTTCCTTCCTGATGTTCCAACGTGCCTTCTTTTATCACTGTGTATTTGGAGAACTCCCTTTAGCTATCCTTAGGGTAACGTCAGCTTATGTGAATTTTCTTAATTTTCCTTTATCTAAGGAATGTTTTGATTCCTTTTATCACTGGAGGACAGTTTTGCTGGATGTAGGATTCTGGGTTGACAGTTCTTAAGCTGTTCCTCTTGCCATCCTGGTTTCTGATGAAAAAAATTGGTCATTTTAATTGTTCTGTATTTTTCCCCTCTGGCTGCTTTCAAGGTCTCTTCCTTGTCTTTAAGTTTCAGAAGTTTAATTAGCCAGTATTTTGGTGTGGATATTTTTGGATTTGTTCTTTTGTAGCTTCTGAAGACAGGGTCTTGCCATGTTGCCCAGGCTGGTCTCAAACTTGGGAGATGAGAGATTCTCCTGCTTCATTCAGCCTCCCAAGCAACTGGGACTGTAGATGTGCACCATGCCCAGCTTATCCTTAACCAGTTTTGCTCATCTTCTCAAATTCATAGGTTTGTGTCTCTTGCCAAATTTGGGAGGCTGTCAGGCATTGGTTTAAGTACCCTTTCTACTCTGCCTTTATTTTGGGACTGCCTTTGTTTTTTGGGACTTTGACACAATGAATATGCCTTTCCTTGTAGTCCTTGAAGTTCTTAAGGCTCTGTTCACGTTTTCTCCCCAGGCTGTCTTCTGTGTTGGTCAGATTGGGTGCTTTCTATTGTTCTGTTTTCCATATTGCTGATTCCAGTCTTTGTACTCGCCATACTGTTACTGGGCTCATCCACTGAGATTTTTATTTTGGTTATTGTATTTTTCAGTTTTAAAATTTCCACACAGTTTTATTTCTTTGCTAAGACTTCCTATTTCTCTGCTGATGTTCCTGTCATTACAGTTGTTTCAAGCGTGCTCTTAATTGCTTGTTGAAGTGTTTTCATCGAGGCTGCTTTGAAGTCTTTGAGAGATGACAGTATCTGTCATTTTCACATTGGTGTCTGTTGATTGTCTTTGGTTCTAGGCTTATCAAGTGGTTTCTCTGGAAACCTGTACATTTTTGAATTGTGTTATATGCACTCTGCATCTTATTTAAGCCTTTTGTGTTAATTGATTTCCTCTGACATTGCTTAGGAAGGGGAAGAGACCTATTGCCAGCTAGGGGTGGAAGTGAACTTTTGGTGGCAGCTGAGCTTTCCTCTTTAACCTTTACTGACATCTGGAGGTAGGGAGATTCCTCATTTATTCTGGGTGAGGCTAGGGGCTTGGGTTCCCCTTTGATCTCTACTGACATCACAGTTGTGATATCAGTTATTGAGAATGGAAGAGCCAGCTCCCTGCTTGGTCTCCTGACACTCTAGCAGGAAGGAGTGCCAGGCACCTGTTAACAGACTTGTGAGGGTGGGAGTCTAGACCCCCCACTTGGCCTTTGCTGGAGGTTAATGTTGATCCATGAACTTGTGTTATTGGAATGTCTAGTTCCACAGGGGACCCTTCTGTTCCAGGCTTCCACAATCTTGATGCTCTTAACCATAATCATATCCATAATGACAGAGGGGTGTTCTCATTGGAAATGAGCGTACGTGCATGCCACTGCTCCCTGAACTGTTGAGAGTACAGTTCACTGACGTTAATCTTCAGTGTTGCACAACAATTACCAGTACCATTTCCAAACTCTAACATTAGGTAATCACTCCCATCTCTGACTCTACCCAATCCTAGTAAACTTCTGTCCTGCTGTCTCTGGATTTGCCTTTTGTGACTGATTCATGTAAATAGAATCATGCAGTATTTGTCTTTAGGTTAATGATTTCAAGGTTCATTCATGTTGTAACATGTCTTAGAACTTGGTTCTTTTTATGCTGAATGATTTTCCATTGAATGTAGATTCCCTATTTTGCCTATCCATCTATTCATAGACACTTGAAATATTTTTGGCTTTTGACAATTATGAATAATGTTGTAAAGAATATTGCCATAAAAATATCTGCATGAGTCCCAGCTTTCAAGTCTGTTGGTTTTATCCTGAAGAGTGGAATTGCTGGGTCATGGCAATCTTAGATTAAGCTTTTTGAGGAACTGCCAAGCAGTTTTCCAGAGTGGCAGTAGTTTTACTTTTCACCAGCCATGTGTTGAGAGTTCCAGTTTCTCTACATCCTCACTGACACTTTTTTTCACTTAAAAAAATTTATTATAGCCATGTTAGTAGGTGTGAATTGGAATCTTGGTGTGGTTTTGATTTGCATTTCTCTAATAGCTGGTGATGTTGAGCATCTTTTCATGTGCTTGCTGGCCATTTATATATCTTTTTTTTAATATTTTTTATTTTAGATGGACACAATACCTTTATTTTATTTATTTATATTTATGTGGTGCTGAGGATCGAACCCAGTGTCTCACACATGCTAGGCAAGTGCTCTACCACTGAGCCACAATCCCAGCCCTATATATCTTTTTTGAAGAATCATTTGTTTAAGTCCTTTGCCTATTTTTTTTTAACCTGGATTGTTTGTTTTTTCATTTTTCAGTTATCGGAACTCTTTATTCTATACACTGGATGCTTATAAGATATATGATTTACAGATATTTTATCCTCTGTTACGTTTAATGCAACCCACCTATAAATTGTTCAGGTGCTTTTTAAACACTGTTGACAAGGTAGCCCATTGTCTTGGCTTCTCATGCACCTTTTAGCTGTATGGTGCATAGTTAGTCTGATAACACTAGACTAATGTCACGTCAGTAGACATGTGAAGGACAGGAGTTAGGTTCTCTTCCCAGGACTCATATCTAATGACAGCTTGTCACTTCTTTACAAGCCACCAGCATGTATAAAACCTAGTTCCTAAAATGTATGTTTCCTCTCTTCTGCTTTAATGCATTTATTAGGACTTCTCTTTTGCTCCTGAATAAGAGTTGATAATTAATTATGTGACTCAGATTACATCATTTAAATGGGCTTTGACAGGCAGTAGGTTTTTTTGTTTATGTCACATTAAAAAAAGTTGAAATTGTATTTGTTTTTTGAGAAAATTAGATTCTATTAAAGTTTAATATGTTTGTAAAATACATAGGAAAGCTCTTAGGATGTGTTAAGTATAAATAAATAGGTGGGTTAAGATAAGAAGTAAATGGAGCCTGTGGTATACATAGATAGGACTAGGTCTTAGATATCCAGTAATCCTAGGCACTAAATATGTGGGAAATCCAAGCACTTGAGATTTATAATACACTATAAAAGAAGCACTGAACATTCAAATACATAAAAAGTGAGTACACAATAGTCACGAGGTCTTACTTAGGTCACTCATTCTGTCCCCATGTGTCCTGTGTCAAAAAAAAAAAAAAGAAACAATAAAGCCCATGGTTGCTCCACAGGCCACCAGGCAAAAGGGCAGCTGTTTGCCAGTCACACTGACAGAGCACTTGCGTGTGACTGGCTCAGGGCCCCCTCCCCCGTGGTCTCTGCTCCAGCCCCTGGTCTTCGGATGTGTCTTCATCAGAAATGCTGATGTCACATAGCCACGTGGGAAAGGGGTGCCAGGAGGAGTGAGCTGTAAAAACATTGTGGAACTCAGGATTTAGGTGGCAGGCCTCTTTCACCAGGCTTGCAACTACTTCTGATGACTTTTGCTTATCCCATTTTTTTCACAGTTGCTTCTCCCTGGTTTTGGCTTTTTTTTTTTTTTTTTGTATTGGTGATTCGAAACTTTACCACTGAACTACATCCCCAGACCTTTCTGTTTTGAAACAAGGTCTCATTATGTTGCCCAGGCTGGTCTCCAACTTGGAATCCTCTGTCTCAGCCTTTTGAGGCACTGGGATTACAGGAATGTGGTGTTACCACACCTGGGCTCCCTGTCTGTTTTAAATTGATTTAATAAACTACGAATTTAAACTTTTTAATCTGGTCTGTGAGTCTTTGTGTTCAGTGGCCTCTGGGAAGCCTGCCTGGTAGTGTACTTGAAGGCCACTGTTGCATTTCCCAGGTGACAATTCATGCCAAAGAACAGAATTCATGTTGGGAATGTCAGGTCTTTTAGTTTCTTTTCCTGTTAGGCACATACGGTCTGCATTTATTCCCAGCCATTCATGTATTGAATTATCTACTTTGATATTTATATAGAAGCAAATTTTCAGCATAAATCTGCTCCTTCCTGATGTTATAACATCCCACATGCCATCTCCGCCTTCCCTTTCCAGAGTTTATTCAACAGCCATGTATTGAGTATTCACCATGAGTGCCAGGAACTATTCTAGATCTTGAGAGCTGAAAGGAAAAATAAGATCCCTGCCCAAAGGTCAAAACCTGTGGGAATACATCAGTGTATTCAGTGCAGTGGCCTGGGGTGATCAAGGGCAGCTTGACTGATTTTTGTAAATGATAAGATCGTGAGTTTTCATATTAAAGGGCATTTTTATAGGAGCACCGTGCTTTTCTCAGTTACAAAAGACTCAGTTCAAGAAATAAAAGCATTCTGGCTATCCTAGACTTCAATAAAGTGGATCTGTATAAGCCACAGGAATCTGAGCAAGACCACGGAAGTGAGAAGAATTCTGAGATGTCCTCAATTAAGTTACAGGCCAGAGAATGGAAGAAGAGAAATAAGATCATTTTAACTCACAGCTTCAAGCCAAATCAACAGAAAGAAAACTCTACATTTTTTTCCTGTATGCTGAATATTGCCCAACAAAGCCGCATTTCATTCTGCTTTTGGATTCAACCAAGAAATAGTAAAACTATTCTTTACAGACCAACCTTCTACTCTAGGACTTGGCCCATTTTGTGTTATCCTGTCCCTCTTATATATAGCCAGTGTGGGTTCAATGTAAATGATGTATGTTTCTTTTCAAAATTTCATTAAAAAACACCCTGACCCTTTAGATGCAGTGAACGGCTTCCCAGTGGCTGTTTGGCCATGTTGCTGGTGGTCCTTTTTCCTTTTGACTACCATCTGTACAGCTCAATAATTTTATTTTCAGAGACCTCTTAGTCTCAACAGTTTAACAGCAGGAAACGTCAGGGATAGGATGCAGCCAGGCAATCTCCCTCTTGTCTCTGACTCTGCAGGTTGTCATGGTTCTTCCCTCTGCTGACTGCCCCTTACTTCTCACTCTGCATCTCCTATTCTGTCTGGTGCATGCTCATCGAGTACCCATTATGTGCTATATTAAGTGCAGCATATCAGTCTTCACTCTCATGGAGTTCATATGGCAGAGTTGGAGGTGACCTTTACCGTAAGTCAGCACATTAGGAGGTATGTGCCACAAAGAAAAACATGCTGTGGAGGGAAATGCAGCTGAGTTGAAGGTTTGTTTTCATGTTGCTGGGGACAAATACCAGGTAGGTAAGTGCTCTGCTATTGAGTTACATCCCCAACCCTCAAGTTGTATTATTATTATTATTAATTTTTGTGGTGCTGGGGATTGAACCAGGGCCTTTTGCTTGCAAAGCAAGCACTCTACCAGCTGAGCTATATCCCCAGTCTCAAATTATTATTATTTTTTTAAAAAAATTATTTTATTTCAAGTGGATGAGGGAGTGAGTAGGGAGGTTATCTGGGGAGAGGATTCTGGGCAGATGAAGCAGTATGTTGGAGGCACGAGACTGGGGCAGCAAGAACAAGGGGGACAGAAAAGACAAGGCTGAGGTCAGGTGCAGGGCTTTTTCTTTTTTGGTACTGAGGATTGAACCCAGGGGCACTCCACCACTGAGACACATCCCCAGCCCTATTTTGTATTTTTTATTTAGAGACAGGGTCTCACTGAGTTGCTTAGGGCCTTGCTAAATTGCTGAGGCTGGCTTAAAACTTGCGATCCTCCTGCCTCAGCCTCCCAGGTGCTGGGATTACAGGCATGCACCACCGTGCCCGGCAGGTGCAGGGCTTTGTAGGCCATAGCATAAAATAAAGGGCCTACTGAAGAGTTTTGAACTCAGGAATGACATAATTGGACTTATAACAGGAGTGCTCTGGACATGATTGAGAACACACTAAAGTTAGGACAGCTCTGTCATTTAACTGTACAGATGGTGACTTTTTACCATCTGCCTCAATTTCCTACAAGGAGAAAAGCAGGAGATAATCATAGTCCCTACTGCACAGGGTTAGGATTAAGATTAATGTATGTAAAGCACTTCAGTTTCTAGCATGTAACAGCATGGCATGTGCATATGCTAATATGTCATGGCTTCAACATGAGATCAAGAAGCACGTGGCAGACAGAATAGACTGAGAAAATAGGTGTGTTTTTTTTCATACTCTTATTTACTAATTTCTTGGAGAAAGGTTTATTGAATGGATGGTTTTGCTTTACAAACTAGGAAAAATGTAGTAACTGATATTGTGGATACTTGATAGCCATGAATTGTTTTGGATTTTTTTGGGGGGGATGGGGAAAGCTGTTAATTTGAAAAGTTAACGTTTTCATTGCTCCAAAAATGATAATGCTTAAATTGAAGGTTATGAGATTATGCATATTGATAATTTTAGGGGATGAAGGAGGGAGAAGTCATGGATGACACCAAATTTTAGTGTACAGCAAATGAGTGAATGGGGGTGCGGGAAACGCAGAGCAGGAAATCTGTAGTAGAAATGCAGATAATGCCATGCTGTGGACTCGTGATCCACAGACATAGGTGGAAATCATATGCGACTTACGTGCTCTCCCCCTTTGAAGTGTTTCTTGAGTGACCTCACTTCCTAAAACAAACGCAAACATTGATGTCTCACTTCCCAGCCCGTGGCCACCATATCCTCTGCAGGTTAAAAGCGGCCCCTTAAGGTTATCAGGTCTTTCGGATAGCCCGCATCTGGCTTACACCTGGTAATGCATCCCTCCGTTAATGGGGCCTTCAGAGTCCAGCCTCAGATGCTCTTCTGCCCCCACCTTCAGCCTGCCCAGCGCACTTGACCTGGTGCAACACCCGTGTTAAACGCTCGGTTTCCGGCTTTTATCCACTAGAATTTGGAGCTGGGTACCGGCTTTCACCGCCGGTGCACAACCAACTCAGACTCCAGCTCCCAGCTCTACCCAACTTCCCCGACACCGCGCGCGCCCCGCCCGCGCCCCGCCCACGCCACGCCCCCTGGATTCTAGGCGCGCCCGCGACTCCCCTCCCCGCGCTCCGAACACTGCGCGCGCAACCACTTTGGGCTTGAAACCCTGCCCCGCCTCCGGGAGAAGGTGCGCGCGCAGCGACTTCGGGCCTCAAGCTCCGCCCCTTCCCGGGGCTTCGCTCCAGGTCCCGCCCCGCTCCGGGACGGCGAGAGCGCGCCACGACGATCCCAGACCTTGATTCAGACCTTGGTTGCTCGCCCTGCGGCTGGTGCGCCACCTCGGCCGGTGCAGACCTTCGTGAGAGCGGCTCGGGTACTTGGGGATTGTTCTCACTTTATACCGGTTTTGAGTTTTAGGAAGCAGGATGTTCCACTGTCAGCTGCTTGTCGTTCCCACCGCCCAGGCGAGAGCTTTAGGCCGCCTTGTAGGTGCTTTTCTCGTCGCGCATTTTCTGCTTTCCTTAAAATAGGTTGGAGGTCCCCCGGATCCCGAGTGGAGTAAACGCTTCCCTGTGTAGCGCAGTATGGTTTCGTTTCCTGGACCCTCCCCCCATTTCTTAAAGAAAAAATGTCAGTGCCCCTTCAAATCCACGTCTCGGGCGCGACCCCTAGGCCTCCCCATTCTGCGGAAACTTAATTATTTAAACCGAACAAGACTGGTGTGCTTTGACTTTCAGTCTCGTTAGGCTCCACGAATGCAGAAAACTTAGGAGTTAGCTTTGCGAGGGGGGCAGCGTCAAGAGTAATTATGGCTCGAGTTTCCGTATTTATCTTCCCCTCCCCCCAAGTCTAACAAGAGCTGTGAGTTTGATGCACACGTTTCTAAAAGTTTTACAAGGCTCAAGTATTGAAGTAATTACATCCTTGGGGTAGAGACGACAAGTAGCACCCCTCTTGTCCGCTAAAGAGATTAAAAAACAGTGGAACTTAAGGAAACTTTAACGTTAATGATGGTTAACTCATGAAAAGGTTAACTGGGTACCTGTCCAGAGCTGTCAGTGAATCTTGCTCACTTTCTTGTGGGCCTGTTAGAAACGAGTATGTTGCAAAAATGACTGGCGTTTGTGCAGCATTTACTATGTGCTGAGCACGTATTACCCTCGTGGAACGCTCACGACAGCTGTAGGAAATTAGGGCCATTGTTATCTTTATTGGAACTGAGGCTTGGAGAGGTGTAGCTTGAGGGCCCAGTTAATTCTTAGCCACCAAGGTCTTGAGCTGAAACTTGGACCTTCTGGGTGTTGGAGATCCTGCTTTTAATCACCTCTGATCCAGCCCCTTGTTCACAGGTGCAAACCTGGTGTCGTCACTTTGATCGCAGGAGAGCAATGCAGAAGAACACTGGCCCAATGTAAGTGCACAGTGAACAACAGTGGAATAGCTAGCCACTTCTAAAACCAGAGTTCCAAATGAAGAGAGCCCTAGAGTGGACTGCCTCTCGGCAGAATGAGGTATGAGTGGGTCATTGAACACATGACCAGAGGCCTGGATTTGAGTCCAGCATTGCCACTGGCTAGTTGTGTGACTCAGTGAGTCATTCAACTCTCTGAGCTTTACTTTGATTTGTACAATGATAAGATTTGTCTGGAACCATGATGACCTTTAATGACTTATGTGAGTTGTTTGTTTTTAAACATAGCACTGATTTCTCCCTCTTCTATTTTCAGGGTGCCTTTACATTATTTTGGCTTTGGCTACGCAGCACTGGTTGCTACTGGTGGAATCATTGGCTATGCAAAAGCAGGTAAGAGCTTTGGTGTAGCTGCTTAGCTGCTTAAATTCTTCACATTGTTTCAGTGGAGAGTGAGTCCCTAGGGTCCCAAAGCAGCACTCTGGTTTGAGGCCACTTTGCCTTAGGCCCCAAACCTTGCATGCAACTGAAACTGTCAGACTCCTGCACTTGCCTTTTGGTTATCTAGCCAAGCTGAGCCAGGCTTGTTTTTGCTTCTTTATCTAAAGATGGGCAGGCGTGGTATAGATTGTTGTTATCATCAACTGCCATACAGCAGCCTTGACCCCAGGATGCCATTTCTGCACCTTTCAAGTGGGAGGAGACCTCTGGTCTTCATTTACTCCTTAATTCTGTGCTGGGGTCGGAACCCAGGGCTTTTCTTTCCTCATGCCAATGAGCTGCAACTCCAGCCCTCACATACTCATTTTTGAAGTCCCCTCATCTGGGAGAGGTCTAGGTAGGGAGTATCAATATGCTTGCTTGCCTGTGTCCCTGCTCAACCAGCATGCACTGGGATTCTTATTCTCTAAATCAGTTTTTAGTTGACTGATCCTGTTTCCCTTTTGTGATTCTCCTGAAGTCCTGACTGTGCACAGCCTGATCGAGGCTGTTAAGAAAAAGCCTTGCCACATTTGGATGGAGCTGGAGAATATCATGCTAAGTGAATAAGCGAAATAAGCCAATCCAAAAAACCAAAGGCCAAATAATTAGCATCTGATGTGCAGATGCTAATTCACAATAAGGGGGGTGCCTAGGAGAAAATAGAGGTGCTTTGGATTAGGCAGAGGGAAGTGAAGGGAGGGGAGAGGGCATGGGGACGGGAAGGATAGTAGAATGAATCGGACATTATTACCCTATGTGCATATATGATTACACAACTGGTTTGATTCTACATCATGTACAACCAGTAGAATGAGAAGTTATACTCCATTTACGTATGATGTGTCAAAATGCATTCTGTCCTATATAACTAATGAGAACAAATTAAAAAAAGAGTAAACATAAAAAAAGAAAAGGCCTAACCACAGATCCACTTAGGAGGGGAGGGCTCCACTTCCTTTCTCTGATGGAGATGACTGCTTCTCCTTAGATTGGAAGTGTTCTACTGTTAGAGGAGATGGAGCTTAAGACCCTGACTTCTCTGTTAAGCCAACAGACTTCCCAAGACGTTTTTCTGCTTGAGGATGGCTTGGTTAGGAACTGTGTGAAGAAAGCTGCTCTTCGCTCTGCTCCCCTGGAGACCAGGGGAGTCTGGTTGATGTGGCAAATGATAAATGTCAGACATTATAACGTGGGCCTGTGTTTGCTTCCCTCCAGGTAGTGTGCCGTCCCTGGCAGCGGGGCTCTTCTTTGGGAGTTTAGCAGGCCTGGGTGCTTACCAGCTGTCTCAGGATCCCAGGAACATCTGGGTTTTCCTAGGTATGTCTGCATTGGTGTCTCCATAGAGCATGTCTGTATCTGTCATTCGTTTTACCAAAAGGCCCTGGTTTGGTGGGATGTGGCAGGTTCTTCACACTCACAGGTTGGACCGCCTCTGCCAAGGCAAGTTTTAAAACAGGGATTCATGCTGGCTTGTTAATCTTTCATGTGTAGAATGTGGAGAGCGCCTCATGTCTGTCTTCCCTGTGAGATTCATTTTGAACTTGCACAAGGCAGTATGTGTTGCTGTTTGCAGTTGGGTGTTGACCATGGTGTGCGTGAGCATTACTGAACTGCCTGCGTTAGCTTCATCCGTGTTGCATTTTTCCCATTTGAAACTCACTTTGCTCTTAAGCAGTCAGCTAATTGCATAAGAGATGGGCCTTGCCCTCAGGAGGCTCTCTTTTTTGCTAGGGAAGTCAGACATGGAAGTACAACGTGACCGTGGAACTGTGGCAGCCCAGCCAGTGAGGAGCGTGGGGGAAAGGGAAGGTCACTTATCAGGGTGGCTTTGGACACTCTTTTGATGGGCTTCACCCAGGTGCCAGACACTGCCAGGAGTGCGAGTGCCTTCGCACACCCAGTGTGGCAGGGGATGCTCTGGCCCTTAGTAGGGTGGGAGTGTGCACGTCCCCCTGGGAAGGGAGGCTGGCTGGGACAGGCTGGGGAAGGAGGATGTGCAGGCTCTCGGCTCTGCTGAGCAGCTTCCTCATCCATGCTCTGGACGGACTTTGAGCCTGCTGTCCCCATCCCCATTCTCACCCTCCACTCCCAGTAGGCCATCCACCTCCTGCCTACTTAAATGAAAAAACCAGCGGCCTCCAGGTGGAGACTGCCATGCCACCGTCAGCCTCCAGGCCTCCCTTGTCCTGTTGCCCTCCTCTCCAGGGCAGTGCCTCCACCTGGGCTCTGATCTATTCCCGCCATGCTCGGAACTGTGCACTGTCGGGAGTCCCTCCCGTGATGTGTTCCTCTACTTTTTGGCAGATCCCTCTCGTTGGTGCTCACATGTACTCATCTCTCCCCCATTTAAAAAAGCAGAAGGACCTCTGGTGACCCACTTCCCTTTTTAGTTGCTGCCCTTTCCTTCTCTTCTAGAAGTTTCTCTGAAAAACCATTTGTTTTTTGTCTTTATTTCTTCCCATCTCACACATCGCCAGCCCGCTTCAATCTCCACTTTTTTAAAAAATTTTTTGGATGCGGATAGACCTTTATTTTATTCATTTATTTCTATGTTGTGCTGAGAATCGAACCCAGTGCCTCACACATGCTAGGCAAGCGCTCTCACTGAGCCACAGCCCCAGCCCAGTCTCCACTTTTGCCCCCTTGTCCATGGAAAGGTGTCCCTGAGGCTGCCGGTGACCTAGATCTGTGTGAACTCCATTGTATGTTTGTCAGCCCTCGCTTTCCGTGGGCTGTTGGCCGTCCTCAGCACGTTTGACCAGTTCTTTTCTGTTCCTGATTTTTCCTTATCTCATTCTCCTGTGTACCCATCTTCCTTTCTGTCCATTAAATACTGCATTTCCTGAGGCGTGGTTTATTTTCTTCATGCTCTGACTTGACAGTGTCGTGGAAGGTCATTCCTGAAGTTACTTCCTAGACACCAGTGACAGATTTCCCCCTGCCTGCTGTGCTCCCATGCGAGCAGCTGCTGGTTGAGAGGCTTCAGATGTGTGGGGGTATCTGGGGGCACCTGGGTCTTCTCTTCCCCTTCGTTTGGGACCTGGCCCCTCTTCTCCCAGCCTGTCTGCTATTACTGGCAAGTCCTGTCAATGCCAGCACTACCCTGAATTGTCCCCTTCTCCATCTCCACGGCCACCTTGCTAGCTGCAGTTCTTCCCCGCCCCCGCCTGCATTCCTGTGTTCCTGGGGGAGTCTTAATTGACGCCCCATCTACCTTCTGGTTCCCTACAGTTGTTCTCCAGACACAGCTGGATTACATTTGGGGGCTGCAGCTCTGCTTGCTGTCCCTCTGCTAAACAGCCTTGACGAGCCTCTTGCTATTAGGAGGAGGACTGTGATCCCTGGGGTGGCCTTCAGGGCTGCAGGTGGCCACATCTTCATCTGTGTCATAGCGACTTTGTGTCCTTGAGTGCACCACATTCCTCCTCCCACAGTGCCTGTGTCCCTAACCCTTCAGCTCTGCCTCCTCCTCCGGTCTTCGCTTCCTCAGCCAGTCCTTGCCTGAGCTCCCTGAACAGCTTGGCCCCCCATATGTTATTTGTGTAGCATTAATTGTACCCAGAATACAAATTTTACTTCCTTTTTGTTTGATTCATGTGCTTGTATGGTACTGAGGACTGACCTTAGAGGTCCTCTGCCACTGAGCTACATCCTCAGCCCTTTCTTTTTGAGAAGGGGTATTGTTAGGTAGCCGAGGTTGTGCTCCCCCACCCCCACGGGCCAAGCCTTCCTATTAGCAGGAGTTACCGGCATTGTGCCTCCTTGCCTGGCTGTGTGATTCTTTATACTGGTGAACCCCAGCAGCCTTGAGGCCCTCTCGGAGGGTAAGACTGCTGTTGATAGTCGTGTCTCCAGCACTGCCTAGCAGTAGTAGTTGGTGTCTGGGGAGATCCCAGCAGGAAGAGCAGGCAGGGAAGGCATGAAAAAACTCCTACACTGTGGGTTTTGCAGAGTTGTGAGAGATCGAGGCTGAAAAGGCAGGCTGGGCCCAGGTTGTAAAGGGCCTTATTTGGCCAGTATTTGAGCTTAGACCTTTAGAAGGTGGGCAGCCATGGAGCTTGTCCTGCCTGAGGCAGGAGGAAGAAGCATAGGATAGAGTTTGGGCCTTGAAAGCAGAGTGGGGCTTTTGGCACTTTGGTCCCCTGAGTATAAGATCAAAGACTTTGGACTCTCTCTCTTTTTCACCAGCTACTTCTGGGACCTTGGCCGGCATCATGGGGATGAGATTCTACCATTCTGGGAAGTTCATGCCTGCAGGGCTAATTGCAGGGGCCAGGTATGTAGCCTTCTGTTCCTCCTACTTACCAGGACAGAGTTCTGTTTATTGCCAAAGGTAACATTCAGAAATGTACTTGTTTCAGTAAATTTTACCTGATCCTTGGTGTCAACTCAAATTAATTGATACATAAATAGGAAAGGCTGCAAGGGCAGTCATTGATTTAACGACAGGATGGTCTAAGGCTCTTCATTCACTCTGGAAATGGTTTTGTCTTCACATTGCTCTCTGGTCGTCCAGGCTCCTTCCCGCGGTGCAGAAGCCTCAGGGTGAAGCTGAGACTGTGGCTCTGCGTGTGGCTTTCAGCCTGGACTCCATGTTTCTTGGTTGTATAGGTGCCCTTTGTTACTAAAAATATTGCTAAAAGGAAATTTTGATTGACTTGTGTTCTAATCAACTTTGATTATAAAAACTGAACCCAATTGTCTTAAGTATTATAACCCTTATATATAATAAAGACATCCTGAAGGCAGGAGGGTTTTTAAAAATCCTATTCAGAAAATGTTCTGGGCCCATCTTTGGTAATAGTTATGCTATCTGCTGTAATCTTTTATACTTGAAACAGTCACTGCAGACCAAGGTCAAGCAAGGGCAGTAAACTGAGACTGGGGATTTTGTGCTAATTAGCTCTGTGACCTGGGAGGCCTTGATCTCTCTCACCTTCAATTTCTTCATCTCTTCAGGTGATTGGCAGGTGGACTGGGCACACGAGTTACGCTGTCAGACCTCAGTGCAGTGCTGCTGCTGGGTGGTTGTGGTCTCTTTTTCTGGTTTCTCCTGGGGAGGACATTTCATTTTCGGTACCTCCCTGTGCAGCTGTGAGGGAGAGCTGTGACCTGCAGAGCACTGGTCCCTTAAAAATTCTCACCTGTTCTCTCCTTTTCCTGATGTTTGTTTGTTTGTGTTTCTTTTGAACAGTTTGCTGATGGTTGCCAAAGTTGGAATAAGTATGTTGAGCAGACCCCAACCGTAGTGGCCACATCCCGGCCTGGACTCCTGAAGAATTAGAAATCTCCAGACTTCCACTATTCTCAATTTTTAAGGGAAAGAAGTGCAGCACATTTACACACTCTGACATTTTACTTCAGAAACCAAACCAACATAATACCAAATTCATTGGGGGAAAAACTAGGCGTTACTGTCACAGCCCTTCCGAGGTGGAGAGGATAGAGCAAAGGGCTTATTGGCTCCCTTGTGTGGCTCAGTTCTGTGTCAGTGATGAAATCACAGGTAAAGTGCTGGGCGTCAGCATTGGGGGCCTGAAGCCCTGTTCTCTGCTCTGAAGAAGAGTGCAGAAAGGTGTTGCGATGAGATTTCAGATGTGCAGTCTCTTTTCATTTTACACTGAGATTATGTGAAATGAAATATCAGTGAAAATAAATTTTACTATAAATAACATTTTCTTTGGTGTCTTCCTTGCCAGAGTCGTCAGAAATACCGAAGGAGACGTGGATAGCAAGGTGATTTAGAAATGGGGAAGTTTCTTTAATTGCCCATTTTGAATAAGGATCAAGGATAGTTATTTGGTTACACATTGCCTGGAAGCTTGTTTCAATAATGAAGTCTGAGGATTTCTTTCTTTTTTTTTTTATTAGGTGTTGATGAACCTTTATCTGTATGCGATACTGAGAATCGAACCCAGGGCCTCACACATGCTAGGCAAGTGCTCTACCACTGAGCCACAGTCCCAGCCCCAGCCCCATCTCTATCTCTGAGGATTTCTAAAGCAAGGACAATGCAGAAGGGGATGAGGGGAGAGACATTTTGCTTAAGTAGTTCATTTGTAAATGTGGGATTAAAAGACCTGTCTAGAGCTTGAATTGCCTAGTTGGGTCTCAGCATTGGACATACCAGCTGGACCCTGGCACATTTATTTATTTATTTATTTATTATTTATTTAAATATTTAATTATTTTTTGGTACTGGGGATTGAACCCAGGGGCACTCCACCACTGAGCCACATCCCCAGCCCTATTTTGTATTTTATTTAGAGACAGGGTCTCACTGAGTTGCTTAGGGCCTCACTAAATTGTTGAGACTGGCTTTGAACTCGTGATCCTCCTGCCTCAGCCTCCCAAGTGCTGGGATTACAGGCGTGCGCCACCGCGCCCAGTGGCACATTTTATTTTACTTTATTCTTTTTCAGCATTGAGAATTAACCTAGTAACCTTATCCTCCATTTTAGTTTTTGCTTTTTTTACAGGTTTTTTTTGTTTGTTTTGTTTTGTTTTTAATTGCAGTGTGGGAATTGAACCAGAAACATTCTACCTCTGAGCTGCATCCCCAGCTCTTTTTTTTTTACTTTTGAGACAGGGTTTTGCTTAATTGTCCAGGTTGGCTTTGAACTTGCAGTCTTCCTGCCTCAGCCTCCTTAGAAGCTGGGATTATGATCACATACCCCTGGATAGTTTTTCCCTCTTTAAAAAAGGAAAGGATAGCCAGGAATGGTGGCACACATCTGATCCTGGCATCTTGGGAGGCTGAGGCAGGAGGATCACAAGGTTGAGACCAGCCTCAACAATTGAGACTTTAAACAACTTGGTGAGACCTTGTCTCTAAAAATTTTTGGGGGGGCCTGGGGGTGTAGTTCACAGGTAAAGGTACTAGATTTCAGTCCCAGTACCAAAAAAACAAACCAGGGTATTTGCTTCTGTGTTGCACTGATTGAATTGAATGTATAATTCAGGCACTTATGTATTTGCTTAAATTTTTTCTTTTTTTGTGGTACTAAACCCAGGGATTTGGGCATGCTAGGCAAGAGTTCTGCTGCTGAGCCACCCCTAGCCCTGCTTATGCTTCTTGAAAGTGGTTCCAGTTTCCTCATTTTTTTTAAATGTGACGTGGTTTTGGGTACCTTCATGTTCCTTCTGACTCCCCACACAGGATGCAGCTCCACAGGGCCATTCGTAAACCACAGTGCCTCGAACTCGGCTGTGACCAGGGTACTGTATTCTGGATTTGCATTTTTGTTAATTCAGTCAGGAACAAAATTGGAATTTGGGCAGCCCCATCACAACACGGAGCCATGGGGTCCAAGGTCTTCCTCAGTGCTATTGACAGTGACCACTATAGTGAAATGATTGAGGGTTGATTGCAAACGCTTGAAAATACTTTAGATGAGAAATTGTTCCATAGTTTCCAGCATAGTAATTGCCTCTGTGTGTGTGTGTGTGTGTGTGTGTGTGTGTGTGTGTGTGTGTGTGTATACACACCAGGGATTGAATTCAGGGGCACTTGACCACTGAGCCACATCCCCAGCCTTATATTTATTTAGAGACAGGGTCTCACTGAGTTGCTTAGTGCCTTCCTGTTGCTGAGGCTGGCTTTGAACTCATGATCCTCCTGCCTCAGCCTCCCGAGCCCCTGGGATTGCAGGTGTGCTATGCCTCACACCCGACTAGTAATTGCCTTTTGTCAGACAGTTAGTTGTACCAAATTCCTGGTTTGCATAAAGACCAGGGCTGGGAATGTAGCTCAGTGGTAAAGGGCTTGCCTAGTATGTGCAAGGGCCTGGGTTTGATCCCCCAGCACCACACACACACAATGTGGAGAAATCCATTTACAAACAGTTCAGTTGTGTGAGGGGCAGCTTCCTGCCCTGGAGAGTCATTTTGCTTGGATCACGTGATATGCCACCCTTGCTCAAAGCAACAGAACCTCCAGATCCATGAACCAAGGTGCACCTTTCTCTAAATGTTGGTCCTGTATAGTGTAAAGGAAAAGAGGCAGAAGAAGTCAGGTAGGCAAACGTCTCATCGTGCTTCGGCTGTTTTCTGTAGATGTTTATGGACACGTGTTTGGGAGAAGGAAGCAGTGGTTGAGATCTCCAGTTACAGTGGGGGGACACCTGCGAGTGGCACGGGTGTTCCTGAGTGGTGTGGTGTGTGTGCGTGGAGAGCCGGCCTTCACCTTCACACCTGTATCCTGATACACACCCCTGTGTGCAGACCAAGGGGAGGTGACTCGGTTGTGACTTGCTGCCCCTACTAGGATTCGGATGTGTCCCCAAAGGCCTGTGTGTTAAAGGCCTGGCTCCAATGGTGGGCTATTAGGAGGTAATGGAACTTTTAGTTAAGTGGGATCTAGTGAAAGTCCTTAGGTCACTGGGGCATGCCCCTAAAAAGGAACAGTGGGACCCTGGAGTCTTGGCCTCTTCCCCTCTTCCTGGCTCATGAGGTGAGAGATCTGTCCACCTGTGTGATGCACTACCCTCACCAAAGGCCCAGAGAAATGAAGCTGCTCAACTTTGGACTGGAACCTCTGGATGGTGAGCCAGCTTGGGCAACGTAGCAAGACCCTGTCTCAAAAGGCTGGGGATTGGCTAAGTGGTAGTGTCCCTGGGTTCAATCCCCAGTACTGCAAGAGAAGGCTTCTTCTGTCTGCATGTTCCTGTAGTTCATACAGCTGCAACATTCAAAGTGTTTTCAGTACTTCCTCATGACTTCTTTACATTCCTTCCCTTTTAATTATATTTATGAGATATTTAAAATCCATTATAATATTAAATGATGACTGAATTTCTTTATGAACATTAACTTGGTTCTGTCAGTCAGATCACAGACCTCCATTTCGTTGGCATCCATTATTGGTGCTTTCTTAGTTCCTTCAGGAGGGATAGTGATTCCCTCATTGCTCATGATCCGAGTGTTCTTGCATTACTGTGTGCATTTGCCCCCTCTCCTGGCCTCTACAGGTGCCCTTTGGCGGGGACAGAATAGTTAGTGATCCTGGAAGGTCCAGTTGGTGACAACCCCTAACAGGCAGAGCTAGTTGTGAATTCTCTCCTTGCTGAGCCCCTAACTTCACTCTGATGCTGGGTGTGCTCCTGGCTGCTCCAGTGCCTGGTAGGATCGATCACTCACTGGCTGGGCTGTGCCTTGAAGCAGAGCCGGGTACAGGGATGGCTTTAAGTCAGGATAGAGGCCCTGGCTCGGCATCTTGCTGTTGGGGTCTGCAGTTGGCAGAGCTGCAGGCTGGACTCCAAGGTGGGGTTGAGTTGTTTCTTCGGCTGGGCAGGGCCCGAGGCTGGGCAGGGCCCGAGGCTGTGCTCCTTAGGACTGAGCAGTCCACCATTGCCTCCTGGGTGGAGCCCTGGTGTGGGCTTTTGGCTGAACTGAGTGGCAGTTTGACCTCCTGGATTAAGCTGGTTTAGCCTCATACTTTGCAATATATGGTGGCAGAAGTCTCCCTGCCTGGATGGGGTCCTGGGGAGGCTTTTTGGCTGAGTGAAGCTGCTGCTTAACTTCCTGGATCCAGCTGGTCCATCCCCTTTACTTTCTTGAAATGCACAGAGATGGGCCTCCCTTTGCCTGGGTCACTGGAGTGGGCTCTGAGGCGAGGCAAGGAGATGAGCAGGCTTCACACTCAAGCTGGGTTGGAATTCCCATTGTGCTTCCGAAGGTCACCGTGGGCTCTGGTTTCCAGCACCTCCAACCTGGCAGCACAGCTGGCCGGAGCTGGTAGGCAGGGCAAGATGCACACACTGCTCACCTTGCCTGCTGCCTCCTTTCTTTCCCACCTGACTCTGGTGGTCTTAGGCCATTTCCTCTAGTATTTCCTAGTGAAGGGACTAGAGTGGGCTTCTTGGGAGGCATCTCAGAATGCCAGCGACACAGCCTGACCCGCTTTGCTTCTCTTTTTTCCCTGTGTAAACCATGGTCCAGGGAAATCTGTCTGGTGGTGTGCTGATGATATGGGTCTTGAAGTCAGGATGGGTTCCTTTAAACACTCGAGAAATGCCAAAACAAGAGCAGAAGTAACAGGAGAGAGAGAGAGAGAGAGAGAGAGAGAGAGAGAGAGAGAGAGAGAGAGACTGACTGACTCTTCCAAGAAGAGGGAGCCCACAGCTGAGAGAGACACACACGTG
>JAJEJO010001107.1:145615-309851 GCA_020662805.1 Glaucomys volans
ATTTTAGGTTTCCTTTCTTCTCATGCCCATGTGATCAAAAGGCAGGAAGAGAGCCGTCCAGGAGTGATTGCTTGTGTTGGAAAGCGCACTCCTTTCCCTCCCCTGGAGGCTGTTAGCAACTGGTGGATGGGAAGTGCTATTCACCCACTTCCTTTTCTTTGATAATCAGCTACCCATCCTTTGTCCTGGTCTCACTGAGCTGAGGGAGGAGGAGCTATGGAGCAGTCAAGGTAAGGCTGTTGCCTCACCCTTCTGATCTGGATTTCATCCTGATCTGCAGGCCCTACAGATGTCTCAGTCTTGTTTACATGTATTGGGGTTTTCAAAAGAATGTTCTGGACTATTGCAACTTGAACCTTCTGAGAGATGATCGGGAGCCTGAGATGTCCTATTTCAACACCTTGCGGATGTCCTGCTCTCTTAGGTTTTTATTAGCTATACTTTATTAAGCCCTCTGGCTTTATATTAAACTTAAGAAATAATGGGATTTTGCCATCAATGTCAAGATTCACCATTGTTCTAGAAACATTAGACAAAAGCAATAAAATGAGAACTGAGAAGTACAAATGAATGAATAGTAGGAAAAGGAAAGAGATTTTTTAAAATAGGTGTTTAATTATCTGCCTAGAAAATTCAACACAAACACCTAAAAATCTATTAGAACTAATAAAGTTCTATAAAGCAGCAAGAAACCATGGCAACACCAAAACCAAATAGCTTCCCATCAATAGCCACAGTTTTCTCCTACAGCACAGTAGCGTTCAAGTTCAAGCCTCACTGGGTTTTACTTGTTTTTATTGGTTGGTTTGTTTAGAGCTTTATAGTTATACATAGCAGGTGGGATTTTTTACTTGGTTCTTGAGGCTTCTAATAGGACTCCTTATTTTCAGGCTTTGGCCCTATAATCATTCTCTCCTCAGGCAGAGGCATGCTTTAAGTGTATTTGGATCCCTGCACTTAGCCATTTAGTGGCCTCCACACACCTATATATAAATCTAACAAAACGTGTACAAGATCTATGTGAGAAATACTACAAAACTGATGAACGGTATCAAAGAAGATCTAAATAAATGGAGAGAGATTCCATGTACACGGATAGGAAGACACAAGGTAAGGATGTCAGTTCTTACCCAGGTTGATTCCAGTCAATACCCCGAGTAAGTCACCTTGATATCAACGGACTGATTCTAGAGGTTATATAGAGAGGTGAAGAGCCCATAGCAGTCAACACAATATCAAAGGAGAGGCAGTCGGAGGACTGACAGTGCGGTGTCAAGATGGTGTGGTGTTAGTGAGAAGACAGACACAGATGAGAACAGAATGAGGGGCCAGAGAGAGCCCACATACACATGGCTGACTGTTCTTTAACCAAGGAGCAAACCAGTTAATGGAGAAAGAATAGGCTTTTCAACAAGTGGTGCTGGAACTAGACATTGATATAAAAAAGAAGACACAGAATCTTAGATGGTTTACAAAAATTAACTTAGAATGAATCAGATCCATTTATATAAATGTAAAATACACAACTGTAATAACCCTTGATGATGACATCATAGAAAATCTTAGGTGACCTTGGGTTTGGTGATGACATTTTAGACACAGCATTGAAAATACCCATGAAAAAAACAACTGTATTAAAAATAAAAACTTCCTCTTTACAAAAGATGCTGTCAGGAAAGACCAGCCAGACTTAAGAGAAAAAAATTACAAAACACATATCTGATAACTATTTCCAAAAATACAGAAAGAACTTGAACAGAAATGAACAACCCAATTTAAAAAATGGCCAAATATCTAAACAGACACTTCATTGAAGAAGATATATAGATGGCATGTAAGCATGTGAACAGATGTTCCACAACATGTCATTAGGGAACTGCAAATTAAGATAACAATGAGATACCACTGTATCCCTATTAGAATTACCAAAATCCAGAATACCGACACCACCAAATGCTGTTGAGGATGTGGAGCAACAGGAACACTCACTCACAGCTAGTGGGAATGCAGAACATCACCGCCATATTGGAAAACAGTTTAGCAGTTTCTTACAAAACTAAACATACCCTCGTGCTCCTTGGTAGTCTCCCAATGAGCTGAAAATGGATGTCCACAAATATGCACATCAGTATTTACAGCAGCTTTATTCAAAATTGCCCAAATTTGGAAGCTACCAAGATACCCTCCAGTAGGTGAATGGATAAACTATGGTACATTTGTTCAATGAAATATTATTCACTGATAAGCAAAATAAGCTTGCAAGCTAAGAAAAACATGAGCAACTTTACATATATATTGCTAAGTGAAAGAAACCGATCTAACAAAGGTACCATACTATATGATTCCAACGATATGACATTCTGGAAATGGAATGATTGCTAGACACAATAAATAGATCAGTAGTTGCCAGGAATTTGGGGGGAGGTAGGGAGGGATGAATGGGTAGAACACAGGAGTTTTTAGGGCAGTAAGCTATTCTGCATGATACTATAATGGTGGGTACATATCATTATACATTTTGTCAAAACTCTTAAGAACATACAACGCGAAGAGCGAACTCTAATGTAAATATGGATTCCAGTTATTGTACAAATACTGGCCCATTAGCTGTGATGCACCACAGTAATGCACGGGTAACTAGGGCATATGGGAGACAGGGGAGGAAGAGGGGATACATGGGTGCTCCCTTGTGCTCTCTGATGAATATTTCAATAAACAGAACTGCCCCCCAAAAGTTACTAGTAAAAACAATATTTAGGTCTTATAAGTTTACAAATGTAAAAAAAACACATTAGCCATATTTATTTAAATATCTATTCAGAGTTTAAGTTTCTCAGAAACAAAATAGTTTTTATTAGCGTTGGGACATTAAAACTGTACAAATGCACATAACCATTACCAACAGGTATGTTGCCCTTTAGATCTTCAGCATGTGAAACCTGAACATCTGAATCTTCTATACAAAAATATCATTATTTTATAATATGCCTTTGGATAATGCCCACAAGATCATACCAGTTACATTAACATTTGTTACAAAGCCATAAAATACATAAAAATGTCAGCAGCTGATAACATTATTTTTAAAAAGGATACAGTACTAATGTCCAGTCCATAAGGTGGCAGGTTTAAATACAGCAGCCCCTAAGTTCAAAATGTCTGTTTTAAAAACCATTTTAGGAATAAAACTACGAAAAAAGCTGTACTAAGTGAAACCGCTGCTATGGCAACCGAACACATCTGCTCGTCCAGCGAACTCGAAGGTCAAAGCTGAGTCAGTGGCCTGCAGCGGCCAAAGCTGGCTCTGGGGACCACTTGGCACACTCCGTCTTTGCCCGTGTTAGGAACATGGAAGCGAAGTATTTTGCAAGTCAGATGAATAAGGATCAAACAGTTTCAAAAACTTTCTTGCTGACAAGAGAACCTCAACGAGTTCAATGTGAAGTCACAAAGCCATGGGTCCAACATGCCACAAACTCACAGCCCTTGTGCGGGTCAAGTTCAAACCATGGACTTTTTCTCCACTAAAATCTGGTGGCATAGTTTTGACATTTCCTATGTTAAATGTAAATTTATTTGTAAGGAAGACATACTGCTCAAGATTGGAATTGCCATTGAGTTCATAGTGTCAGGTAGAAAAAAAAAATGGCAGTCCGTCTGCCATTGCCAAAGTGGGAGAGCAGAGCAGTAGCCAAATAAGACCCCAAACTGACAGCTCACAGCAGTCCGCCTCACTGCTAGGAGAAAACAAAACAAAAAACCTCTCAACTGAATCACTGCAAAGTGCTGAAATGTCAAATTGTTTAGGCCAAAGTACAACAAAGAAAAATCAACACTCAAAACACTTATTTTCTGTGGGCATTTTTTTTTATAAAAGCTTCTTATTTTACTCACTATCTATTAATTTGTAGATCAAATACTTGATACTTTGGCAAATAGTTTATTATACTTTGTAAAGTCCTACCCACATATCAGCATTGTGGGCAACGATGCTAAGAAAATGCATTTAGTTTCTAGGAAAGAAAATAGGAGATGATTTTTGCTCTTTGAAGTACCCACTATTGCATATTTCTTCCAGAACTCAGTAGAAATAGACATCTGTAGACATTTCCCAGGGTCTGGGACTTGCACATACTCTGTAGAGCGATGCTGTGGGTTCCCACCAGAGGTCCTACCGATGGCCTCCATACTTGGCTACCCAGTCTGTCCTCCCGTGCACCGAGGGGACCGGCTGTGCACGATTCAAGATATTCAGATTTTTTGCTGTAGAATTGTAGGTAGGTCCTGAAAATGGCCCCCGGCCAGGTTTTGTGTTCCAGGTATATTCTGAAAGAAGTCAGAATCAGAAATTAGAATTTTATTAATTTATTATCAAATTCAAAACAAGTTCATCTCATTTTATGGGAGAAATTCAAATTTATCTTTAAAGATTAATTCAGTTGTCTCAGACTTTTTTTCCTAATTTTAAAAGCAAAAGCTGTAGTGGTATGTTGGCACCAATTAGAGTTTTCAGTAGCTTAAGAGCTTACGTTTCTGATCTACCATTCTGATGCTGCTCTATTTCCAATAGTTCACATTTAGACAGGCAACACCAAGTAAGAAGAGAGATTCCTGGTTCAAAATCAGTGAGCAATACCCACAGCACTCTGACTTTGTAATACCACACTAAATAATATCAAATATAGTATCACTACAGAAACTATATTTGGAATAGTGGATCGTATAAAACCCTGGCTTCATGGAAGTACCGATACAGGGTCCTATAATAGATTTCTTTTTCGAAATGAAAATATGACTTCTAAAATTAAGAAACTTTGTTCTTTTTTGGGGGGGGGTGAGGGTATCAGGGTTTCTCTGTTGCCCAAGCTGGCTTCAAACTCAAGATCCTCCAGCCTTAGCTTAGAGGTATGCACCACTCTGCCTGGCAAAAAGACTTCATTTTTTTAACTTGGAAAATTATGGGTGATAACACAACCCTCTTAAATCCTGACATGTTCCTAGAATCCCAAAGCTTTAATCACAGTTGTTTTATTTATACATTTGACTGCTCAAAAATTCGCAAAAAAATTCAAATTTGCTAAATACTTGTTATCTCAACAATTGATAAAGCAATATTGCTTAAATAAATGACAAAGCAATGTCATTTTTACAGAGAACTTCAGTGTCTCTGGTCCTTCTCTTACTTCAAATAGGAGCCAGTTTTCATAGGCGTTCTACCTGAGGGATGTTCCGTCTTTCCATTTGGGATTGAATCTTTTCATGTTGATTAGCAGCTGCCATTCTGGGAGTAAACTGAAATGAATCTAAGCATTTGGTGCCCCTAACGTGAGACATAGCATACCTACTGGCATGGTGTCCCCTGTCTTTCTTACACTTCACTGTAACTCTGGGGAGCAGGAGCAGGCCGTGTCTCACGTGGCTCTAACCTCAGCTTACGATGAACAGAGCACTTGTACAGAAGGTCCTGGACCACAGGCTGCCCTGACTGCTGTGCAGGCTGGCTGGGACAGGGAGGCCAGGAGCTCACCACTGGCTGGTCTGGCAGGTCATTTCATCCCACTCTTGCCAAGTGTAAATTTCTCAAAATTAAACTCATTGAGAAGCTAGATAAAAAATGCAGGGAAATATATAAGGCACCATGTTTTCCAAGAAAAGCCCTTTAGTTGTAACCAGTGGGACATAAAAAGCATCAATCAGTTAAATGATCAAACTCATCCATGAGGGCCACAGGTCAAAATGGTGCCATGGGCAAGGTAGAAAGTATATGAGGAACTGGGAGCAGAGGGAAAGGGAGAGGTGATAAGCCTGCCTGATTCAGGGAAGGGAAACATGGTCTTAAGCTAATGGGACAGGTTCCTGGGTAAGAAGTGAGGACTTTGAGAAGTAGCAAAAAGAGAAGCTTGTTTCCAGGTCTTGACAGCCTACAAAAGTCCTAAATGCATTTAAATCAAACTGTGTTCAGGCCAACATTTTTAAAAAACTTCTTAGAAAAGGAAAGCATTCTGCCAAGAAAGTGGAAGTATTGAGATTTAGGATTCCTTTTCTAGAAATTATAGGGTTTTAGGACTCAAGCACCCTTGAAGAAGAACCTAGTAGCTGACAAGGGAGCCCAGAGATCACAGCAGGGTCAGAAATGCCTGATGCCTCAGCTGGACCACAACCTGCATGTCCTGGCTTCCCAGGAGCAGGGCAGTCACCCCCAGAAAGGAAGGCTTTAAGTTTCTTATAAAAATTGTATTTTTTTTCCAAGGGCATGTAACTTTTTGTAGAAAATGCTAATGAGAAGGGGCTGCAAAGAATTTTATCAATGCCACTGATATAAAGCAGATAGGAAACTTCTGTAAGGTGGAGACCATGGTGAAGCCTTCAGTAACAGAGCCCTGGGGAGGGCTGAATAAGTAAGTGTCCACAGACCCTTAGACCAGGGCCCTGCGTACCTACTGGGGCTGCATATGCAAGAGTCACTCCTCACCATTCCCAGGGGATGAGGAGGTATCAGGAAGTTTTCGGGGAGAGATTTGACTTTTCTTCTCAAAACCTGAGGGTGAGGGGCTGGGGCTGCAGCTCAGTGGCAGAGCACTTGCCTAGCATGTTGTGAGGCACTGGGTTCGATCCTCAGCACTGCATAAAAATAAAAGTGTTGTGTTCATCTACAACAAAAATTAAAAAAAAAAACCATGAGGGTGAGGAAGAAAAGCAGAAAGGGAGACTATGAGAGGAGAGAAAAAAGTTGAGTAAATACGATAATGACCTGGTTTTATTTTCTTGTGGGAAACTGTCACCCAAATGGGCAGACTGGAAGACACATCTCTTACAGAACAGTGTTTTCCTAAGGATTTGCATGGACCACTTGAGAGTGATTAACATTTACTTCTTTTTTTTTTTACCTTTCCTCCTATCACCGTCTGTAGGAAAATATGATAAGCAGAGTAAATGAAGAGATGAAAAGTCATGAGAAAGTATTTACTTTAAAAATGAAAACAGGAATATGCATGCTAATCTCAGAATTAATAAATACATAAAGGCCTTCAATATCTTATAAGAATGGTTTTTTAAAAGACCCACTCAGTTTCTAAGATCCAATCAGGTATCCAGATAACAAAATACTTCAAAGCATGATTTTCTGCTTTTATATTAAAAACTGCTGCTAAGCATGGTGAATAACTCATTGAAAGGCTGACTTAAATCATTTGAGGTGTTCTAAAAATGACTGCTGTATATAAAATGTTTACCTATATAAATAGGTTCTGTTTCAGCAGAGGTAATGGAACAATTTTTTTTTTTATAGATAAAGCAACCGAGTACTATTTAAGTACATATTTCTCACTATGGTAAGAAATAAAAAGTTACAATTATTCAATGCTTTTTCACATTTTAAGCTGCAACAGTATGAACTTTAAAGACTGGAAATTTGAGTCCATAGTTTCAATATATGATCCTGGTTGGGAGAGGCTGAGAGAATCCTTTGGGGTCAAGTTGTAAATGAAAGGACTACTAGATATCTTTCTTTGACTTCTGATTATCTCCTTTCATGCTTATTTTAAGTGCTTCTTTAAGGGTATCTATTTTAGATTAAAATAATTTAGAGAACATTCATAGTCAGATCTGGGAGGCTCAGGCACAGAATCATCACCCTTGATTTCTTACTTGGCTGTCATAAGGCCGTGTGAACTCTTACTTGGCTGTCATAAGGCCGTGTGAACTCTTACTTGGCTGTCATAAGGCTGGGCCACTGGAGAGCGTGACTTCAGTGATCCATGACATTGGCGGATGGAGGAACAAACCCTCCCTCGCCTCACTGCTGCACACAGCACCAGGTAGGAAGGTTCTGCCACCACCGATTCTGTCCTCTGAGGGGGCTGTGAAGACACACGCTGATGCCCAAGGCAGGTGTGCACACTGAGGAGCAAGCCTTGGCTCTGTGCCAGGCACTGGGAGGAAAGCACTGACACATGCCTCCTCTCACATCTTGGCCTGTGGCTAGGCACACTCTTTGGATGTGGACAATGCCACTTTTTTCTTTTCTTTCTTTCTGTGCATGTCATACTAAGGATTTAACCCATGGCACTACCTCTGAGCTACATCCCAGCCCTATTTTTTTATTTTAAATTGAGACAAGGTCTTGCTAAGTTGCAGAAGCTGGCCTCTGATTTGCGGTTCCCCTCCCTCAGCCTCCCAAGTCTCTGGAATTACAGGTGACAAGCCCAGTTTCTGTGCTGGCTCCACTAGCTGTGTGACCTCTTTCCTCATCCATAAAGAGAGAGTCACACCCCCAGGTGTCTGTAAGGACTAAATGACAATTCCATAGCGCCTTCTGTGCCTGGCAGTCAGTAACCACTTATTTAGAGGCAGTTCTTCTTTTAATTATTAGACTTTCAGAACATAATGTCAGAAGAAAAACAGATCATTTTGATAAAACCATTTAGAACTATGTTGAGACTGGTTTAAAAGTCTTCATTCAGAAAAAGTGACTGTAGAAACTTTTAAAAGCTCTTCTTTGCTCAGAAACCTCAAAACCACATCTGAGTCCCTCTTACCTGAAGCTGTGGCACCGAGAGGTGCTAAGTGGATCCTCTGGCCAGCTGACCCCACTTCTTTTTTGAGAAAGGAAGAAACAGATCCTGATTGATTGTAAGTGGAGTAACTTCCAAGATTCCCTAGTGGTGTATCACAAAGTTTCAGAGTCAGAAGGTGAATATTTTAGAGTGCTACCTCCGTTACTTCTAAGTGTTATTTTCTGAGCACCTACTATGTTCTAGGCACTGTGCTGCACTTGCTAGAGACTTATTCGGTCCCTAGAACAACCTCTTAGATGGGTGGTACACATACCGTGTGGCTCTGCAGTGCTGAGACTTGCCTAGGTTCCACAGTAAGGGACTGAGCCAGATGGCGGACCCAAGCCAGGGTTTGTTCAGTCTTCCCAACACACCAGGTTTTTTATAATGCTAGTTCCTAACATGGGGCTGCATTTCCTGGCAGGAAGCCCTGTCCCTGAGATGTTCGCTCCCTTTATTCATTTTGTAAGGCTGTCAGAAGTGGACTTAGGCCCATGAGGTTGTTGTAGGGACTGAATAAGATGCACTCGAAGCATTCAGCATAGAATCTGGTATTCATAGTCACCAGCACCTGCGGACCTTTCTTCACCTCTGGTACATATTTTGAATAAGTGTCATTTACTTTTGAAAGGGCAGTTCAAAGCCAGGATGGACACACCGATTATTCTCATTCTCAACACTGAACACTTCCTTACTGTGTCCTTACGGTGTGACAGAAGATCTGTGCAAAGTTATATCATAATGGATAAGGAAACAGGCTCTCCTCCATTGTGCAGATGGGGAAACTGCCCTAATCACCTGCCCAAAACCACAATAGCGAGCGATGGAAGAGGACAAGTCAGACACTAAAAGCAACGCAGGAGCAGTTATGCAATACGCTGGTTCTTGTGGCAGAAGGGAGCTGCCGAAAGCAAAAACAAACAGAAAGCGAAGTCTTCTTAAATCATTTGGCTTCTCATTTGAAGTCCTGTGAGCTGCAGAGTTTTGGGTTGGAGTTAGTGGTCGGCATTGTTGAAAACAGTGACCTCAAATCCCAATGAACCACCATCTCCATTAACCTGACTGAAATGATTGCTAATGCCCAAGAAATGAATGTCAGAATTTAAAAAAATATTCTAGGAATATTGATCACACAATTAGAAAATATTCTTTTAATTCTTTTCAATAGAATTATTGACTTGATTTCTATAAATTGCCATAATTAATTTAAGAAGACAAGCATAGAGTTTTTTCAGAGTGAATCAGTTTTAAAATCCTAGCTACTGAAGGAACATGTTCTGGATGACAAGAAATGTTTCTCTTTCCCCCAGTCTTGATCTGACTACTGCACACTGGTCGCCTTCCTGTCATGATGGGATCAGGGAGGAAGGATGAGAAGGAAACTAGATGAGAGGGTCAAAGAATAGCCCAGAAATTACCTTGTGGCTCCTCTAATTTTTCAGGAACACTTTCACTGCATGATAGTTTTTCAATTGGTTTAATTATGCTTTCTTCTAAAGAGACGGCAGGTGGAAAGAAAGAATGAATAGTAAGGAGAATGTTATGGGAAAAGCAGGGGAAATGAATTAGATGATTAATGAAAAGACCAGATGAACCCCTAAAATGAGAAGACGTTCCCGTTTGTTGTCACAGCTTTCATTTGACGCCAGTTGTGTAAAATGAAATTCGGCTGTCATTCTAGCTGATCTGTGTAAATGGTTGGTCCTGTGAATGCTATTTTTATACACCTGAGAAAGTTAATTACAGGCCCGCAGTATAAGACACCTCAGCTTTATTAGATGGGTGGTAAGTCTTTTAAAGAGTCTGAAAACGTTGTATAAAGTCCAGGTGTGTGGATGTCACATCAGAGCGCCTCGCTAGACTGCTCACTCATGAAAACCGCAATCATCAAACCATTTGGTCCAATGCCACCCACATTTTTAAGAACTCTGTACCTCTTCACACACTTTTAAGTTGATACGTAGAAGTTTTCATCATAAGTTTAACAACTGAAAAGGATGTTCTCTTCCTTTTTTAAAATTTAAAATTTATTTTTGAGACAGGATCTCACGAGGTGACCCAAGCTGGCCTTGAATTCTCAATCCTCCTCCCTCATCCTCCCAAGAGAGAGAATTAAGGGCATGAACCACCATGTCCGGTTTGCAAAGAATGTTATAAACACTTACACAAAATTAGTACATTTCTCCTTTAAATATGACCAATGGAATCTAAAGACCATAGTGATTTTATGTCCACATTATTGATGTGAAAATACATGAGCAAGTTCCTTTTTCACATTTGAAAATTTCATCTTAATTCCCCTTTCCCTATAAAATTATATTTTCATTCATACTTCAGCTTCCAGATTTTATCCAAATGTAATTTTAGTTTTAAAAGTCTTTAAGTTGATCACTCAAAAATACATATAAACTTTAAATTTAAAAAAAAATTTCTGTAACCATATTAAAACACTTTTGGGGCCGGGGATATAATTCAATGGTAGAGCATTTGCCTAGCATATTTTCTGGCCCAGGGCACCAGAAAAAAAAGTCTGAATTAGCTTAGTTATCATTATAATAGAAAGATGAGTATCATAAATTTTGATTACTAAATACAAAAAGTTTTCTTAAACACATCTCTTAATGAGAAAGATGAGACTTTTTTCAAATAGCTTATGTTTCAACAAATGAGTATTTGTTATTGGGACTACATGGGCTCCAGTATCAGTGCTACTTTCTCTCTCTCTCTCTCTCTCTCTCTCTCTCTCTCTCTCTCTCTGTCATTTATGGAGATAGAAGCACTGAGAAAACTTTTAACTAAAATAAGTAGCTGGGAATGAAGGGCTTCTGTGATAGACTTGCCAATATATTCTTTGTGCTCTCTTCAAATATATAGACCAAGAACCATAGCTCATAAAAACAGTTTAACTGTCAACTAACAACCCAACTAGGTCCTCCTTAAATTTTTAGAAAGCTTGGAACTAGAAACCCCCTGCCCAAAAGGATTTGCTTCACAGGTACCTGCAATACTTACTTTCTCAACTCTGAGCTTAACACATCAAAGTGTTCCTTTGACTGGCACCCCAGGTATTTTACATTTGGGAGAAACAACAAGGCAGATCCACATAGGGAAGAGCCTTGATGGAAGATACCAATGATCTGGCAAATGACTGCCTTGACACTCCTAGTGCTCCAGGAGTATATCCCTCCCACAGCCACGCCCCCTCCACTGAATCAAGGTAGGGGCTGGGGATATAGCTCAGTTGGTAGAGTGCTTGCCTGTCAAGCACAAGGCCCTGGGTTCAATGCCCAGCACCACAAAAAAAAAAAAAAAAAAAAAAAAAAGAAAGAAAGAAAGAAGGTAGGTTTATTGTATTTAAAAGCAAACATCTGTAGGAGGCAAACCATGTACATTTACATTTTAAATGTATTCTTGCATTACCTGCATTACTTCTTTTGAAAGCATATTCGGCCCCAATGGGTCCCAGAGACTTAGGAAATAGCTGATTATTCCAAGCATATGGGTTTATATTCTTTCCACTAGCTACGAAGGACACATTCTTGGGATTCACACCTTAGAGGAACAAAGCAGTCATTTCAAAGATCAGTGTGTGATCATAAACTTGAAGGAAAAATATATATGTTCAAACAAAGACTAAAACACAGTGTTGACAGAACAGAGAGAAATTTAGGTTCACATGTAGCAAGTACTTGTTTCATTGAACCCTAACATGACCCTAAGCCCTTGGCACAAACCTGGGCACAGACAGGAGATACGTGCTATGGCACAAGTAATCATGGATATTTGACCTTCTTGCTGAATGGCTTATGACAACTGAGGAGGCATAAAAATTTTTCTTCAAAACCAAGACAGTTCATGTCACTCAGTTGCTTCCGTACACTCTGGGCAGACCCTGGGGGGCAGGGGAAGACTCCTAAGCTGGAGCTCAGGGCAACCCAGGGAGCAGACATGACTAGACCCAGCCAGGCGCTTCTGTGTGCATGGGATGTAGTCAGACCCCCAGTTCATCACCTGCAGACGGGAAGCAGGTGTTGGAAATGTCCTCTGAAAAGAGGGCAGTTTACATTAGTCATGAATTTCTGAAATCTGTGAAATGTCAAGACAGCCTTGGGCTTTGGTTCCAGAAGTCAAAGGGGATTGGTTGTTTTAACCTGTTTTTAAGAGATCTGGAAACAGGAGTTTGTTTGCTCCTGCTGGGAATTCCATTCAGGGGAACTCCCGAGATGCTGGAGACTTCAGGCAGCCACGCCCTCAGGTGCGCATGGTGCTGTCATCCGCCAGTGCAGACGTCAGCTCCGGACTCCTCACTTAGGAAGCCTTGACTTTCCAGGCCGTATGAGCTTTTGCTTTTCACAAATGGAGCTCCTTAGGAGGTTTCACATTTATGACATAGTAATAATATTGTTTGTTTGTTTGTTTTTGGAACCAGGGATTGAACTCAGGGACATTCGGTCACTGAGCCACATCCCCAGCCCTATTTTGTATTTTCTTTAGAGATAGGGTCTCACTGAGTTGCTTAGGGCCTCGCTAAGTTGCTGAGGCTGGCTTTGAACTCACGATCCTCCTGACTCAGCCTCTCAAGTCGCTTGGATTACAGGCATGCACCACCACACTCCCAGCAATAATATTGTTTTGAAACCAGAAATACTGAGCCTCAAAAGCCACCCATCACTGGTTCTCCAAGGAAGCACTCCCAGTGGCTAAATCATGTCCCTTTCTTATAGGTTGTAACGCCTGTGGATTCTGGCTTCTAAATAAAACACTTACAAACAGAACTATACTAGGAAACTACCCAGTTAGTAAGGATGCAGTAGGTACCAATTACTCATTAAAAAACCCTAACTCAAAAAGGAAGCCCAAGGTCGGGGAAAATATAAAATCTCTTTAAGTGAACCCAGTGTACATAAATATAGTTCAATAAAGAACGGGTCCTCAATATTTACTTTGTTAACCCAGTTAACCTTGTTAATGTCCCTAAATAGGGTTTTAAAAACAAATACATACACTATTTAAGAAAATTGGTTTACTTAAGATAAAGATTATAATTTCATTGGAAACAGATATACCCTAGAATTGTAAATTATTAGTGTATTAGCTTTTTTGGACATCCTATATATTCCAAACAAGAGGCAGCAGACATTAATATGATTTGATATTACAATGATATATATCTCATGATGATCATGTCTTGCCTAAGATTTTACATCAGTTAGAAAGTATTTACTGAGCACCTACCACGTGCTGATCAGGGTGTTTCACATTAGAGAAAATGCGAAGAACAAAATAGACTATTTTTTACTCTTTGGGCTTTTACAGCCTAATTAGGGAGACGTTTACAGTTATGAATAAGTCAGGAGTCAGCAGTGTGCAGTGTGTGTGGAAGGATCTGGGGTGGGAGAGATAAATACAGCTGCACTGTGAATCATGACCAGGGGGTGGAGAGGCGCATTCTCGGGAAAGGCGGCAGTTTGGGCTGAGGACCTGAGGTGGGAGAGCACTGGAGTGTAGCCTGGGCACAGCAGGCACAGGCTGTGGTACCACAGGAGCTGGAGAGGGGCGCAGGGCAGGTCGCAGGACTGTGTGTCATGTTAAGAAACTTAAATGGACTAGGAGAGGCAAACGGAAATGCCACCGGACCCCGAATAAACAAGGTGGGAGGGAGGGAGGTGAGTGATGCGCAGGGAGAGACAAGGATCCACCAACCAGGGGTTGAAAAGTGCGGTGGAGAACACTGCTCTGCTGGCTGGCAGGGTGGCATCAATTCAGGAGTCCTGGTTGTAGGAGGAAAGGGTGACACCAGAGGGCGCAGCTGAGACCCATTACCATGCCATTGCCTAGCCGTTCCCAGCTACCTTGTGATAATGAAGTCCCTAAGGCTTACCGGGTCCCACTGAAAGTAACAGAAAACAGAGTCTCAAAGTCTTGCTCCAAGCACACAGCTGGTCAGTAGCAGCTCAATAACTACGATGCTTGTGTCTCCTTCTCTGAAGCCCAGATAGATCTGCAGATCATAGATCTGCCAGTCCTTGTGGTATAATATCATGCTGTCCTGTAATCATTCAGTACATTTCTAGAGCTCCCATAGTCCTAAAGGTTGATGCTCAGGAAGACCTTTTGTACTTGGTTTTAGGGTAAAAAAGACGGTCCACGATGATATTCTTATTCCTGAAGACATTCAATTGTAAAATTAACTCGATTAAAAATGTCAAGGATTGCTTCTTATCTGGGTTTATAGTTTGCACGGTTGCTGGTTCACAGTAGGTGCTCAATAAGTTTGTCCAAGTGACTGAACTGAGCCCAATTCTAGTGTCTAACCTGATCCACCGTTAGAGGTCAAGGCAAAGAATGCCAGCAGGGTGACAGTTAAGCTCAAGCTTAGACTTCAAACAATTCTTTGTAACTTTGAGTCTAGTTTTTAAGTGTCAATTACAGCCATACTTTGACCCCAAGTAATTTATTAGATATTTCTAGTTAAAAAAAAAGAAATGATCATACAGATCCGAGATACCTGAAATCTACTCTGAAAATCACATTAGGAAGCCTAGTATGAAAACCGGGTGCTTTGGGTCCACTTATCCTCTGCAACAATCACAGTAGTCCTTGCTACCACCAGAGGGCTCCCTTCAATAAGTGAGAACTGATTCATAAATTTTGGTCCATGAAACTATCTTTTTTTTAAACAGAGAAGAGTATATTCCCATGAAACTCTGTTCTACCACTGCCTTTGCGGGCTGGGAGAACTCTCATGGTTTCAACACCAAACTTTACAAATCTTCTAGTACCTGGAGATTACAATGCAAGTATTTTTGATCCTTTCAAAAGTGCACCCCAACCCTTGTGACCTTCAGTCCAACTCCTCTGCCTTCCTAAGGACTTCCATCCATCTCTCGGCCCCCTCCTCCCACACATTAGTGTTCCTCTGCAAGCAAGCATCCCCCCTCCACCTGCAGACCTGCTCTGGGTCTCCACTGTTGACCTCGTTCTACAGTCAACGAATGGAGACTGTACATTCGTTTCTGTACAACAAATGTACAACAAATTTCCAATGCCACAAGAAGTTGTCTACACAGTCTCCAATTCCTCGCCTCTCACCTGCTTTCAACCCACACTCCCAATGGATTTCCCTCCAACCTCCCTTCTACCCTCATCCAGCTGCAGAGGGGCCATCCTAGGGACAAAGAATGCCGGCAATCTAACAGATTTGGACTTCAAACAGTTCTTTGTACTTTTGAGTCTAATTTCCAGATAGAAAGTAACTCAAGGTCATCAGGGACCTCTCCAATGTCAATTTTTTTTTTGGATCTGGGATTGAACTCAGGGGCACTTGGCCACTGAGCCACATCCCCAGCCCTATTTTGTATTTTATTTAGAAACAGGGTCTCACTGAGTTCCTTAGCACCTTGCCCTTGCTGAGGCTGGCTTTGAACTTGCGATCCTCCTGCCTCAGCCTCCCAAGTCGCTTGGATTACAGGCGTGTGCCACCGTGCCCAACTCCACTGTCAAATTTAATTAGACATTTCTATCCCTTCTTATCCAGCTGCTCAGCAGCAAACTGCTCTTTCTGGTGAATTTTCCCTTTTTGGCTTCTGGAAACCGCCTTCTCTTGCTTTCCAGCCTCAGCTGGCTGGCTGCTTTCCTCCTCCCCTTCTTCCCCAGGACAGCCGGCTGTTCCCTCACAGTCTCTCTGTGGGTGAGCCTACCTAGTCCTGTGGATGTGAAGACTGCCTGCTTGCTTGGGACAAAGATTCCCAAGTCTTTTTCCCTGGGACCTCGGTCCTTCCTCAGAGTTCCAGGCTCTTCTATCCCATTACCCACTCGACTCTCTTTGTTGGAATGTTTCCCAAGCATCTCAACTACAGCTCCCTACAAACGGGAGGCATGGCCTCTTCCCCACCCTAACCTGTTCCTCCCGAGTCTTTCCCATCTCAGTGCCTGGCACCACCATCCACCCAAGATTCAAGCTCCACACAGTGCCTTTCCTCTGATGTGCCACCAGCAGTGCATCAGCAAGTCCCTTCTCGCCCTTGAAGTCATCAGTCCCTTTCTCAAGGTGACTGAGGAGCTTCCTGACCCCCCTCCCTGCTGCTGGTCTTGTCCTCAGGTAATCTGTTCTTTATGCAGCAAACAGAGAGTCGTTTCAACACACAAATCAGAGCCACTCACCTCCTGAAGGCCTTTGCCTGCAGTGGACCAGGAAGAAACTACAAATTCTTTCCCTGCCCTGAAGGCTCACTTCCCTCTCCCCTCACCAGTGTCCCCTCAGTCAGGAAGCTCCAGATGCCAAACATTTTGTTCTCAAAAAAACCGTGCCTTTCAGACCCCTCGTCTCCAGCCCGCAGTCACACTGGGGTCCCCCTCCCTGCTTTCCCACCAGCACTTCTCCCCACCTGTCACTTCTCGTTTGCTTGCTGTCCCTATAACTAAGCTCCTGGAGAGAGGGCCTGTCTGCCTCCATCCATGCTGTATACCCAAGGCCTCGCAGAGGAAGAACCTGGCACCCTCCAGGCTCCTAGTGTGTGTCACTGAGTAATGGATGAGGTGAATGCATGGGGGATCAAGAGGATGCTCATGCTCCCCACAGGCGCTGGAGTGTGGCCCCCTTCATGAAGAAGTGGTACCGTCCTCTAAGGACTCACCTTCTTTATGAGGGCGTTTCCACCACCCCAGCTCCCAGTGGGATGAACCCAACCCTCCTCACTCATCACTATTTCTTATAGTGTATGGTTCACACCTCCCCGCTCCTCCCTCCCTTCCTCCCTCTCTCTCTTTCTCACACACACACAAGATGGCGAGCTGTATGAGAGTAGTGCTTACTTCTCCATCATTTAGGAATCCCTAGAACTACAGTGAATGCTGCTTGAATGAGCGAGTGACACGATATTTGCAACACTGGTATTTTTAAGAGGCACAGTTAAAAGGGATGGTCAACAAATCAGAAGTAGCAGGAGTCAGGAAATGTCTTAGTCACCCAAGAGGCACTATGGTAAAACAGCTGACAAATGGTATTCCTGGCTGAGTGGGAAATCTGTACCCTGCCTTGGGGAGCTTGCAGAGAGGCTCCTCCTAGGACATGAGTCCTCCTCCAGAAAATTCTGAATGAGAAACTAAGAGTAAAGCTACCCTGAGGTGAGAGTGGGGTTCTAGAAGCTTCTGTATAGTCTCTGACCCATGAGAGAACCCTGACTTTCTTGGACTCCACAGGAACCTACGATGAAGCCTGAGTGATGACTGCCATTTCAACAGTCTTATTGCAAAGACAAATGTGGGCAAATTCTCATCTCAAAACGATGACATGAAGATTTTCTCCACAGAAAACTAGAGTGACTTCCAAAACTTTTTCTCTCGGTTTCAAGAACCAAAACAGAAGGTCACAAATAGACCAGTCTTTCTCAAATTTAAAGAAAGACTTAATGAGAAGGAATAGGGATTTTAAGGTCAAGAATAAATTTCCCAGGGGCTGGGGCTGTGGCTCAGTGGTAGAATGCTTGCCTGGCATGTGTGAGGCCCTGGGTTCGATCCTCAGCACCACATATAAATAAAGAAATAAAATAAAGATATTGTGTCCATTAAAAAAAATTAAAAAAGAATAAATTTCCTAAAAAAAATGTTTCCAGTTTTTCAAAAGGGATCAAATAATGAATAAGAAAAACCTAACAAATACCATGATAAAATTGTACTATAGAGTAAATTTTTTTTATCTTACATTGATAAAAATTTTACTATAGAGTGAATTTTCTAATCCCCATCTCTTATTCACAAGAATCAGACTATTTTGATAAGACACACGTAAACTCTTTTTTTTTTTTTTTTTGCGGTGCTGGGGATTGAACCCAGAGCCGTGTGCTTGCGAGGCAGGCACTCTACCAATTGAGCTATATCCCCAGCCCCTAAACTCATTTTTTATCCACTGAGAGGTATAAATGTCCCCATTTCTCTATCTAGATACACACTACCTCCTAATTTTATGACCCAGCTTTTTCCAGGCCTACTCCCACATCTTAGGCTGATGCCACAGAGCTTGAATAATTTGATTATTTACAAAACAAACAGTATTTAGCTCACTTAGACCCCCCAATACCTAGGGTTGTAAGGTTGTGGCCTGCCCTCGGTAACTTCCTGCCCATCTCTTCACCTCTTTGCTACATCAGTGGCAAAGATGTACCACTGCCAGCCTCAGCACCTGAGTGCAATCCTAAGGCTGGGACCACTCTCTGTCTCTAAGTTTACTTCACAATACCTGAGGCCAAACCTGTTCCCCCACCATGCTCTCCACTGTAATCCTATCCCTTTCTAAGCTCTATGCTTGATTTCATGTATTTTTTCCTCTCCCAACTATTTTAGTAACAACAGGAGCAGGTCCCACTTGGATTCCTAGAACTGAAATGTACATGGCGGCCCAAAAGATACATGGAAAAATATGTTGTGAATCAATCCCTGGCTAACAATCCACTCGCAACTGTTTCCCGTCGGCCTTCCCTTTCCCCTCCACTAACAAGCTTCTGGGAAACAGAGACTGTCACTCACTTCAGGAGCCTGAGATGTGAAAGGAAAATATTCCTCAGATGAAGTTAGTGGCCCCACTGTGCCTAGAAAGCTATAAGTGACTGTCCATAAAAACACAAAGATCGTCTCTTCCCCTCCCTGGACACGATACATCTGTACAGATACTACAGTGTTGTTAAAATTGATTCTCTTTTAGACAAAATCCAATTAAAATTTTTTCTCTTACTTACATTTTAAGGACGAAATCTACTTTCAGACACACCATGAGCTCCCCAGAGTCTGGCTAGCTCTGCTCACCCCTCCAGATTCATATGCCCACTTGTCTCCCAGGTCAACTCAGATGCTTAACAGGCATCCCAGCTCAACTCTGATTCCCCACCTCCATGGTCTTGTCCTCTCCTGATCTGCCTTTCTCAAAGTCACCCCCTGCACCCCACTGCCAAGTTAAGCACTCAGAAGCTGTCACCAAGTGCTTCCTTCTGTGCCATATGTCATGCCAGCCTATCACAAGTCCTGCTGGTTTCACTACCCAAATGCATCTAGCTTTACCCACTACCATCTCTGCTTCCTCCACTTGGGAACAAGCTGTCATCCTCTCCCATCTGCACTTAGGCAGTGGCTTCTCAAACACTTGTGAGCCTCTAGCATGCTCTACCCAGTGGCCAGAATGACCTCGTGAAGACAGAACATCAGGCCATTTAGGAAATAGCATACAAAATCTACATTTTATAAAAAGTTGTAATCGGGGTGCAGAACTGCTTTAATTCAATGCAGCATTTGCAAGGTGCATAGCTTCGATGGGAAGGGTGGTATCTGGGCAAAGCATATTTATCCTCTTCACTTTGGGGCTGTTCTGCATTTCTTGAGCAGACCACCCCCAGCAGCAGAGGCAGGAGGTCCAAAAGTCTTTGACAACAGGTGCAGCGATCTAAGAGCCAGTGATACGCTTTGCTTCCCTGGAGCCCTTTGTTCACAGATTCCAAGGCATCAGAGCCCCATCTGTCTGTATCCGAGTTAGCAATCAACGTTTTATTCTCTACTCACCTGGAAGGTATCTTGATTGTTTCAAGTAGTACCGCTTAGCCACTGAAGCAGCTGACAATTCAGAATCAGATTTTAGGGAAATGGTGGCAGGTAAGGTCTTGTTTTCCTCTGTCAAGTGGTTGGAGCCTGCGGGTACTGCCTCTGGGAACCTTGAAGGTCAACAGAAGGTTGGTTACAGCGCCAAAATCAAGACCTTCCGTGCCACCCTCTGCACCTGATTCAAACTAGGCAAAGCCACTCACAGATGGCTGCCCTCTGTCCTCGGGCTGATGGGAATGCTGCTGACAGCCCCGTGCCCTGCAGAGATGAGGCAGCACTGTTTCTGATACTAGACAGCATGTGACAGAAAGCTTTGTAACCGAGCAGCAACTTGCTTCTGTGTGACATGTATCAATATTTCCTGAAATCACTGCACTTTCAAAATGTGGGGAGCTAGTGAGTTTGAAGGAAGGCAATGACAGCCATCTTTGTCCATTCACTAAAATCATTTGGAAGGTAGTAAGGCTGTTTGGGGGCATGGTTTGGGTGGGCTTAGAAAACTGAAGTGGGGAAAGAAGTGCTAGGAAAGCCCCCAACTACCATTTCCAATTACCCTAGCAACACACAGAAAACAGGTCCGTGTCCCTCAGGGGCAGAAGGGACTGCGAGGTGGCTGAGCACCCACCAGCTGCTTGGTGGTGTCAGCACTAGGACTGGCTCTGCCCCTCGCCCTTGCCGCCCACAGCTCAGTTTCCATGTAGGAACTGAGGACTTCCAGCTTCCAGGCTTAGCTCCGCCTTGTTCCCAAGGCCATCCTGATCACACAGCAGCGCCCAAGGCAGCCATCAGTACCCGAGGATGGGCTGTCATTTGTTTTGTCATTTGTCTTCTCCCTCACCCCGACTGGCTTCTTTCTTTGCTAGGGTCTGAATGTACTGCTCAGCCTCAGTCCCTGTCCAAGCATCTCTGGCTACCCCTAGAAATCCACACTGCCACAACCTACTCCTCAAGCCACCCCTTGGCAATGGACACTGACTCGGTTGGCCTTGACCTTGGGTCATCCTCTATGAGGGAGGCTAGACACAGGTAAGTTACTGCACTGGAAACAGCTCCACCAGTTCCGGCTGCTCTCCCTCTCCTCCTTGGAAAGTTCTGTTCTAGAAACTGCTCAGTCTAGAAAGACTTCCTTGTCAGAGTGCCTGCCCGTAGGCAGAACTGGAGGGCTCCCTGGAGTTCCCCCACAGTGACACGTGGACATGCTCTTCTATTTGAAGGTCTTGTTTCTGCTGTGGTGTATTTGATGGGCCGAGACACGTTTGTTTAGTACCAACTACATATTCAATAAAAGTTAACTGAGTATACATGTCTACAGTATAAGAAGAAATACAAATATCTTGCTTTTGTTCACTTTCAAAAGGATACCTGTTAAATAAAAGGTTTGCACTTTAGTATTTGGTAAAGGGAAGTCCTGGCTGTCTGAGACTCTGAGCAGAGAATAGCGAGGTGTTCACTTCATCAAGTATTTGGACTCCTCTGTTTTAAGAGGTAGTGTGGCATCAGTGAGGGAAAAACTTGGGTTTGAATTAAGCCCCATCTGATCTTTGGTAAGTTACTCAACCTTTCTGAATATCAGTGTCCCCTTCTGCAGAGATTGTTAGTGGAGTAAAAAGGTTATGACTAACCCAGCACAGTGGTGCTTGCCTGTAAATCCCAGCAACACAGGAGGCTGAGGCAAGAGGATTGCAAAATTCAAGGCCAGCCTCCACAACTTAGGAGACCGTGTCTCAAAATAAAACATAAAAAGGGGCTGGGGATGAGGCTCAATGGTTGAGCACCCCTGGGTTCAATCCCTAGTACCAAAAAAAATTTTTTTTAAAAAGGAAGATTATGAGAAAAGTTTAGGGAAATGGTATCATATTATTAAAAATAACCATATGCCTAGAGTTGTACAGGACCACTGAAAAGTACCAGAAAATAAAAATGTACAAGAAACACCCACTGAACATTTCATTGTCGTACAGTTTTTATTTTACTAAAGAACTTCAAGAAAAAAGGGATCATTGATGTTGAGAAAATTAACTAATTGTTCTCTTACTAGAATCAGACAGATTCTAGATCTTAGCTTATTAGGTCTTTTTTTTTTTTTTTTTTTTTTTTTTTGTGGTGCTGGGGACTGAACCCAGCGGGCCTTATGCTTGTGAGGTAGGCACTCTACCAACTGGCCATATCCCCAGCCAGTTTATTAGGTCTTGCTTCAGACCTTTACCACCCTCAAAGACATGGAAGAGGGTTTAAAAGATCTTCAAGTCATCTACGCGCTACACCAATGGTCTTCAATCTCTTGGGCTCCCAGATACAACGAATTAAAAGAGAAAACTATGCAAATCCCTGAATATTTTAGAATTGATATCTATCTATACTATCTGATTTCATCACAAATGAAATAAATTTCTTGTTTCTTGCCAACAGCAGATAGAACGTGGTACATGTAAGAAGGAGTCTGCTGTGCGGGTGGACTGTAGTTAAATCATTTCACGGTGTGACCTGATAAACTAAGCTTTAACCACCTCGGTCCATAACACACACGCTGCATAGTCAAAAATCTATGCAAAATTTTTATCTTTGGGTTTTGCAAAATCAATCCTTCAGAACATTCTAGCATATTTAAAAGAATACTCAACACTAACCCCTCATGCTCCAGTGTTTTGAATACACTGATTTTTGAAAATTTTTTTGAAAAAAAAATTTTTTTTGAAAAATTTTCCTTAAATTTTTTTGGAAGGCTAAACCCAGGAGCTGGAGACCAGCCCGGGCGACACAGAGAGACCCTGTCTCAAAAAAAGAAAAAATGCGCAAGAACAACATGAAAGCTGAACAATAATTCTTCCCTACACACGTGCGCATCATCATCCATTACCGTGAAAACTGAGGGTTCTTAGCTTTTCAGAGGTGTGCACAAAGATCTGCATTTCAAAGAAGAGAGTGTGAACTACCTTGTCCTTTATGGTACACAGTCATAAAAGGCAATGAGTAAAATTAAGATGTGCACAGTAAAAATATTTTTTCCTGACAAAACCGAAATCTTACCAAAGTGGAGAATCTTTTTTCCTCTTTTCTTTGAAAGCACCCATACTTGGCTTCTTGGAATGGGAGGCTCCAAAATCATAGTCCTCAAACTCTTCCCAGCTGTCTCCAGCCTTGAGGACAGTCTGACCCCAACGCCTCCGAGCGCTTTTATGACCCAGTGTACCGTTTGGCTTCTGTGGGAAGATCAGTCATCACAGTCCTCAATCATTTGCTGAATTCCTGTTACACAGCGAGTCTATCAGACACTAAGAGTCACCATTCCCAGGGAGCCTCCATCGAGCTGTGGGTCGTCTAAGGCCAGGAACGCATTCTGAGAAAAACAACCTGCGGTGATTCTGTCATTGTGCAAACATCACAGAAGGTACTTACACAAACCTAGATGGTCTAGCCTACGACACACATAGGCCAGAAGGTGTAGCCCATTGCTCGTAGGCTAGACCTGTGCAGCGGCTACTCTCCTGACTACTGCAGGCAGCTGGAGCATGATGGTTAGGGTTTGTACCTACATATATCTAAACATAGGCAAGGTACAGCAAAGGGGCTGCGGTGCAGCTCAACATGCACAAAGCCCTGGGTTCAATCCCCAGCACCCCCCAAAAAAGGTGGGGGGAGTGGTAAAAATACAGTATAAAAAATAAAAAGTGATACAAATGATTCACACGTTTAGGACACCTACTTACCACGAATGGAGGCTGCAGGACAGCCGGCTGCTCTGGGTGCGTGAGTGCACGTTACTGCAGACTTTATAGGCACTTGTGCACTAAATTTATAAAAAATTTTTCTTTCTTCAATAAAAAATGAACCTTAGCTGACTATAACATTTTTAACTTTAAAATCTTTAAACTTTTGATTTTTCTGCAATAATACTTAGCTTAAAACATGAACACATTCTCAAGTAAGAGGGATTTTTTGGGGTCCATTATAATCTTCCAGGACCATCATGGTACCTGCAGCATTGCTGACTGAGACATCACCATGGAGGACGTGAACATGTTTGAGGAGCTAACATGTACATTTAAAAACATTCACAAAAACAGACAGTACCTGCCAAAAATAGGACACATGTTCAGAGGGAGGAGAAACGTGGAAATTTAGGAGGAGAGACTTGCATATTTAGGATCTGGGTTCACTTTTCATTGATGTGAAGGACCCAGAAAACCAAGACTTGGTTGCTCTCTTTGGGCAAGTCACTTCACTTTTCAAAGCCATAATGGCCTTCTCAAGTGGGGAAAATCTTAAGGAGGGGGACACAGAGACAGATACGTGCCAGTGTCCTTCATGGTTCCCTCTCCCAAGTGCAGATGGCACACTTGAGAAAGCAACAGCCATCTTGTGACCAGAGGCATGAAAGCCACCTTCTAAGAGGTGGAGCAGAAGACAGAGGCTTCTCTGGAAGCTCAGGGTTGCCCACCACCCAACTTGAAGTTATGTGAGAAAAACAATCCCTATTGTTTAAGTCACAGTGGTCAGGTTTGTGTTTAAGGCACTGAATATCATCGTAATGTGCATAGAGGGAAAGGGAAGGGATGACTTATAAAAGTCTGAGTCTGATTGTCTCAGAACGGTGGCACCATTAACAGAAACATGGAATGAGGAAGATGTCCTGGTTTGGGGTGGACAATGAACTGGCTTCATACGAATTTTAAGGAGAGACAAATAAACTGAAAAATCCCAAAGACAATTGAAAATTAGGGAACAGAGTTTGGAAGGAAGGTCAGCTATGTTGGGTGCAAGAAGATGCTGAAGGCATGGACAGGTTACTGCAGGAACTGATGAGGACACATGATGGTGACACAGTGGAACTTGCCAATTTCTATACTGTTATTTTTGTGGCCAGGGAGAACAATTTCCAGATTGCAGAGAAGAAAACGTCTAAAGTGGAGTTAATAAAAGATTACAATTAGTTGAGTTCTAGGCTCCTGTCAGTTGAACCCTGTGTTAGGTACCAATGCTAAATGGTGTCAGTAATATCCAAAGTCATTCTTTATGTCTGACAAGACTGGAAGCGGGCAATGAATAGGTTTCATTTCAGTTTTCAAAGTAGAAGGTAGGTTTTTGCAAATGTTACATCAGTAAGTCTGATATAGAATGAGGGCAAAGATTCTAAAGTCACTTGTTTGTGAGTGCTAAGGAGAAAAAACATGGTGGATCACGTAGGCCGCCATTTTCATAAAAAGCAACAATGAATTCATTAGATGGATATGTTGTATGGCCTTCATTCAACTTGGGGGCAGAATGTTTCATATCTTTTTTTTTTTTCTTGGGGTGCTAGGGATTGAACCCAGGGCCTTGTGCTTGCAAGGCAAACACTCTACCAACCAAGCCATGTCCCCAGCCTTGTTTCATGTCTTTACTAATATGATGTAGTAATGAACAAAAAAGCAAAGGTGGCTCAGGACATGGGTCAATCATTGGACAGAGTACTGATTCCTGGATCAGTATTAATCTAGAAAATTCTAGTGGCCTGCTCAAGAGCTCACTGTATTCTGTTCATCATGAAGATAAACAAGGAAAAAACAAATAAATCTGTGGTTGGCAACAAGCTGGACAGAATGGTTAAACTGAAAAGAAAAAATAGGGGTTCAAGCATGATTAGAAAATTGGGAGGTAAAAGCGAGGTCCTGCAACTTTTTGAGTCCTAAAGACCAAATACCCAAGTAGAGGTAGGCGATATATGATTTAGCAGAAGCACGCACTAAAAATAGATTGAAAAGTTTTCATTGAAAAAATGCTCAAATCCAATTCTGGAACTGGTTAACTATATACAAATTTAGGGTTAGGTTATTACTGGGCACTTTAACTTAGAGAAGGCACACAGATGGGCTTAGTGTCATGCCTGGCATGTAGTAGCTGCTCAATAGATTCATTTCCTTTCCTTCCCTCTCAGTTTGCATCAAGGTTTGATTTGTCTTCCAAGAAAAAAACAAAACAAAACAAAAAACAAAAGAATGTAACTCTTGGTGGCACCAGTGGACATGTGATTCTGGACATCCTGTTTTTCCTCCCTATCCACTCTCTGCTCTAGATCTGGCAGCTTGTTGTGCAATGGGAAGAGGATGGGAGGGGACTTGGAGGCTTGTCAGGGAATGATGTCACATGCAGAGCTCATGCAAGAACGGGGCTATTTCTCCTGGAGAGAGGGAAGGTAATGTAAGGGCTATTTTCAAATACCTAAAAGACAGCCTTTCTACAAGAGTGATTAGCTTTTATTAAAAAACCAGAGTTTAGTTCAGCATAATAGGCAGAAGTTTCTAAAATTCAGTACTTTCTCAAAGATGAACAGGACTCCTCAGAACCTTGGAGGTAGTTTTAAAATAGTAGGGTACTTTTTCCTTCCTTCAAAAAATAAGAATCAGTCGGGCGTGGTGGCACGTGTCTGTAATCCCAGCACTTGGGAGGCTGAGGCAGGAGGATCATGAGGTCAAAGCCAGCCTCAGCAACTTAGTGAGGCCCTAAGCAACTCAGTGAGACCCTGTCTCTAGATAAAATACAAAATAGGGCTGGGGATGTGGCTCAGTGGTGGAGTGCCCCTGGGTTCAATCCCCAGTACCAAAAAAAAAAAAAAAAAAATTAAGAATCTACCATGTGGCAGGCAGTGTTTTAGATTCTGGGGCTGTATGGATACAGAAAGCATTCCCAACCTCATGGAGTGTGCATGCTAGGAGGAAAGGCCAGATAATACACAATAAACACACAAAACAAGTAATAGTATGTAAGAATGTGATCAGAGCCATGGGGGTGGGAAGATCTTCACTTATCGAGGACGGTGGACTGGTAAGGAATCAGGAAGGGTGCTGTTCAGATTTCTTTTGGTCCTAAACTGCCATAGTGCAATTGCATATGAGAGTGCACACCCAAGTGGGCAGCTAAAACCTCATGGCATCTGATGAGCTCTGGACCTGCACGGAAGTGGGCATAGGAAGTTTTATACCACACCTGACACTTAAAACCCACGCATGTGCATCAGAACTCAGGAGCAGTGTGAAATTCTTGTTAAAATTCCTAACATTGAGACTCAGTACTCTTGAGTATCCAGTTATGTTCAGTTCTTTCTTTGAATTCTTTTGTATGGAAGTAATTGTTAAAGGAAATCTACAGCATGCAAACTTTTAAACTTTCATTCAGAGAAGTTTTCTTTCTGTACACCATATAAATGTTCTCTCACGTCATGCTCCTCTCGGAGGAAGCAGGCGCTTTAATACAGAATGACCTTGCACATCTCCCCGATGTTTCCAGAGCTGCCTGGCACCTCACGCATCGGCTCAACCTCATGCCACTTACAGTTGGCAGGCTTTTGACGATACTTGGAAACAGTGTTTGTGCCGGTCTCGGTTGACTCTCTTGCTTTGGAGGTTGCTGGAGGTCCCCGTCCTGTGGCGGCTGAATGGACTGCAGAGGCAGGTGGCTGTGCTTTGTCTGGGGCTGCCCCACAGTCGGGTCAGCTATGTCTGGCAGAGGCTTGGGGTCTAGGTCAACTAGACATGGCTTGGATTCTAATGGCTGCAGCTGCTTATTTAAAGTCTGTTTCGATTCCGGATGATGTGAGGAAGGGCCTAACACCTGTCCAACTTGAAAATATGGATGTTTCAATGCCTGTAGAAGCAGGGAAAGAGTAAATTACATTAACATTTAGTTAACTGACATGTTTCCAAATTTAAATTATGTACGTCCTTAGCTTGGAATATATTGCCCACCATTAACAATGTATTTTTATTTTTTCCTAGTGCTGTCTTTAAAAAAATAAGAAAAGGATAAAAAGGTGTGTTGTGGGGTGAGGGTATAGCTAAGTTGCCCAGGCTGTCCTCAAACTTGTGATCCTCCTGCTTCAGCCTCCTGAGTCACTGGAATTACAGGTGTGTACCACTGAGCCTGGCTAAGTACTCCAGATTTTAATTCTTGAGTAATCAAATCTTCTGACCTTTCCCTTTGTGATTTCTCCCATTACTTTTATATCCATGGTCTTCCTACTCTGAGATCAAATACATATCCTTTGAGTTGTAATGGTTTAGTTAAAACCTATATATACACATATATATGTGTAAAACATATATGTGTGTTAACATATATGTATGTGTGTGGGTCTGGATGTAAACATACACACAATCTCTGAATTATTTGTGAAGTATGGTGAGAGGTAAGAACCTTACTAAATTCACTTCTCCTGAACTGTCCTAGTGAACTGTCATTCACTGAACAGTCCCACCCTCTCCCTGCCATTTGTGACCCATGTTCACCTTATCCTGACTTATACGTTCTGCAACATGGAGTTATTTGTCAATTCTTACACCATTACTTTCACTGTTGTCATTACTAGCACTTCAAGGATCATTTTTAACAAATGACAGGGCACGCTGTCCACCCCGCCATGCTCTCTAATTACTGATTCTTGTTCAAACATGCCTGGACTGTTCTTTCCATTTGTTCTTCCAGATGGCCTTTAGAAAATATTTTCTTAGTTTAAATTTAAATTATTTTTTAAAAGTAAAGTAATTCTTAGGCAATTTTCACATAGGATTTATGTTTAAATGATTAGAACATAATAAAACTCATCCCTTTTTTGTTTAACTTATTTGCAAATAAAAACTTGCAATGACCCTGAGACTTGCACCAGTCACAGAGGAACAGGGTGGTGCCACAGTGCTGCCCTCTTGTGGGAGCTGGAGGCTGAACACTGTCACTCTGTCCCATGGAGGCATGATTACTGGAGTGTGACAAGAGCAAGAAGCCCACCCCTCAACCAAAGGACAGCATAGAAGAGCCTAAAATGGCGAATGATTCAAGGGATGCCTTTTATTTTTGCTACAAGTGTCTTCCGAACTAATCTGTCATACGCTTGAATTATCTTTAGAGATTGATTCCTTTCAGACTCAACATCCTAAGGTTCCTCATTTGAATCCCCAAACAAAGAAAATCACTGTAGTGGCTATTTTTGCTGTTCTTCCAAGGATCCTCCATGTCTAGAAGCCAATGGAACACACTAACAGGATGTCCGAGGGAGGCATTCTCTTGGTAAACTCCTGCTGAGCTTGTCTGTGCAGATGACAACATCCCTGACTCTGATAAACCTCAGAAGTTTAAAGAGTCATAACAAGGAGATCTGCCTTACCTGGCTTGCTGTTGGTCGTTTCTTCGGATCCCAGTTCAACATTTCAGTCATTAGCTGAATGGCTTCATTACTGGCATTGGGAATAAGAGTTTTTAAGTTTATAGGAACACACTGAGGAAAGCGGAAATTCATAGACGATGCAAGCTGGTACCCTTCTGGCCAGTCACTCTGTTTAAAGAATACATATGTGGGGGTAGGGAGCAAAAAGAAAATTGTTTTAGTGATCAATTTAAAAACACAAAAGCCATTCAAGTATGAATATTTCAATACTGATTCATATAAATGAATGTGAAATAAAATATCAGACTTTATATCTAATTCAGTTCTATAAACCATAAAGAAAGAAAGAACATTGAATTGAGAGGGAAAAAATGAAAGTTCCAAGTCTCAAAATATTAAACTCTTGTCTGGTTTTGGATATTGATGATGATATTGGTGGTGATTTTGAACAAATAAGGACAAGTGCTTTACAAACACTTGATCCCACAAAGATCCTTGTTATATATTATATATTGTGTCTAACGTGGAGATTACACAGCTGGGTGAGGATAATTATTTTAGAACTTTACATTTACCTCTCTAATGTTAACTGCAAGGCAAGTACTGATTTAATTAGGATATAATTATACACTTGCTAAGAACATCTCAGAAAGTAAGGTTCACCTGAAATGCAATATTAATTAAAAAGTACCAAATACCCCTGGCAGAGGTATGTAAATGGAAACAAGAAAGGGTTAAAAGAAAATAAGTCCAGGGCCCCAGGGGTGTCAGCTGATGCAAGTGGACCTTCACAGAGCAAGGAAGAGTCTCAGCAAGGATGTCCATGCGGTGATCAGCTAGTCACCAACCCCAAGTCACACTCTAAAGAGAATTGTCCCGTAAGTTCTTAAGGAAAGGCAGCACTCTCTTTCCAGTCTGGTGGGGTTCTGGCTTCTGGCAATCCTCATCCTACCCTATTTTAAAATAATAGGATTAGGATAAAATTACTAAAGTATAAAGCTTTTTGAAAATGAAAAAGTCAGATACTTAGCCAAAAGTGATAATCGAAAGTTATAAAATTCAAAGCAAAGCAGCACGCTGGAAAAAACAAAAAGGTAGAACAAATAAGAGTACTTACTTTCTTGGGAGTCCCTAAAACTTGGCAGATTTTGAAGATTTCGTCAACTTCACTTGTCCCTGGGAACAGCGGTCTTAGGGTATAGAGTTCAGCCATGATGCTTCCCACAGCCCACACGTCAATGGGAGAACTGTACACTGAAGATCTTAGTAAAACTTCAGGAGCACGATACCTTTGAAAATAGAGAACAAGACAAAAAACAAGGGCTGTCTGGAGTATGATCTCACAGGAGATGGGCGGTAAACTCAACTCCAGTCTTTAGTTTCAATCAAGGAATACTTATTTTCTCCTGTGTGCTGGGCATTTGTACCTGTGCTGGGATCGCTGGACGTCACATATTCAACATCAGTGGGGCTGTGTAGGAATGTAATGAAATGTGCCTGCAGCCTGAGACAGGGACTCAATGAATAACAGGGAAATAAGTGCTCTCGATATTTTAAGAAAAAAACCATACACCAAGCATCATGTCCAGCATATATTCACATAAAGGGCAGAAAATGCAAGATTAACAAAGATGATCCCTGAGTAGCACATATTCTCCTTCTTTTTATCATACCATCAATCCATTCCTCTCTGTAGACAATGATATTTTTAATTGAGGAAACTATGTATAAGAGCAAAGGTACCTGGTAAGCAAAGGTACCATTTAGCACAAAGTCTGCTAAATGGATAATATTCTCAATTCTAACTTTCTCTCCACACTGAAATGCAAAAATATTGCAGTCCCAATGTTTTGTGGCAGTCTTTTTGTTTTCACTCAGAGTTCTTTCTTTGACAAGTATTTTTAAGAGCCTTCCTGAGAGACAATTCACATAGTATCCAATTCACCCTTTAAGCGATGCAAGTCAATAGCTCTTAGTATATCTACCACTGTATGTTCACAATCAATTTTAAGACATATCTTTATCTCGCTATCCCTAATATCCTGTAAATTTCCGTTTCCACTTGCCTACTGTGGACATTTCGTAACAATGGAATCACGCAAAGTCTGGTCCTTTGTAACTAGCTCCTTTCACGTGGCATAACATTTTCAAGGTTTGTTCACAGTGTAGCATGTATCAGCCTTTCATCTTTTTATTGCTGAAAAATATTCTGTTATATCAATCTGGCACTTTTACCTATCCATCCGTTAGCTGATAGATATTTAGGTTATTCCTGCTTTTGGTTATTATGAGTACAGGCTCTTGCATGGGCATGTTTTCTTCTGGGTGTATACCTAGCTGTGGAATTACTGGACCACACAGTGACCATGTTTAACCATGGAGGATCTGCGGACTTTTCCAAAGCATCTGTATCATTTTACATCCCCAGCAGCATTTATTAGGATTCTTCTGTCTGCACATTCTCATCAACACTTGTTACTATGTTTTGACAAATACATATATATATATATATATGTATATATATATATATATATGTTTTTTTTTTTTTTGGTACTGGGGATTGAACCCGGAGCACTCCACTGAGCCACATCCCCAGCCCTATTTTTGTATTTTATTTAGAGACAGGGTCTCACTGAGTTGCTTAGGGCCTCACTAAATTGCTGAGGCTGGCTTTGAACTCCTGATCCTCCTGTCTCAACCTCCCAAGTGCTGGGATTACAGGCATGCGCCACTGTGCCCGGCTTGACAAATAATTTTTATGAGACGAAATTGATTTATGTTTTGCCAAACTTAGACCCAGAAACACTGTAAGTATTCTCACTTTCATTCCATTTCAATATAGAATTTAAATTTATGCAGTAAAAATAGGGTCTCCTTCCAAAAAATCTTCTCTCAAGAGATTTTCCTAAATCTAATTACACATTTAAAAAGGCAAAGCTACTACATTATTTAAATGTTTATCATTTAATTTATTCAATTTCTCCCTTGCTATTGTAGGATGAATATTGACTTCCTGTTTTCAGACATTGTTTTCAATAATTGCCATTTGCTATAAGCTTCAAAAACTGAATTTTTGATCCTCTGTTTATTGAAAATTCTGATTAAAGATTTCCAAGTGATTTGGAACACAACACAACCAAAATTTCAAGGACTTGTTTACAAAGAAGTTAGATGCCATTATCAAATCACCTATTCTGGGTTACCAAGTTATTCTTCAAAGGCAATGATAGATGGCAAGGAGAGAAAGCACATATTGACATGCTGAAGTTCTCTGGTGAACTTCAGTATGATGAAAAAGTGATGAACTACACAGTTCAGTTCCTCTCCCTCTGCACGTGTGTGCATGATCTGTAAATCCTGACGTTTTATATTTTGATTGATAGAACAGCATGGCTTGTGTGGATACAGTTCCAAAGCAGACGTGCATCACAGCCAATCCATTTCTGCTTTCCCAGTTTCTTCTGGATCTAGTAAGAACATTGTTCTCATGAAGTTAGGCTTGTGTGAATTTGTAATTGTATTATCACTGCAAAAACAATACTTTCATTTTCAATGAAGAATTTCATAATTGAAATTAAGGTAGCATTCACAGTAATGCCAGATGCTTCACCTTTCACAGACGGAGCAAACAAAAATTTCATTTGGATTCTATGAATTACAATGAAAAATTAAGTCATTGCTAGAAATAACGTAGCTGATTTTTTCCTTTGAAGCATTTGAAGACACTTGTTTAAAATGACATCATTTAACTGTGCTGTCCTTCCTCCAGTAAAGCAGCCTACACACTTGGCCATCACTTCACCTTGCACATCTGCATAAGGTGGACTCAAAGATGAATGAAATTAACTCAGCACTGCCTCCTAGAACGATGAGCAAATGCATCTGAAGCTGCACTTGGTAATGGCTGCCCTTACAGTCTTCTTAAAGTGCTACTAACTTTTCAAATGGATGCTGGCACTGCCCAGGGAGATGCATGTGTTCTGGTTTTCACTAGCTCAGCAACTATGGCCCCCGTGGATGTGGATGGCAAATGTCAACAAACATTTTGTGTAAGTTCATCAGCAACTTCTCTTAAGAAATAGATTATACTCCATTTATGTATCATCTATCAAAATGTATAAATGCATTCTACTCTCATGTACAACTAATTAGAACAAATGAAATAAAAAAGTTAAAAATAAAATAAGGAATAGAAAAATATCTTCTTTAACTAAATATGCAGTTTTCTTTTTGAAAATTATTGTTGATAAAAGATTTCAGTGCAAAATGATTTCTTAAGAAAGCACCACCAAATGTATTCCTCATCTCTGGGTGGTTTGAACAAAGTACCACAACCTAGAAAATGACAGAAATTTATTCCCTCCAGTTCTGGAGGCTGGAAGTCTGCTTTCGAGGTGCTGTGTGGCTATAGTCTCTGTAGTTCTAGTGGGGGATCTGTTCCAGGCAACTCTTCCTCCCAGCTTCTGGTGTGGCTGAATTTTTGGCAATCCTTGGCTTATGAACATAGCACCTGGATGTCTGCACATGACTGCTTTCCTGGGTGTCTTCACTTGTCTTCCCTCTGTGCAAGGCTATTTCTGTGTATCTTCCTATGAAGACACCAGTCTTATTGGATTATGCCACACCTGACTCCAGCATGACCTCAGCTTAACTTGATTACATCTGCAAGGACCTGATTTAGAATAGGTCACATGCACAAGTAACAGGATTAGGACTTCCATATATCTAATAGGGAGACACAATTCAAACTACAACAACAAACAAGAAAATAGTGGTAGATTATACTTTGTAATAATCATTGTGGAAAGAATATTCAATTTTGTTTTCATGTGTACGTGTGTGTGTGTGTGTGTGTGTGTGATACAGAGGACTGAACCCAGTAGTGCTCTACCACAGAGCGACGTCCCCAGCCCTTTTCACCTTTTTAAATGTTGAGACAGGGTCTTGCTAAGTTGCCCAAGTTGGCTTTGAACTTCTGATCCTCCTGCCTCAGCCTCCTGAGTCACTGGGGTTACACCATGCAGGCTTCAAACCACTTTTGATATGCCTTATAAATACACTGATGGGTGATTACCTCCACTCTTCCTGTGCACCCATGATGCCACCAATCGGCATCTCAAAGCTGTGGCTTAGGCCATGGCACAAGTGGCTGGTATGCCATGTGGCCAGCAGAGGAGCAGTGTCAATACTTCTGCTAACACCCACCCTGGAAGAGGTAGCTGAGGACCACTTTCGGCTAACACAATTGTCACACGCTTCAGGAAAGGAATAAAGAGAGATGGGAAATAACTGGCCATCTTTCATATTTAGCCACCTGTCAAGATGCAAGCTTGGCAAGCTTGGCTCACTCTTCACATGTCTCTAAATTGATGGAAAAGACCCTGCAGGAAACAGGAGTGTGTTGATAATGACGTCAGTTGAGACTTTCCTGGGCAATCAGGGACACGCAGTCCCTCTATCCAGGCTCATCCTCAGACCTCTTCTCTAGCTATGCCTGTTCCTTTGGTGATCTCAGCCAATTCTGAGGTCTTCTGAACTGATGTCTCCAACCCAGCCTTCGCCCCTGAACTCTGGATCACATATCTAACCATCTACTTTGGCATCTGGTGGACATCTCGCTCAACCCAAATCAGAACTATGCTTTTCCTGCCCAAGACTCCATGGCATTCCACACCTCCACTAGGGGTGATTTCATCCTTCCACATAATCAGGACAAAAACCCTGGAGAGTCTGATTCCTTCCTCTTAGCCTCCATCCTGCTTCATAGGGAATCATACCCAGAATCCCACAATTCTCACCGTCCACATGACCAGCAGGTCCAGGTCACCACCTTTCCCTCCCCAGATTATTGGCCTCCCTGCTTCTGCCCTCAATCCCCCTGAAATGTGCTTTCAACACCACAGCCAGGGTGATGCCTGTGAGACCTGGTAGATCCTGGCAGGCTCTTCATACAATCTTCCTGAAGCACCTCCATTTTCTTAGATTCAAAAGCTAGTCCTGCCGGGCGCGGTGGCGCATGCCTGTAATCCAAGCGACTTGGGAGGCTGAGTCAGGAGGATCGCAAGTTCAAAGCCAGCCTTAGCAACTTAGCAAGGCCATAAGCAACTCAGTGAGACCCTGTCTCTAAATAAAATACAAAATAGGGCTGGGGATGTGACTCAGTGGCCGAGTGTCCCTGAGTTCAATCCCTGGTTCCAAAAAAAAAAGCTAGTCCTGACAGTGACTTACAAAGACCTGTGTGATCTGGCCATCCTGCAAACTCTCCAGCCTCATTTCCTACTACTCTGCTCCCAGTTCATTCTGCTCTTTACAGAATTTACTAGGGGCACATTTCTGTCTCAGAGCCTTCACTGTGAGCATGTGTTCTGTCTGAAAGCTCCTGTATGCCACGGCGCCTCCTCCAGGCCTAGTCTCAGTGAGACCCTCCATTAAATTAGCAGTATTCTCCCTCACTCCCCAACTCCCCTCAATGCCCTGTCTCCTCTTCATATTTTACCTCTCCATGATAGTGTATCACCACTATATATATATGTATGTGTGTGTGTGTGTGTGTGTGTGTATGTGCATATATATATATTCATTCTTATTTTTCCTGGAATATATACATACAGGACATGTACTGATTATGAGAGGACAGCTTGATGAATCTCCACAAATAGAACACACACATGGACCCAGCGTCCAGGTCAAGAGCATGCTATCAGCTTCCCAGAAACCTGCCATGCACTCGCCCAGTCACTATTGCCCCTTCACCTCTGCCCCACTGGGTGAACACACTGCGCTACTGTGAACGGACATTAGCAACAGGGAGTTTGCTATCACATGTCTTTTGGTGAACAGATGGGTCTTCCTGTTGGAACCCATGATATTTTGAGTTCATTTCTAAAAACAAGCTGTCATGTGAGCAGTAAGAAGCAGAACTTTTTCTTTTCTGTTTTGTTCATGTCTGTGCATAAAATAATGTTTGGCACATAGTAGGTGTTCAATAATATTTGCTGAATGAATAAAAAATGAGATTCTTTTCCTTTCTTTTGTAGTGGTACTGAGGATTAAACCCAGGGCTTGGCACATGATAGGCAAGTACTCGACACTGAATTACGTCTAACCTAGCTTTGCAAATTTTATTTTGAGACAAGGTCTCGCTAAGTTATCCAGCCTGGCCTCCAACTTGCAATCCTCCTGCCTCATCCTCCTGAGTGGCTGGGATGAAGTCCTTTTCCTTTCTCTTATTTTCGCTAATCACAATAGATAAGCCAATCCTTCCCTCTTTCTAAACAATACAAAATTAATTTCTGTATTTTGTTTTAAATACCCAATATGGAACCTCCAGAAAAATAGATAACAAACAATTACAGGAAAACTTCAGCATAAACTTGAGCCTCAAGAGCTGTATAAAACTACGTACCATCTGGTAGATACATAATCAGTATATGGCGGCTGTGACCTTAATTCTCTTGCAAGTCCAAAATCAGCGATTTTCACAAGTTCTGGGCCCATACAAAGCAAATTTTCTGGTTTCATGTCCCTATGAAAAAAGCCTTGGCAAAACGGAGAAGAAAAACATAATAAATCGTCATGTTTACACACAGTTTTGATTTATAAACAAAAACATAACTGAATCTCTCTATTGTAACTAAACATAGTGCTAGAAAAAAAACCACATTTTTTGTTTAAAAGTGAGGAGATGCAGGCATGCTGCTTTCCAAGTGATTTGGCAAGAAAGGTCACAGAAAAAAAGCACATTTAACATGTATTTGTATTTGTAGTTCAGAAGGTTCAGGCACAAGCATGAACACTGCACGGTCTTCACTAACGGGCACAACTTGATGAGGAGCCACTGCCAGCACTACTGGGTAAGAGATGGGGAGCCCGATTAGCACGCGGGGTCACTTCCTAATCAGCCTTACATCAGTGCAGCCGGTCTCACCAGTCCTGCGACACAATGCAGTTTAACACAAGATTCCCTGACAGCAATCACTTATCTGAAATAGTCAGGCAAAAATGGAACTCCATACATTTTGACTTATTAATTTAAAATCATTTTAGCCCAGGAGCTACGGCAATGAGAAACCCAAGGTTTGTATTACCAATTCAACACGTTAGACAGATGGTTAGTTACCAAAGATAAAGGGCAGTCCAAAGAAAATGGAGCAGGAAACCCTGGAGGAAGAATGTGACAGCCCTCCTAGCAGGTCAGATTCCAAGGGAGTCCTTTCCTAAGAGCCATCTCAAGCTTACTGGCTGGTCACAGAAGGCTTGGCTCTGATGGCCTCACCAGTTGGAAGAATGGTAGGTGATTTTTATGAGAAGCATTTTGTGCAGCCATGGGGTTAGGATTTTAAAGCCTAAACATTTTTAATCACTTCGAAGCCAGTGACATTAATCCATGAAATCTTATCAAACTAACCAATTACATATTTATATAACTGAGATCTTCCTCCATGCTTTCTAATATACTGGCAATACTGTCCTGCTTTTACAAACTATTGGTCTCATTCTTCAACAGCTACTATTTAAAAATCTCTATTCTCTCAAAGTATTACATCTGAATTGCTTCACTACAGCAAAAACAATTTAGCTTTTGTAAAAATGTCTATTGTCCCTAGAACCTTATTTCCCAAATCACTGTGTAGTCAACTATGTTGGTCAACTCTGGATTATTCAACCACAATTTTTAAATCCTAAGCTAACTCTCTCTTGAAATCCCTTATACCTTGGAAGTTAATGATAACATAAATAAAGTCTGGCATATCGAGATTTATGCTGAGCAGAGTTTAAAATGTACTGAAAATCAGTAACTCATTATGAACAATTAAAATAGCATATAATCCTGTATGTCTATGTACTTTAAGAAATTACTGACCTTTGCCAATGGATTATGCTATATTATTATAGGACAAGACATGAAAGGAGAACAGGATGGCTAGGATTGCCTGCAGCAATGGTATCGTATATACTTTCCCAACTTAAGACCTAAAAATCTAGTATTTCTAAACAAATGTTCATTAAAAATAAGCACATTAGCTTTTTAAACTGGTAATTATTCTGGGTTAGATATGCAAAAAACCATACATGAATTGAAATTACATAAATAAGCAATTCATAGAGAACATGAGTAAACACCTGCTTTAATTTCACCCAGAAATAGGAACAACTAAATTTAAATCCTAACAACAATCACTAAACATCACACCACAGGGGCGATAAGTTACTTAAATGTTAGGCACTGCTCAGCTAGAACAGAGAATCTCAGTCTTTCCCAGATCTTCTCACTGTTAATGTTTCTGTTATGAGCAGGGGGCAGAAGGTTGCAGGATGAGTTCACAGTGACTGAGATGACAGGCTGATGACCAAACTGTTTAAAGAAATCTGCTATGGAGGAAGATGGTTAGAGATATTCTACTTCATACAGAATTATGAAATTATAAAAAGTCCGCGTGTAGAGATAGGCACATACCCACATTATTGAACGGTTGGCATACAATTCTTGTGAGTGATCTTGACAATACAGAGGCAGGGGAATCAGACTGAAAGGACACCTACCATGTTTATGGATAAACGCCAGCCCTTGCAATATCTGATACATAATATTTCTGATGACTGACTCAGGGAACAATTTGTTTCTGGAAGAAATAAATACACAGTCATGAAATTCTGTCAGCCTTTGTTGGCTAATGGTACAATTTATACATTATAGTGTTAAAGGTCACACGTTTAAAGTGTGTTCTGATATTTCATAAAAACTCAAATCCAACAGTGAATGTATTTCACAAATATTCAATAGCTAAATTCTTTTTAAGTTGGTTCTTTTTAGTTATACGTGACAGTAGAATCCATTTTGTTAAATTATACAAGCACAGAATATATTCTAATTAGGACCCCATTCTTGTGGGTGTACGCAATAGTGGGATTCACTTAGGTATTTTCATATATGAGCATAGGAAAATTATGTCAGATTCTTTCTACTGTCTTTCATTCCTATTCCGCCTCCATTCCCTTCATTCCCTTTTGTCTAATCTACTGAATTTCTCTTCTTCCCTTCCTCCCAACCCACCACCCAAACATTTGATCGTGGTTTAGCTTCCACTTGCTTATCTGCAGAAACATTCGATCTTTGTTTTTTGGGGGGGGGATTGGCTTATTTCTCTTAGCACAATAGTCTCCAGATCCATCCATTTGCTGGCAAATGTTATAAAGTCACTCTTCTTTATGGTCAAGTAATATTCCATTGTGTATATATACCACAATTTCTTTACCCATTCATCTGTTGAAGGGCACCTAGGTTGGCTCTATAGCTTAGCTTCAATAGTTAAATTCTAAACTGTCCCAAGAGGAGCAAAATAAATTGGAAAACTGATCACTATCAGATAAGCCAACAGTCTAAGAAATCTGTATTATGTAGGCTTTAAGAATTTTAAAGGGCATGCATATTTCAGGTTTGTACTGCATATTAGATACAAATAGTAACAAATGTAAGTCATTGATACATTTAGTTTTCTAGTAGCCACATTTTAATAACAACAAATGAAAGAGATTAATTTTGAAACATTTAAAAAGTTTTATTTAAAATTTTTAAAATTTTTAAAAATTATTTTTAAAATATTTAAAAATTTAAAAATTATTTTAAAAATATTTCTTTTATTTTTAACTGACACATAAGTACATAAAATATACATATTTATTTCAACATGCAATCAATGTAAAAATGATTAATATGTTTCTTTTTTTTATCAAGTTCTCAAAACTTGGTGTGTAATTTACTGTATATTAATGTCACTGTTACTTAGGTATTTTAAGAATTCAGTAGCTACATGTGACTAATGGCTATGGTATTGACAAAGCAGTTTTAATTGGTGTTCACATAATGTCATAGTAGGATTTTAATAAGGACTAAATTAAGTCTGCAAAATATGAATCTCTGATAGGCCACCAATTAAAGTGACCAACAACTAATTTTTTGACTTTTAGAGATTCTGTCTACAGGTCTAACCATTAAAATGAGAATTCCCTTGGGGCTGGTAATTATCACTCACTGTGCATTCTCATGAGTGATTTTATGTGGTCCTTTCTTGAGAGCGGCTTCATTCCTTCCTCCGTTCTTTCTTGCAGTGCTGTGTAAGGCACGGGACATGCTGGGAGGCACTACCACTGAGCTGCGTTCCCTGTCCTCTCTAAGATTAGATGCTTTGAGAAGATGCTTGAGAAGACAATGAGATAACTTCCTTACTTTTGCCTAAGGCGAGTATTATTACTGAGTATTATACCATAGGTACATTTTTTTAAAAAGCATAAATGGTCAGTATGTTTATATAAAAATATTTACCTTGACTTCTGAGGAATTATTACAGAAAGGTGGTGGCTATGTCACAGCTGGCCATTCAGTGTAAAAGGCTATCATTCAATAAAAATAATAACTAATCATTTAAACCCACCTCTCAGAGTGATAAATCTATATATCAATAAGTATGGCATATTGAAAGGATCCAAGAAATTCATGGAAGAAATAATAGAGAAAATACAGTTTACATAAAATTAAGACATACCTGTCTTTCATTAATTGATAGAGGTTTTCTTTCATATATTCAAATATAAAATAAAGATGGTCATTTTCTCTGATAACTTCTTTCAGTTTAATCACATTGGCATGATTAAGTTTCTTCAGAGACTGCAGAACAACAAAGTGTTTAAATTCTTAAAGCAAATTTATAGCATTGGAAAAATCTTATCAATGCTGGATATAACTATCTTAAATAATTTTCCATTTCATCTAAATTATACAGTGAGCTACATTTTAGTATCTCCATAATCTAAAAAAAATCTTAGAATACCTGCTTAAAGTAGCAAAGATTTTAAATAATGAATGTTAAGTACAAAAATAAACCAAGTCAATAATGGCCACCGGACATTTCAATCTGCCACCTTTTTCTCAGTCTATTTAATAGATCTTTTTTTTATTTAGCCATGTAAAACTCCACATAAAAGTCTCCAAAAGTTGGGAGGCTGAGACAGGAGGATCAAGAGTTCAAAGTCAGCCTCAACAACTTAGTGAGGCCCTAAGCAACTCAGTGAGACCCTGTCTCTAAAAAAAATACAAAATAGGGCTGGGGATGTGGCTCAGTGGTGGAGTGCCCCTGGGTTCAATCCCCGATTCCAAAAAAAAAAAGTCTCCAAAAATTTGTCCCAAGTTATACAGAAAAAAATATAAGGAGATGGTATGTTATAATTTGAAAAGCTGTCTTTCTTTTGATAATATGTAAAATGCTGTTTTAAAAGTGAGAGAACTTTTAAATATGAAGATAGTTACTTTCTGTTCTCCACTAACATCAGAGCAGGAAGAAATGAGAAATGTTTCCAAGAAGGTAAAGGAAAAACAAACACAATTATCTTTGGAATACTTCCCACAGAGAACAGAATGCTCCCCTAGCTAATGTCCTCAGACCTGAGACAGAGTCAGGGCTTCAAATTCGTTTCATCTCTAAGATTTTACCTTTACTTCTCTCAAGTTCATACATTCATCCCAAGAATAAAACTTTCTCTTCATCCTGAAATAAATAAAGAAAATGTTTAACATCCAGGGTGGAGGAGTGCATGATACAAATTTGGGTGGGCTGATAGTTCTCTTTTTCGTTCAGTTTCCTCAAGGAAATCAGCTCCCTCGGCCTCTCAAGGCTGTCAGTAATGTCTCGGCTGACACTCTACTTTAGCACAAAGACGCACTACCATTCTTTCTAGGTGAGTCCTTAATATTTTCCTAATCAGTTTGGTTATTCTTTGCTGAAAGGGCCCCTTCCACATTTCCTTTCTTTCTGGAACTTAAAAGATGACTATGAGCCAGGCACAGTGGCGCACATGGAGAATACCATTGACTGGAGAGGCCAAGGCAGGAAAATCACAAGTTTGAAAACAGCCTCAGCAATTTAGCAAGGCCCTAGGCAACTCAGTGAGACCCTATCTCAAAATAAAAAATAGAAAGGGCTGGGGATGTAGCTCAGTGGTAAAGCACCCCTGAAGGTCTACTCCCTAGTACCAAAAAAGAAAAGAAAAAGGAAATGAATAAGCAGCACTGTACTTCAGAGAGGGATGGGGAACAGTCACAGTTGTGGTAGCAAATTTAGCCAGTGATTTGATCAGACACAACTTTTATATCATGACCTTAGCTTTAGAAAAGAGGACCATAAAGTTAAATGGCTTAAGCAGCAAAGATTCAGAGTGACAAGGTTTTATCTGTAGCCAGCTTGCTTTCTTTAGTACTGGAGGCTGAACCAGGGCCTTTCCTGATTTTGTGCTTTCCTCCCCCTTCTCCATCCCAGTGTTGGCTACCATTAGAGATATGTACCAAGAGTGCATTTAGAGTAATGAAGCAATTCCACTCTGTACACCACAGACAGAGTTGTATTTGCATATGAATGGATTTACAGTCCATTCCATATTAAAGAGGAGACGTGTTCTAAAAACTGTTTCTTCAGGGATAGGAATTACACAAGCCATATAATTGAAAACTAAAAACCAAATAGTCCCTAGTGCTTTAGTTTAGTGTTATAATCTCCTACCAAGATGTTCTAGAAGATCCTCAAGAAGCTCAGTGCTACCTTATTAATTAGAATAATTCTCATAATCCAGAGCCTCTCCCAGGGTATAACACCAGGTGAGGGACGGAGGGAAGAACTGACAGACATCATGGTTAAGAACATGGGATATGGAGATGCATGGCCTCGGAGCAGACCCTGGCTCCGCCGCTCACTGACTGATGACCTTGATGAGTGACCTCAGGCCACTCTGTGTCTCAAAGTCCTTACCCATAAAGTAGAAGCTACTACATAAGAAAAAGCATTGCAAACTGTTTAGTTCAGGACTCAATATAACAACAGATATTCCTATTTTTACCAATTGTCTATGATGGACTATAAGACATGGAGGGCATGTTATTATTCCTAAAATATCCTTGGCAAATTAGAAATTCATTTACAGTCACTCAAGTACTAGAAATCTATGAAAAAAATGAAATTGAGGGTTTACCAGTGTATCAGAAGATACTTTTTAGTGTTATGGATTCATAAAATTTCTTGCTAAAATGTAAAAAATAAATGTAGCATGATGCTGAATTTAAAATAAAAATCAATTCAAAATATAGCTATAAGAGAAAATTCATTTAATAAAATGTGCAGTTTGGGATCACATCCATCCCAAACTGCACATATTATCTGCTGATTCTTAAAAATGATTTTCTAAGATTCAAAAAGTATCTAACTTTTTAGAAACCAGATGAAAATATACTCAATTACTTTGCATAATTCAGTAATAACAGACATTTTGATTCTACTTGCAAATCTGTATTCTTTTCATCCATATTTACGAATATGGTTCTTTCTTTCCAGCAATTACTACTTCTCAGCAATGCTTCCTCCTAAGGTGACATAGGCATCTATCAATTACAAATATTGACATTTCCTTCCACAATAATTATCCCAAAGACAATCCAGCTTCTTAGTATAGCTAATAAAAGGCATTTCCTTTTAGGTTCCTGCCATCTTCCCTCATCTGTCCATTCGTCTGACTTCTACTATGTGCCCAAAGAATGAACCAGTCAGAGCTGGAAATCGACTTTAGACAAGTAAATGCAAAACAGTAGTAGAAATGACTTGTGGGGACCATGAGCTGGAACAGCAAGGGGATCTTTTAGATTTAATGGTCAGACCATTTCAATAAGATTGTATGTCAGCTGAGACTGCATATGAAGGTACTTGCATATGAAGATAGTAATTGAGATTCAGGCAGAACAATAACAGCTGGAAAGAGCTGACTGATTCCAGGAAGTAAAAGCCCAGTCCGGACCAACTGATATTTCTTTAATGCCTGGAGCTAATTTTCATGGCTACTCCCAACAACTCCTGGTAGGAAAATGATAACATTGTTCTTCCAGGTCACCCTCCCTGCTCGGCTTCTGCACAGCACTCCCCACCTTCTAACACACCATACTATACTACCTAGGTTTAGTCCTTCTCTCTTTTTCCCAAACATAAGTTCTTTGGGGACACTCTCAGATGCCTACATCTGGTTGTGGCACATGGCAGGTGCTCCATAGATATTTGCTAAATGACTGGATAAGTTTCTGTGCCCACAGGTGCTCACTGAGGACTTGGCTCCCAAACCTGATGAAATCTCAGAAATGGAATTGCTTCTCAAGTCATTCAGTCAGAGAGTTTAATAATCTCAGTGAGGCAGGGAATCTTCCTACCATGCTGAGCATGAACTTAGGTTGCAGCCTTTTGGAATCTGAAGGGTATCCGAGTCTTGGTTTTTCTCTAGGTGGTGGTGCTGTTGAAAGACAAGGTCTCTCTATGTTGCCCACACCGACCTCAAACTCGGCTGCTCAAGAGCTCCTCTTGCTTCAGCCTCCTGAGTAGCTGGGCCACTGTGCCCTGCTATTACAGCTTTTTTTTAAAAATGTCAACCGATAAGCAGTGCCATTAATTAAAATTCCCCAAAGGATATTTTCAGAAAAGAATCTTTTATTTTATTCTTTCCAGTGGTGCCCACCTTCTACTCACTCACCCTCAACACATTCCCATCAGCTCTGCCTGCATCCCTGGACTGCTGAAAAGCTTCCTTACGGAACTAAGTACAGTCATGTGTGCTTAAGAGGTAACTTCTGACAAGTGTGTCCTTAGGCCATTGTGTCTCATGTGAACATCTTAGAGTGCACAAACACAACCTAGACGGTGGAGCCTGCTATCCACAGAGGCTGCATGGTGCCTGCTGTTGCAGATGTCGTCCATGCAGCATGCTGTTGTATGCGTGGCCCATGGTGCGTATCTGTGGTATTATGTGGTCTGTCACTGACCAAAATGTCATGTGGTATATCAATGTTCAGTCTTTTTTCCCATGCTCATATTTGCAGACTATACCACAGTTGGTCATCTGTCATCACCACGTGCACCCTGCATCTCCTGGTCACCTCCGTGCTGTGCTAGCCCTCGGCCTCTACTCCCTCTTGAGCTTCATTGTTATCTGACAGCATCATTAACTGCCTCATTCTAACAGCACCCTGCCCCCATAGTCACCTCCTCATTCTTCTGTAAAAGGTTTTTAGCATGAAAAATACCTCCTCCCAATATAATCGACTTCCTCTCCAGGGGACATGCTGACTGCCCACTCTGAAGATCAGGATCGGCAGCTCTCCCTCATCTGCACATTCAGAATATACTCAGCACAGAATTTATTTTATTTGGGAGCGGGGATATGGATAGATTTAAAGTGTGTCAGACCTAGAATGTTTATGGCCTAAATTGGAGTGCTGAAATTTTTATGCCATAAAGCATAAGATGATGGTCCTGATTGGATATTATGGGATGTGAGTGGTTTTGGTAAAAAATAGGGATGCATTGAGAATGGAAATTAAGGCCACCCACCATTTTCAGGGAAAGTTGTTCCTTTGCACGGGGCCTGAGGAAATGGCAGAGTCTTCTTGAATGACTCTTAAGCAACACAAGGTGAGCACTGTCCTGGGTCTCTCCTGTCCAGAACCTGGAGGAATATGGCTGTAACCCACAGCCGCATGGGCAGTCCACCAGCAGCCTGGCTTCACAGTTCCCCAACTCCACACTGTTCTCTTCTGTCCTGGGACAGTCACTCAGACACATTCAGTCCTCACAAGGGATAGCTGCTCGCCAAGACCTCAACTTCTACAACTTCTCTGGCGTAAGCCCTGCCCTGCACCATCAGGAGCCCACAGTGCGTTTCATGCTCCCCCTCTTCAGTCTCTGCCACTCCTGCAATCGCTGCTGGGCTCTGCCTGCTTCCTCATCCAGCTGGGACGCCACGATCAGCCTTTCATCCCTGTCCTCTCAAGGCCACATGAATTCTGAGCACCTCCCTCTCCCAGCTTTCCACCACTCCTGCTGGTCATCCTCTGGTCTCTGCTTTCCCTACAGCCAGAGAAGATGGGAGAAAAGTCATGGAAATGCTCCCAGAGCCTCCTCTTTCAAATTTGTCCCATGTGATCTCAGGGGGACTTTGATCCTTGGCAATTCTTTTGTGACTTTAGTGACCTGGTTACACATTCTTCACAACTATTCAAAGCCCAGTGCCACCATAACCATACTTCCTTCTGTCCTTTGTTCTACTGCCGTCTGGCTTATCTCTTCTACAGTTTCACTGGACTGACACTCAACTGTAGCCACTTGTTATGTCATAGTCCCCAAATCCAAGGAACATGAAGGCAAACATGGATATCAAAAGGCTATTTCTAGTGCTTTTCTTTTGCCTTCTACTATAGAGGCCTGAAGAGTAAATACTGTTCAGCCTTCTTTGGAAGTAGGGAGACCAAGACTCAGTTCTAGCCAATAACACATGAGGGAAGTCCTTAGGGTTCTAGAAAGAAAGAACACTTTCTACTAAAGGAGAGGAGAAGAGTTTGCTGGTATCATTCTTTCTTCTCATCTTGAACATAGAGGTAATGACTGGAGGTGAAATAGCCATAATGTGGTCATTAGGTGACACATTTGAGGACAAAAAAGTGTTAAGTGCTCAGTATGAAGGAGATAGAAAAGATCTGTATTTTGGGGGTACCCTGTTGCATCATTAAAAGAGCTCTGGAATCAAAACTTCAGATCTCTTGATTATATCAGAAAAACAAATCACTTATTTAAGTCATCATTTTTTTACCTGCTATCAGCTTATACTTATTTGCAGCAAGATGCATTCCTAAACACAAATGCATTTTAGTCACTAGTTATTACTTATCTTCCAAATGCATATTACTCCATTTTTAAATCTTTCCCCTGGGATTAGTTATTTTCTACACTCTCCTGGCTTCCCCCTGTTTTTCTCAGTGTTCTTTTAAAGATCCCATTCCAGAGCCCACCCTTTGTATGCTGGGGTGTCCCAGCCATCAGTATGAGGACTTCCTTGCACCTCCCTCTATAGTTTCAATCACCATCTGCAGACTAATTCAGGCTGAGTAGCCCTTCTTTGAAATGCTTAGGACAAGAATTATTTCAGATTTTGGATTTTGGAAAATTTGTGTAAGCATAATGAGATATCTTGAGGATGAGACCCAAGTCTAAGTATGAAATTCATTTTTGTTTCATATACATTTCATACACATAGACTGAAGGTAATCTTATAAAACCTTTTTAGTGTGCCTGCATTTTAACTGAGATCTCATGTGACACCACACACAAGGTCATTGTGGAATTTTCCACCATGGTGTCCTATTGGTACTCAAAAAATTTCATATATGGGATCATTTGAATTTCAGATGTTTGGATTAGGAATGTTCAGTGGATAATACCAAATTACCAGGTTGGACCTTTGAGCTTTTAAATGCAAACATAAAATTTGGTTTGGTCATTTTAATAGTCTCTTCCCTCCAGGCCTTCATACATACTATTCTTACTGGTTGGATCACTCTTCCCCCTTTTTTTTTTTCTCGAACTGGGGATTGAACTCGGGCACTTGGCCACTGAGTCACATCCCCAACCCTGTTTTGTATTTTATTTAGAGACAGGGTCTCAGTGAGTTGCTTAGCGCCTTGTCCATGCTGAGGCTGGCTTTGAACTCGCGATCCTCCTGCCTTAGCCTCTGGAGCTGCTGGGATTACAGGTATGTGCCACCATGCTCGGTTCGTCCCCCTCTCTGTGTTTGTGTTGCCCTGGGTTCGTGTACTGGGGATTAAACCCAGGGCCTTGTGCATGCTAGGCGAGTGCTCTACCACTAGGCTAAATCACCAACCCATCCCCCTCCTGTTTTTGTTTCTTTTTTATAATTGTTTCCTCATTCTTGAGGTCTCACTTTCTATGGGAAGCCTTTTATAATACTTTTCTGGCATTACTTCTGTGTGCCCCGTAGGACCCAACATCCCCGTCACAGGACTTAGCATACTTTATGTTGTCATTTGTCGATTTCTTCAATGCACAGTAACATGTCTCGCCTGTCCTCATTTTGTCCTGAGCACCAATAAAGTAAGAGCACTGAAGCATTCCTAAGTTCCATATCATGGCCTCTTCTTAGCCCTCCATCTATTTAACTTCTTACAGTATTTGACCCTTCATTGCTCCCAAGACTTTACCTAAGTCTGTGCAAGCGTGACCAGTTCCCCATTTTATGAAATTGAAGGATAAAACAAACACCACGTTTTAACCTACAGATAGAAAAATGAGCATTTTGTCAGAGAACTGAATGGTGGTAACCTTCCATGATACCACAAGAGCTAACCTCCTTTCCTTTCCTCTCTCCTGCCTTCTTCACCAGAAGCCGCAGTTGTCAAGAATATGGTGTGTATCTTCCAGGCCTTTAAAAATATTTTTATAAAAAAACAATGTATTTCTTTGTGAGAAATCACATAATCATTTTAATCTACAAAGAAGGACAATTTCACCTCATTTCTCTAACACATCTATTTCTTCAGTATCTGCTCAGATGCTGCAAACAGGAGCTCCAGGGCAAGCTTGATCCGCACAGGGTCATGGGTAATCTGGGCTCAAGGCCAACTTTCCTGATGACCCAACTTCTGCTGAATCATATAGCTTTTCTCAGGTTAGGAAAGTTTCTTTTTATTCCTGTTTGCTAAGAATTTTTTCTTTAAATCCTGAATAGGTTCTGAATTTTACTAAGTCCCTCCAATACATCTTTCATTTATATTATTGTACACTGCATATTTACTTATTAATGATAGCAATCTGAAAATACAGTTTCCTTATTCATGAAAGGTTTTGAATAGTGATATTTTTAAATATTTGTTAAGCTCTTAAATTTTAGATTGCCATACTTTTGTGGACATGGTAATTGATCTAATCCTGGTGGAAGCCAAATGCCATGTCCTGAGAGGCCCATGTGAAGAAGAATGGAGGCCACTTGTCAGTACAAACTTACCACCTGTGTAGGTGAGTGTTATGGGTCAACTTGTGTTCCTCAAACATTCCTCTGTTGAAAATGGAAACTCCAGAACCTCAGTGTAACTATATTTGATGATAAGGTCTTTATAGAGGAAATCAAGTTAAAATGAAATCATTAGGTTGGTTCCTAATCCAGTATAATTCGCACCCTGATAAGAGGGGAAACTTGGACACAGAGATAGGGATAGGGAGATGAGGATGCGACAGAACATAGAACAAAATGGCATCTGTGAGCCAGGGAGAGAGGCCTGGAACAGACCCTTCTCTCAAGCCCTTCAGAAGGAACCACCCCTGCCAACACTTTGACTTAAGACTTTCAGGTTCCAGAATGGTAAGAAAATTAATTTGTTGTTCAAGGCCACCCCGTTTGTGATATTTTGTAACAACGGCCCATTATGGAATGAATTCTGTGCCCCCCCCGCTGAAAAAAATTCACATGTTTAAGTCCTAACCCCTAATCCCTTAGAGTGTAACATATTTGGAGATAGGGTCTTTAAAGAGGTGATTAAAATTAAATGAGATTCTTAGGAAGGGCCCTAACCTGATATGACTGATGTCTTTATACAAAGAGGAGGTTATGACTTAGACACACACAGAGAGAAGAGCCTTTGAAGACACAGAGAAGATGGCCTCTGCAAGTCAAGGAGAAATCTCAAAGAATCCAATCCTGCCAGCACCTTGATCTCAGACTTCCAAGCCTCTACAACTGTGGAGAAATAAATGGAAATAAATTTCTGTTGTTTGGCGTGGCATGGTGGTGCCCACCTACAATCCCAACTAACTGGGAGTCAAGTTGAGACAGGAGGACTGCAAGTTTGAGGCCAGCCTGGGCAACTCCACAAGACCCTGTCTCCAAATAAAATTTAAAATAGAGCTGAGAGTACAGCTCAGTGGTAGAAGCCCTGGGTTCAATCTGAAGGAAGGAAGGAGGGAGGGAGGAAAGGAGGGAGGAAGGAGGGAGGGAGGGAAGGAGGGAGGAAGAAAGGAAGGAAGGAAAGGAAGGAAGGAAGGAAGGAAGGAAGGAAGGAAGGAAGGAAGGAAGGGAGGGAGGGAAGGAAAGAAAGAAAAGAAGAGAAAAAAAAAGATCTGTTGTTCAATCCATTCAATCTGCCAGGCAGCCCTAGCAAACTAATATATTGACACACTAAGAGTTGATCATCCAGCTCAGTCAGACCTTCAGATGAATGCAACTTTGGTCAATATCCCAGTGCCAATTCATGAGAGATCCCAAGCCAGAACCACCCAGTTAAGTCACTTTTTGAGTCCCGACCCACAGAAACTGTGAGAATTAATAAATATTTGTTCTTATTTCAAATCACTAAGTTCTAGGGTATTCTGTCATGCACCAACAGATAAATACAACAAATGAAAAAGAAAGAAATTAACAATAATTAATGCTCAGGAAAATATCATATGCCATTCTGAAGTCAATTCGACATTGAAATACCACTTTACTTTGAAAAGTTTGTTTTAAAAATAATAATAAGCTCTACTCTGTATTTGACTTAATTTTTTTTTTATTGTGGTGCTGGAGATTGAACCCAAGGCCTTGTGCATACAAGGTAAGCGCCCTACCACTGAGCCACACTATCAGTCCTCAACTTTAAATTTGAAAAACATTGATTAATTTTAGTTTGAGTCTAAATGTATTATTCATAAAGAGCAGAGCACTTAATATTTTTCATTTATCAGTATATCTGGAAAAAGCAGAAAATGAAAGAAACGTATACTAGGATCAGCAGAATATTCCTTTTTGGTAATTTTCTTTCTTCCAGAATAGCATTGCTCATTAGTCAACAAGGCCAGAGTTGCACAGGTAAGGAGGCGGGGATGCACACATACCTTTTGATGGCCACCAGCTCCCCAGACTCGTTACTCTTGCCCATGAGCACACTCCCATAGGTGCCGTCCCCCAGCTGTCTCATGGTCGTGTATCTGTTCATCTTGGAAAAATAACACAGCCGAAGTTGTGGACTGAAATGACTTTCTGGTTGAATATGACTTTAAACACTTCTTTATTTTTATTCGCTTTTGCCCTCACTCTGTTGTTGTTACACTGGTGACAGGTTTGTCATCCTTACAATAGGCTCTTCCTCAGGATTATGAAGGTTCATGAGATAGAGTAATAAGGAATCTGGCAAAGGAACACGGCTTCCATTCTTATGAACACCCTACAAAAAAGCAAGAGGAAAACAAGTTTTCACTAAAGTGTTTCTGCAAAACATTCACTGGCAACCTAGAGCACAGAGCGAAGTCATCGACAACGTCAGTACCACCTGTCAGCAAGTCATCTGTGTTATGCAGAAGGAAGATCACATGGACTGACAACATCTGTTTGTTGAATGCTTCATTTACATTGTACTGTGCTATTTATGATTGCACAATATTGGTTAATGATTTATAGGATTCCTTTTTTAATTGGATATGACCTATATTATTCCCCAACTAAGAGCTTAGAAAATCTGACATCTAAACAATGTCTATTCTTTGAACTAATTTTTGCATCATTTTTATTTTAGCATAATAAATTTAAAATTATACCCTTTGTAAAAACATCCCCAGATGATCAGCTGCCCCAATTAAGTAAAAATCAAACTTGCTTAATATGAAGAAAATAATATTGCAGAACTTCATATTCCATTTAAATAAAATGCTACTTCTACATTAAACCAAGAAAAATTTATGTACTAATCAGGAATTACTGTCACACTTGATTCATAGAAAGAAATGAGAAATGGAAAACTCTGAAGACTGAAGTTTGAATCTCAGCCCAACTTCCAAATCTCTGCATCACAGGCAAAACTTTCAATTTATATAACTACGCAGCAAGGTCATTTCAACACTAAAAGATCCCATGAAACTATAAATATGTATCTTCTAAACACTATGAGCCATCCCACACTCTGAACTCACAGAGCAGTTCTGCAATGAATACATCAAGACACAGATAGACGCCCCCAACTCTCCAATAGACATACACACACACACTCTATAACTGAAAAAAGAGCAAAGTGCCAACTAAAACAAAAGCTTAGTAAAATTGCTACTTTCTTTCTTTTTAGCCATTACTTCATTATTATAATGACGCTTTGCCCCAGTGATACACATGTGAGTGGCACTTAGATGTCAGGGGTCAGGTAAAAATGATTTGCTTATGTTATTGCTTGTGAGCTGGAGCATGGGCTTTATCACTTTTTTAGAAATAATTTTCTCCTGATTTATAAACCTTTAATTTCACTTTAAAAACCCCTTTTTTTTTGGAAATAATTTGAAGCTCACAGATAAGGTGAAAAAAGGAACAATAAAGGAAACAGAGAACAAAGAATCTAGATTTACCTATTATGAATGTTCTACCTCATTTCCCTTATCAGGTGAGCACCCTGCATGCACACACACACACACACACACACAAAACCTTTGTTTTCTGAATACAGTACTAAAATGACTCATTCCCAGTCCAGTTTTCTCAGCTGATTCAATGATGCATTTTTTTTTTTTTTTTTGTGGGGCTGGGAATTGAACCCAGGGCCTTGTGATTGCAAGGCAAGCACTCTACCAAATGAGCTGTATCCCCAGCTCAGTGATGCCCTTTTATAGCCCTGTCCCTGTCCAGTACAGGATCCAATCTATGACCAGTTACTACATTTTGTTGTCATCTGGCTGTAAAGTTGTGGGGGATTAGTTTTATATTTGCATAATTTATTTGACTCCAAGTTGGAAAATTTTGTGTGTGCATTGATTGATGGTTGGGTGGCTATAAAGTGTTATAGTGCATGACCAATTATAAATTTAATTGTAAAAGTAGCACATAAAGCAGTACCAATCTTATGTGCATGGAAATTGTATTTGATTTTTCATCATAACTTGAATGACAGAAATTTACTTTTAAATATTTATTTTTGAAAGTAAATACATATGGAAAGAACTGCTTCACATCATCTTTTTGAATTTCAAAAACAAGAAATTTATTATTAAAATAACAAGGGACAGGGTCTAGATTCAACCCAGGAATTCTACAAGTGTAGGCTTCCATAAGATGGATCTGGAAAGTGAATTTGCAAGCAGTTCTTTGGACAGTGCTTTCAACAAATTTAAAGCTTTTCACTTCTGAGCTTATTTTCCAGTTTGTATCCTATCATCTGGAATGGTCATCATCTCAGTGAGCAGGAAAGAATCATCAAACAGGTTGAATATCTCTTATCTGAAATGAAAGATTTTGAACTAGAAGAGTTTGGAATTTTCAATGTTTTGGGGATTTGGGAATATTTGCATATTCATAATGAAACACCTTGGGAATGGGACCCAAGTCTAAACAAAAATTCACTGTTTCCTATAGAGAGCCTGAAAATAATTTTGTGCCTTTTAGTGTGCTTGGGTCTTGACTATGACTTGTAACATGTGGTCAGGTGCACAATTTTCAACTTGTGTTGTCAATACTCAAAATGTGCTTCAGAGTTTTGGATTTGGGGTTTTCAGATTAGCAAGGCTCAACCTACATTTATGAAGCAGAGTGGTACTGACATATATAATCCAGTAAAGACTCATGAACCCTATGTGAAACTCTTGGGGCGGATGTGTTTTGGAATCTGGAAGTTTCCATATTTTAGAAAAGTAATATGGTACATATACCATTGTTACGTTATAATCTCAAGCAGCATCTTCATATACTTGCAAAAACTATATGAAAAGTATACTAAATAAAACAGGTAAAGACTATAAGTGGTCTTATGCCATTTAGTCCTGCTTTGTTACAAATGAATGTACACAATTTTATTTTTAAAACTTTAATTTTCAGAGTTTGTGGATTTTAAAACTACCAGGAAGGAATTGTGGATCTATACATATTAGAAGGCACAGGTACCTTTCAGGTTTTACTAGGTTCTAATTTTATTACCTTCCTAAACAAACAAAGCACACAGTGGAGTATCTACCTCACTGCAATAACTATCATCAGTTAGTTTTCAATTTTCAGTACCTCATTTTAAGGAATTACTTTTCAATACATTCCTATTTATTATTCCTGCTTTGCTTTTAGAAATCTCACATTCTTTTTTAAAAAATTATTTGCTTTGTTAAAAATTATTTGTCACTGAGTGCAGTGGCACATGCCTGTAAGCAGCTCAGGAGACAGTGGCAGAAAGATCGTGAGTTCAAAGCCAGTCCCAGCAACTTAGCGAGGTCCGAAGTGACTCAGTGAGACCCTGTCTCTAAATAAAATACAAAAAAGGGTTGGGAATGTGGCTCAGTGGTTATGTGCCCCCGGGTTCAATCCTTGGTTCCCCCTGCTCCAAATTACTTGTATTCCTTATTGAATTTTAAAATTTATGCTCTGCATCCATTTTTTAAATTATAATTATTGGTGCATATTAATTGTGGCATTTTCAACATATATATAACATACTTTGAGCCTACTGAAACCTCTTGTTCTAATACTTTGTGCTTAGTTGCACACAGTTAATATCAAAATAAACACACCGTTAAAATAAATCACTGATTTTACAATGCCTTTTAAATTTTGATACTTCATTCAAAGATCATTTCTTCTCTCACTGTAGCACTTTTATTTCCACAAAGCAAAATTAGAGCAATTGCTTCTCTCATGTATGCGGGAATTTAGGTCCAACAATGATGTGAGCTTTCAAACACAGGCTTTCTGGAAAAAGAAACATACATATATGCAAAGAAGAAAAACAACACTGTTTTTCCTGTTTTCAGAAATATATCTGTTCATAGGAAACTTTGGAAGAATTCTGTGGAAACTTTTAATAGTAGTTTGCATTAATTTAATATATATCCCATTTCATATAGATAATAATCTCTTCAAAGGCACCTGGAAAAAACTTAGGCTATGCTAATTTTGTAGCCAGGATCTTGGAAAAACAAAACAATGAAAACAAAACCACAACAGTAGATTCCATTCCTATGTAAGGGTTTCTTCATTTTGCTTAACTTAAGACTAAACTAATCTCATAACAAAGGCCAGCAAATAGTTTGCTGTTTGCCTGAAAAAAGAAAAGTCTTTGTAAGTAGTCCTTATGTCATTCATAGACACTGATTCACAATAAAAATCTCTACATGATTCCAAACTACAACACGTATTTGTTGTTCTTAAAATTTTTTCCCTTTGTCTGTATAAGAAAACACTCTTTTGAAAGGTCTTTTGGGATATTTGCTTTGTTTTGTACTATGTGCTGTGATTTAACAAAACATGAGCTAAAACTTCTTACTATTCGGGAGTTTATTAAATCAGTAGTTTGCAACTTATCATCAGCACGAGATTGCTAACCACTCTTGTCTAGCTACTCTAGCTAAGGTGACATACACCTGTCTCATCTGTGGAAATGTGTTCTCTCTAGGTTTACTGATCCTTTCTCGTTAGGTAGCAATATATAAAATATATATCATATTCCTCATGTAAGATGGTAAAATAAAACCATGGAAGGATAAATGACCTGTCTACGATTAATTACAGAATCAGTGATGGAGTCAGTCTAATACTTGCATTAGACTTGAAACTGGTGTTTCTTTTTTTTTTTTTTAGTGTAGTCACCAATTTATAAACAACCTGTTCTTATGCAGTTATGATCAGTGATGCAGGGGAAGGAACCATACATGCATGCTCTAAAACCATCCAGCTCCTCACCCTGAACCACCATCATACTGCTGGCCAGTGGGCAAGTGTAGGTGGTATGACTCCCTACCCTGAAGCCTGGTGCTGGACCTGTGTCATCCAGATACCTGGAAAGACTGAAAAATGACAGGACAGCGGAGGAAAGCATGAGACACTAGAACTTGGAAGGTTAAGGGAGAAGAGTCATGTGGAATTCCCTTCATAAAAATAATTCAGCAATGAAGTTGCAAAATATCATCACCTCTTCTTTTAACCAAATTATTTCATGGTAATGCCTACCCAAGTAGTGAGGTCATGAGCGATAGAAAGTAACTAGGCAATTCTAAGAAACGACACGCTGCTTGAAAAGGGAATGGAAGAGGGAGCTCCCTCTGAAGCATGGTTATGGCGGTCGCCAAGGTGGGCCACCAGAAACAATCAGCAAAATTTACTTTGCATTTGTCCAATAACCTGAAGAAAAGGAATTAATTGTCTCTCTTTCTTCCACTATTGAGAGTATCAATTGCCACCACTACTACTACCTTAAGGCCGGAGGTGACCCTAAATCTGCACCAGTGCCATCAGCAAAACAGATCAATGAGTCATCGATGACTTTCTGCACTGGCCTGAAGCCCCACCAAACTGGAAGGGGCTGTGATGGAAATGTCATCCTAGGGCCTTCCTAACCGACTTGCAGGTAAACACTGGAAACACAAATGTTATTTCAATTGAGGATAGCTATAGGATAGGGAATACTCAGAGTCAGGGAAGAATAAATCAGGAACCCAACCATTTCCCAGCTTCTTTATCTTGAGGGATGAGTGGTGAACATTACAGATATAACATGGATTTTTACTACTACTTATTTGTTTATTTGTTTTTTCAGTGCTGGGGATTGAAACCAGGGCCTTAAGCACGCTAGGCAAGCAACTACCACTGAATCATATCCCTAGTCCTGTGACAGAGATTTTTAAAAGGTTTGATTTGTTGCTCTGGGAGAATCTGTCCAGTGTAAGCCCCACCTAACCTTTAAAAACAAACTTACATTCTGTGCTCTCAAACATCATCTCTAGAAAGGCATCTTTTGAGCCATATTAACTACGAAATAAAGAGCTCTTCAGGGTGAGAAGCCAATTACTTCAGTTGCCCTTTCTATCCCCTAAAAATACAGGGACAATGGCCTTGTGTTAAGAGGCATGGACAAAGCCAAGCATAGTGCTGCATGCCTGTAACCCAGCTACTGGGAAGGCTGAGGTGAGAGGATCACAAGTAGAGGTCAGCCTGGGCAATTGAGTGACAGCCCATCTCAAAATAAGCTGGCAGGAAGGTGGGGCATGGGATGAAGGCAGTTTAAAAAAATATTTCCTGTACTTACTCACTGATAGCACATATACAACTGCTTTTATCAGTGTAGTAATAGCAAGGTCCTAAGCTCATTACAAGTCAAAACTAGTATATATAACTAGTGTACACAACTCAAAACAGACTGCTTATGGTTCTCCAGATCACACACAATACTGCTCTACAAGTTATATCTATTCTTCTTTGTTGACCAGTGGAAAACCAATCCTGCAAAATAAGGATGTATTAACATGATTTCTTATGTACTTGAATATCTGAAATATATATGCAAAAAAAACCCCAGAACCCAAGAAAATGTAAGACAACTATAGTCCTCAAGTTAACAATTGTTAGCAACTCAGAATTTTCTACAATAGAGCGACTTTTCTATGAGTTAAACAACACTTGTGATTTTCTAAAAAGACACTTTAGTCTCAATAATAGACTTTCACTAGTAAATGTCCTTATAATTTACCTCTCATTCTAGTGTTCTTATTTTTATCTAAGTGTACCATTACTGTTTAAATGCACAATTACTGTAAACGTGGGTTTTATTCTTAACAGCTTTGTCAAGTTAATAAGGGATTAGATAAGATTAAAGAAGATCAGGACAAGAGGGCAAATGAAGGTTAAAACCTGTGTCTGCCAATCACAAAATAGACTAGGGTTGGATGTGTTCAACTTGTCATGGGAGACCATATTACCATTGTATCACTTCAAGACTAGCATTAATAGTTGTAAAACAGACCTGGAATTAGCATTTTAAGAATTACCAACTCAGTTAATAAGCAAAACAAAAAAGATGTCAAATTAACCAAGTTATAAATTTAAGAAATTTGAAGAAGGGTTATTGTAATGGGAAATAAAGATTCTGTCCTAAAAAAATAAAAGCAGAGTGTTCTGTGTGAACATTTACAAATTATTTAAAAACTAAAAGAAACAAACTCATACCAAGCAAAAGACTAAATATCCTGCCCAAAGCCAGCTCTGTGTGGCCTTGGTGAAGATGGCCTCCTTCAGGTGACGCTTCTCCCTCTCCCACTGCGATTTTGACTCAAAGGATTGGGTCTTTTTTCTGGTCAAAAGTAGTCCGATAACTTTCAGTTCCCTCTATGAGAATTCAGGTATCATTAGAATAAATGTTCACTTAAAAGATTAAACACAATCACATAAATCACTTTTTCTGTAGAGTCGGAATGACAACCACTAAAACACAGATTTCTTTTTTCCTCCAGACCCTCGACTCCTGCCTGCCCCTAAATTAAAATGTCTTATTTGCAGTACAGGGACAGTTCTGGACACACACAGATCCTTCTCCGCGAACCAGAACCCTTAAAGGCTCCTGAGGCCGGTGTCACGCGGGTTTGCCGGGAGGGCGTCGTCCAGGCCGCCGCCGGTGGGGGCTCCCCTGGCACTCGGCACCTGCTCCGGGACCCTCCCTGAGGAGGGCTTGGCGGGACGCCCCCCAGGGTCACCCGGTGCCCCGATTCCGCTTTTACCAGCACGTCATTTAGGATGTACTAGCGAGGGTCGGATTTGGACCCAGTTTCTTCTTCCTCCGTTTAAATTTTGTAACAGATCTGAACTCACTTTTGCTTCCTTCCCGCAGCGCAGTCCGGCCCCTCACTCCTAACAGTAGTGTCCCCTCCGTACCCAGGCAGCAGGGCAGAGAAGGCAGGCGGAGAAATGGGGTTCTGGAGAAGTCCGGGGTCGGGGGTCTCTTACACTGACAGACGTCCCACCGTCATCCTCCACTCCGAACCGCCCCCGCCCAGCGCAGACGGCGGAAAAGTGATCCAGGGGCCTGGGATGCAATCCGCGCCGGCGGACTCTCCCCGCCCGCTCCGCCCCTCCCGAGACCCTCCTCCCGCCAGTCCTTCCCCTACCGGCGTCCAGGTGCGGTCTCTCGGCAGAGATGGGCCCCGATAGGACTGGGCGCCGAGGGGGCATGCCGGGCCGGCCTCGCAGGACAAGCTTGGGCTGGGTCGGATAGGGGGTGGCGGCCCCACAGCCCGCTCGGGATTACCCGCCCGCGGCGGCCGCTTACCTCTTTCGCTCCCTTGTGAAGCTCTGGCGTCCTGTGTGTTTCATCTCCTAGGAAACGGCGGGGGCACGCCAGCTCACGCGCTGCCAGCCGCTTACGCCCCGCCCACAGGGGGGCGTGTCCCATCAGGGTAAGCACCACCCTATCAGTGAAAGCTCCGCCCCCACGAGGGGTGGGGCCCAGAGAACAGCTGGACCATCCATTGAGTTAATGTTCGCGTCTGCTGAGGGTTGGGGTTTGGAAGGATCTACCTTCTCAGCCAGTTCTTTATTAGAGTTTGGTTTTAGTATTGCTCCGATTCATTCTAAAAACTCTTTATTCTTTCAATCTGGTTCCCAGACTGGGCAGGGAGAGAGAAGGACATATATTTGCCTCCTACTTGTACTTTATTAGTTTTACTTACTGGGGAAATCCTTATATTGGTCAACTCCTCAGGTATAGAGTTTATCCTGGCTTGCATTCTAATTTTGTTTTCATTTATTCATTTAGAGAATCCATTCAGTACCAATCACAGGGTCAGCAGCAATTCCAAGGTAAATGGATGATTGTGTCAATAAATAAGTAGTAACTAGTACAAAGATGTGAGAAGAGGGTACATTTACATTGCTACCAAAAATATTCATATGGGCTGGCAGAAAGAACCCATGGTTCAGAAGTATGGGAGTTGAGACCATGGTGTATTCGTTTAGTGATTTTTAATTAGGTATCAGGTTTGGATTTGGCACTGAGAATAGTGTTAAGGCAGAGAAGACAGACACACTCTTTGTCCTCTCACATCGTAGAGTGAAGTAGGCAGATAAAATAAAAGCACAGGTTCAACCATAGAGACCTTTCTGCCTAAGCCTTAACATGCACGAATGGAGGGAGCCAATGAAGAATTTCCCACAGGAGAAAAGGAAAAGGGCTATTGCTACTGATTGGGAAGAATTGACAAGGATCCACCTTACCAGTGACAATGGAAACAGGACAAAGAGGGGCACAATTCAGGAGATATTTTAGAGTTAAAATAGATAGGACCATCTGGCTCAGATGGGTGGTAACAGTGGTGTTCATGACCAAGCTGAGAAATATTGGAAGAGAAGATTTGGGGATGGAGGGCATGAGTAATTAGAAGTTCAGTTTTCAAAATGCTGAGTTTGAGGAAAACCCAATCGGAAGTTACAAGAAGGCAGTTTAAAATATAAATTTGTAATTTAGAGTCTGTTGGAGCTGGAAATATAGGTGTATTGGATTACTGTAAACAGGATCATAGATATGGATGAGATAAATGGCAAGAAGAAAAGAGGGCTGGGATTCTGGAAAATGCCATCTGTTTTAAAGTAGTGAAAGAAAAGTGGAGGTGAGGGAAAGAAAACTGAAAAAGAAAAGTTAGAGAAGTGAAAGACTATCCCTGAGACATATGGAATTTCAGAATGAGGAAAAGTAGATTTTTCAAAAAAAGTAATGAAAGAAATGAGGAAAATAAGAAGACGGATGGTAGGCTAGATAATCTGAAGAGCCTTCTGGCTTCAAAACAACTAGCTCATACATAGAGCATAATTTTTATCACATTGTTGTGATAGGGAAAATAGGAAGTCTCTAAATATTCCCACCCTCTTCTACAAGGTACATGAAACTCAAGCAGGAGCAATACACATGCATAAAAGGCCAATGTGGTCTAAAGGCAAATCCATTTCTTCATAGCAACCAGTAGACCAAGTCTTGGACCAATAGCTGAGTTGAACAAGAGACTGGAAAATTAATCAGGGGACTGGGAATGGGCAAAGTGGCCCCAAGACAGCACCATCTGAGACCCAGAAGAAGCAAACAAATCATCTCTGAAGTATGCATCCAGGTTTTCCACCAAATATGAGCTCATGACCACATGAAGAGGAGCACCCTCAAATGAAAATCAGCAGAAAAAAGGAAAATATGTTCAGATTTTTGAGGATTTTAAGAATTGGAAATATCAACCTGAATATAAAATAGTCATGAATGAAATGCATAGAGAAATAATATAGAATCACAAAAATAAACAGAAATGTTTACGAAAATGAATATCATAATTATCAAAATAAAAATTAAGAATAAGTTAAGCAATATGTTGAAACTAAATAGAGAATTAGGAAATTGGCACAAAACCTACAGAAATCACCTAGAATGTAGCATACAGAGATAAGTAGATAGGAAATAGTATGAGAGATTAAAATATATGATGGCTAGGAAAGAAAGTGTAGCATATGTCTAAAAAGAACCCGAGAATTAGAAAACAGAGAATGAAGAACAGAGAGCCAAATATTACAAAATCATGGATGAGCATTTTCTAAAACTGATTGAAGACAAATCCACAGATAAAGGAAACACAAAGAATACAAAGCAGGCCAAGTAAAATGAAGTTCACGTCTAGACATAAACTTGTGCAACTATAGAATACCCAAATAAGGCAAACTTGAAAGCAGCAGAGAGAAAAGAAAGATGAGCTACAAAGGAAGAGCAAAAAGGCGGAGAGGGACTTCTCAACAGTACAAATGGAAGCCAGAAGAAGAAATGAAATTTCCCTTCCAGTGAAAGTAATGAAATTTTCCCCTCGAACTACTGAGAATAATTTGGCATTGTATCTTAAAACAACTACCTTTCAAGAGCAATGGCAAATAGAGACATTTTCAAATTAAAGATATTTTACCACCAATAAATCTATTGCAGAAGAATTTCTAAGAGGTATACTTTAGGACAAAGGAATGTAATCCCAGGAGGCAGTGTGATATAAAAATAATAGGTCAATTTGTGGAGTTAAAAATATAAATCCCCAGTACCACAAATATATATATATGTATATATGTATATATATGTATATATATAAATGAAAATATTAGATGACATTAGTACACAGCTTAAAGGTATACTCAGGACTAAAGGATTCTAAGGTCCTTGTAATATGTGGTGATGTATAAAACAGTATCTGCAGCCTTTGTTAAGCATGTGTGATAAATTTTAGGACTGCCTTGGACTTACTCCAGATCTGGAATTAACCATTCCTCCAGAGTCTTATTTCCTTTAAGTACATAATGGCATTAAAAAAAAAACCAGTACCTAGGTATTCATGTGTTCATTGCTATCACAGTGTCCTTGATTCTGTATGTTTTTTTTCTGAACATCTAGGAAATACTTTTGAGTCAATCCAATGTTCATCTTGCTACCTCTGAGTCAAAGTTGATACCACCAATTTCTTCCTCTTCTTCCTCGATTCTGTATCTTTATCTCTCTTCTCCCAAATGAGAGCCCTGATTTTCCATAGCATCCATATTTGAATCAATATTTGAATATTGATTCTATAATGTAGACAAATTTTATTGGAATCACCGCAGCAACTATCAACAATGTCTACTACATTGTCTACTACAAGTTCAAGATTTCTTTGCAGCAGTTTCATGTATCTTCAGAATATATCCCGCTGAAGGTGTACTCTCTCTCTCTATATATATATACACTTTTTTTTTTGTGGTGCTGGGGATTGAACCCAGGGCCTTGTGCTTGCAAGGCAGGCACTCTACCAACTGAGCTATACCCCCAGCCCTGAAGGTGTACTATAAAGAAGAGTTTTCAAAAGTTACTTCCATTTATGTTTGTGTTTGGCCTACATAGTTAAGGTGAACTATCTAGTTAGGTACACATTTCTGTTTGGATTCAATTTTAAAGCCCTCCCCATTCATGTAGTAGAACAAATATGGTGGAAAGTTTAAAAGGGGAAAAAAAACTACAGCAAGAGTAATAGCATGTTTCTGCATGAGAAGGTTCAATACCTTACAGGTGCTAATTCACCTATATTGATCTGTAGATTCAGTCAATTCCAATCAAAAGCCCAACAAGGGATTTCCCAAGAATTTATTAAGCTGGTTCTAATATTAAAGAACACAGGTCCAAGAGGTATTAAGATGCTCCAGAAAGAATAAACTGGGTGAGTGAATGAGTTGGGGGACAAACTGCCTTATTGGACATCAAGATTTATTGTAAAGAAATAATCAACAGATTATATAGTGTGGATGCAGGGATAGAGGAAATCTCCAAAGGAGTAGAGTAAAGAACTCAGATATAAACTCAGGTATATGAGGCAGTTTGATGTGTTTTGGAGGGAGCCTTGCAACTCATTGGGGAGAAAATAGACTATTCAACAAATGACAGAACAAGTAATCCATATGGAAAAACTGGTAGATACATACAATGGATTATTATTTAGCCATAAAGAAGAGTGACTTTATGACATTTTCCAGTAAGTGGGTGGATCTGGAGACTATCATGCTAATTGAAATAGGCCAATCTCAAAAAACCAAAGTTAGAATGTTTTCTCTGATATATGGAAGCTCACCCACAATAAGGGTGGGGGAATAGAAGAGATGTTCAGTGGAGAAGACAAAGGGGAATAAAGGGAAGGGAGGGAGAGAAGAAAAGGAAATATAGTGGAATGAATCTGACATAACTTTCCTATGTACACATGTGAATACACCACAGTGAATCTCACCATCCTACACATCCACAAGAAATTAATTAGAAAAATAACTATGGGTAAATGGCAGAAATGTCAACACAGGGAAAGGAGGGGTGGAGAGAGGGAAGGAGAGGTACTGGGGTCTGAATTAGAACAAGATATAGGCCATGCTTTTATAATTATGTTAAAATGGATTCTACTGTCATGTATAATTAAAAAGAACCAATTAAAAAAAGAAAAACTGGAATTTGTTCTCTATTTCCTACCTAAACTTAAAGATGCTTTTACTAATTTGAAATCATTTGAGATCAAAAACAGTAATATATTATGCCACATTTAAAATTTGAAAAAAATTTAATAAGTAAAGATTGTTATGTTCACATGGTAAGCAACAGGTTTTTCTCTGTGTTCACTTTGTCAAATGCCTAAAGTAAGCTGTTGAACACTGTGTCACTTCACATGCTTCTTGGCTACTCTTTTAGCACTTTTCAAGTACAAAATATGTTGTTACCGACTATAGTCACTGTGATGTACAATGGATCTCTTGAACCTTGCCATCCTTTGACAAATGTCTCCATGAGCCTCTCACTTCCAAACTCTGGTAGCTACCATCGTGCTCTGTTTCTGAGTCCAACTTTTTCACACATAAATGAAAGCTCATGGTATTTTTCTTTCTGTGCCTGGATTATTTTACGTAATGGACATTCTCCAGTTGATCCATGTTGTTGCAGATGCATCCCCCCCACACCCCCCCACACACACTCACACCCACACCCACACACCCCATGCAATATTATTCATCGTTAAGTTATACCACATTGAATAAAAAATATTCATCAATTCCTGATGGATAAAGACTTACATTAAGAAAGGGTAAAGTTTTAAATGTTTAGAAAAGTATATCGAAGAATGTATTTATGGATTTTGGGTAGGTAGAGATTTATTAATCAAGAAAAATGCCAACTGTAATAGAAAAATAATGTTAGGCTATATTAAAGGGACAGGGTCGGGGGTATAGCTCTCTGGTAGAGCACTTGCCTAGCATGCATGAGGCCTTGAGTTCAATCCCCAGGATTTCAAAGACTATTAATTCAAAAGAAAAGTGAAAGAAAAACATGAATGTATATTTCATACTAAATAATAAAGATGAATGTATTAGTCAGCTTTCCATCACTGTGACAAAATTTCTGAACACCCGACAAGAACAACTTAGAGGAGGGAAAGTTTATTTGGGGCTCATGATTTCAACAGTTTAATCCATGGTTGGCCAACTCCATTGCTTCTCAGCCCTAGGTCTCATGGTGGATGGAGGGAAGATGCTCCATTCATGGCAACCTGGATGCAGAGAGAAGGGGATGCAGGGCAGATGCACCCTTCTAGGGCAAGGCCCCTGGGGACCCACCTCCTCCAACCACTCCCCACCTGCCTGCAGTTACCACCCAGTCAGCCCATTCAAACTAGGATGGACTATTAGGTTATAGCTCTCATACTTTACTCATTGCTTCTCTGAATATTCCTGCACTAACATAGAGCTTTTGGGGGACACCTCAAATCCAGACCATAACAAATAAAACTAGTAGATTGACAGACATAGTGGCAAGGATGTAGTGGAACAAGATAAATTGACACAAATCAACTTTTTTTCTTGTAGTATTGGGAACCAAACACAGGGCCTGGTACATAATAAGCAAGTGCCATAGCACTGGGCTGCATCCCCAGCTCCCCGCATAGCCCATTTTAAAGTTGAATGCTCAATTACTATTTGACCCAGCAAATTCACTTCTAGGGAATTTTTTTTAATGCCCAGGCCACACCTCAGATCAATTAAATCAAAGTTTCTGAAAACAGAACCCTGTCATCAATGTAATTTGAATGTCCCCATATATTTCCAAAGTGCTATCAAGGTTGAGAACCAACTCTCCAGAGAAACTGTTAGACATGTGCACGAGGAATCATGTACCAAAATGTCCACATGTACAGTATTAGTAGGAGCAAAAATGGAACACAACCCAACTGTCATCAACAGGAGAGTGGAAAAATAAATGATGATTTAGTGACCCAAAGGTTTATTACAGTAATAAACACCAGAGTCACCTTAGATACAATATTGAGTGAAATATAAAAGCTGCACAGAGCGTCAGGTAGTGTGCTACCATTTTTATAAGACTTAAATATAAGAAAAACTAGATGAGATATTGTAGAGATTGGATCAGTAATTCACAAACCATCCCCAGATTTGGACAATTGCTGGAAGGATGCCTAGGACTTGACATAGGGTTGTACTCACTGCTAAGATGTAGAGAGAAGGCAAGGGAGATGAGCCAGGGGCCATTTGCAATTGCACGGTTAAGGTCTGAAATGATGGATTAGGGTGGACTAGACTAAAGAGTAGAAGAGACAGCAGGAGATATTGTGGTGTTCTATTACAAATCAATCCTTAGATAGATTTGACTGATGGATAGAAACCTTAGACATGCAAGTCCTTGCTTAGAACTTCTATGGCAGAACTCAGTAGCTCCTCTAATCCCAATTTGGGATGGTTTTGTTTGGTCAAATTGTCTTCCTTTGGTTGAATGGCAATATGCCATTTTGCAGTTCCCATTACCTTGAGTTTTATCCATTATGATCTGTACAGGACCTCTTGTTTTTACCTGTCTAGCATCTACTCTGGTCTGTCCAGTATTCCTCCCATTTTCCTTTGGGCAGACTCCCCTGACCCATTTTTCTTGTGTGGCTCAGCTTTAGGGATGGGTATGTGAGCCCCTCAGTCTCAGTGAGTGGCTTACATAGATAGGAATTTGATTCTGAGATGCTGGGGAAGATGTACTTCCTATCTCTTAGGAAAATGAGGCCCAGTGGTTGAAGGCCTTCTTAGCTGCATAAGAAATGGTCTTCCTGAGAATGAGTACAGAGGAACTCAGAGCTGAGAGGAACTGAGATTGTTTCTAGAGGTTCTTTTGAGCACCTGGACAGAGCCAGGCTGGAATCAATCCTTGCTCTTTTTAATGATGAGAACCTGAAAATTCCTATTTTTTCTTAACTGTTATGCTTTAGCTATTGGGTGTCCCCCAAAAGCTCATGTGTGAGACAATGCAAGAAAAGTCAGAGCTAAATGATTGGTTTATGAGATCCTTAACCTAATCATCGCACTAACCCCCCAATAGGGATTAACTGGGTGGTAACTGTAGGCAGGTAGGGTATGAGTCACTGGGGGGCATGTCTTTGGGGTTTATATTTTGATCTTGGTGGGCATTTCCTGAACTGTTTTCCTCCACTACATTCTTCTGCTGTGATGCTCTGCCTTACCGTGGGACCAGAGCAATAGAACCAGTCATCTATGGACTGAGGCCTCTGTAACCATAAGCCTCCACGCAAACTTTTCCTCCTGCAATAGTCAGGTCTGTGGGTCACAGCAGCCAAAAACATTTACCAAAACAATAGTTATTTGGCTTTCATTTCCTTTAGCCATTGCAAGTGTTCCTAACTTATACAGGGCCATAGAGAAAACTTTTTCCTCCAACATATTAATTCTTTTAGGATTTGAAATGTCCCATCTCTCCAGGCCTTCCCTCACACCCTACAATTGCAGAGTGAAGGGTCCTTTCTTCAGTCTGTACAGTCTTCCATCTTCCATGCTCAATTTCCTTCCCCACTCTCAAATGCAAGTGTGTGACCTGACATTCAGACAGTGACTAAAGGATCAGAACTTCCAAGTCCATACATTTTTAACCGTAGTGTCCTGTCTTACTTTTTCCTCAATTCTTCACTCTGATGCAACTAACCTCAAATGTTGTTTGTGGGTTATCCTCCCTTCTCAGGATTCAAGTGAAAATTATTTTCTATTTAAGCTCATGATGAAATGTTAATCCTAAATTTAAACCAGTGTTTACACAGTGTGTTAGTCAGCTTTCCATTGCTATAATGAGTAGCTGAGAGAAATAAACTTAGAAAGAGGAAAGGTTGATTTGGGCTTATGGTTTCAGAGGTTTCAATATGTGGACCTGTTATAGCCTTTGGGCCTGTGGCAGGCAGCACAGTACATAATGGTGGGAGCATGTGGTGAAGGAGGCCTGCTTCCCTTATGGCACCAGAAAGCCAAGGTTGTAGGGGGGAGATACTAGCATCTCTATATGCCCTTCAAGAGCATGCCTCCCCAGTGACCCAACTTCCTCCCACTAATCGCCACCTCTGAAAGGTTCTGCTACCTTGCAGTAATGTCAAGGCTAGGGATGAAGCCTTCAACACTCGGGGCTTTGGGGGACATTCAAGATCCAAACTATAGCACATGGTCATAATTTTTAAAATAATCCTCCTCATACTCACACACTTCTCTGAGCAAGAATGCTCATCCTTGTTTACCATTCTATAGAGTAGCCAGCATCATTGTTATCTTTTCTATTTTCATTCAAGTTAGATATAGTTGTCAGAGTCATTAGTTAGGAGATGTTGGTTTTAAGAAAAGAAAGAGGTGGAGGAGGAGAATTGCATTATAATTCACCTGCTATATCGGTATTATTAATTGCCTTGTATGGGGAGTTGTTTAATGGGTATAAAGTTTCAAAAAAATAGGCAGAGCTTATTTAAAAGAAAACTGCCTCATGTCACCTTGTAAATAGGGTTTCTACTAAAGCAAGAATATGTGGATTTTACCAGAGTTCACGGTTTGCTGCTTTTTCCAAGACCAAGAATGCCTATGCCATTCAAGGATGCATAACAGCACCTTGGCTAAGTGGCATTGCAGAACTGGGCCCTCTGCACCTGTCTCATGGTGGTCCCAGAGGTGTCAGGCAGAAGTCAGAGAGCGTCAATATCTAGAAGATCAAAAGACAGCAAACCCAAAACACTAGACTGGAACTTCAGGACAAAACATGTGTATGGGTGACTTCTGGAGTCTCTAAGGGCCACCGGGCAGGCTGGGAACCTGAGACCTGGCCTGTCTGTCAATAAGCAGCTGCTTCCCTGTGTCACTTCACTTCATTCCTTTCACAGATAAGTCTCCAGGTTGTCCTGCTTAGGAGGAAGTAATAAATTATATCACCTCAAGTATGTTTGCTTCTGTCAAAATGACTGTGGAACTGATCTTTATCATGTGTTCCTAAGTCCAGCAACTTTGTTTGTAGGTCTGATTCACTGACTTAGAAGATATTACTGTAATGTGATATGTCATTGAGTTAACTGCCAAAAATAAAGTTCAAGAGCTCTGAAATAAAATAAAAAACCTACTAGAGGTACATCATAAAGACAAGTCAATAATGAAATTCTAATTTTCATTCACAGTCTATGATTTCTTAAAATGCACATTATGATTCTTGATTTTGGCCACAATAGGACATCTGGGGAAGGTTGTGTTAAAACAATAACTCAGGAAATTCATGTAGCTTTCTTTTTTATCAGCACAGAAGACAAATATGACCTTGATACTTTAAAAACTATACAGAAACCTTTGTTTGGTATAGTTTTAAAATGACTTCATAATGAGATTTTAGAGATATTGATTAAGATGTTTAATTTTGTTCAGAGAAATTAATAGTCTTTTGTAGAAAAACAATTTTGCTCTGTTAAATTTACCAGTTATGTAAATTGCAAATTCATCTTTGGGAGTTCAGTGTTTATCACCAAAACACACTTTCAGTAGGATTAAAGGATTTGTGTAAAGTTATTTCATTGCTGGAGGAGTATTCATATGAAGACTACTGTTTTGTTCCAGGAGATCCAAATAATTCACCTTTTTAAAATTTGAGGTCAAACTTGGTAGGAAAAGCCAGATCTTAAGTATTAGGCTCATTAGATTTTTTATGAAGATATACACTTAAATCATGGCCACCCTGATCATGACATAGAACCTTCCATACCCCAGGAAGTCTCTTGCGTTGCTGACCAGCCATCCTAGCCATCATCTAATCTCTATCATCATAGGTTAGTCTCACCTGCTCTCAAACTGAATGGAAATGGAATCATAGCTCTCTTTTATGCCTGACTGCTTTTGCTCAACCCAAGACTTTGAAATTCATCTGTGCTGTTGTGCTGATTTGTAGGTCATTTCTGAAATTGCTAAATAGTATTCTCTTGTCTGAATTTACCATAATTTGTGAAGTCACCTTCCTATGGTTCCACATTTGGTGAACAGAAATAATGTGGTATGATAATTCCTATACAAATATTTGTGTGGAAATTTTTATTATTTCTTTTGGGATAATACCTAAGCGTGAAATCTCTGGGTCACAAGGTGATATATGTTAATTTTTTTTCAAAAATGCTTAATAGTTTTCCAGAGTTGTTGTAACATTGAATGGTCCTGCTAGTGAAGTGTGAAAGTTCAAGCATCCCCACATCATTGTTAATATTTGTCATTGTCAATGAAAAAATTTAGACATTCTACTTTCTGCAAAAAATATGCTTTAATTTATATTTTCCTGATGACTAATAAGATTGAGCACTTACATTTCATGTTATATTCATATTAACCATTCCTATGTTTTCCTTTGTGATGTGGGTATACACATTACATTTTCTTTATCCATTCATCTATTGATTGACAGGCATCAGGGCTGATTCTGTATTTTGGCTACTGTGAATTGTGCTGCTATAAACATTTTTTATGTGCTCATTTGTCTTGTTGATCAGCATGAGTGATTTATATATTTTGTATATAATTCTTTTGTCAAATGTAGTTTTTACAAATATTTCCTCTTTTGACTTGCTTTTTAATTTTCTTAGTGGTGTCTTTAGATGAGCATGGAATTTGATTTCAATGCCTTTCCTTTCCTCCCCTCCTCCCTCCTCCTACTCTCCTTCCTCTACTGATCTTCCTTTCACTCCTTTAATAATTTTTGATTGGTATTTTCTACATATACATAAAGGTGACATTCCCTATGGTACATTTATATATTGTGTATTACATGATTTTGTTGAATTCATCCCATATTTCTTCCCCCTTTACTTCCCTCCACTCTCTCTCTCATTCTCCTTCATCTACTCCACTGATCTTCCCTATATATTTGTGTGATATCTGATTCCCCACCACCACCTGCTTTCCCTAATTTTGCTTTGACTTCCACATATGAGAGGACAACATTTGACCCTTAATTCCTGAGGCTGGCTTATTTCACTTAGCATGTACTCCATTTCCATCCATTTATTAAGAATTGCCATAATTTCATTCTTCTCAATGGCTGAATAAAACTTGATGGTATATGTGTATCACATTTTTCTTTATCCATTCATCTGCTGACACGCTCCTGGGCTGGTTCCATAACTTGGCTATTGTGAATTGTGTTGCTATAAACATCGATTTGCCCGTACACTATAGTATAGTTATTTTAGTCCTTTGGATAAATACCAAGGAATGGGATAGCTGGGTCACATGGTGGTTCCGTTAGTGGTTTTTTGAGGCATCTCCAAACTGCTTCCCAGAGTGGTTGTACTAATTTGCAGTCCCACCAACAGTGCATGTGTGTACCTTTTTATCCACATCCTCACCAGCAAGGCATATTGTTTATGTTCTTGATAACTGCCAGTGTGAATGGAGTGATGTAAAATCTTAGTGTAGTTTTAACTTGCATTTCCCTGATTGCTAAAGGTGTTGAACATTTTCTCATATATTTGTTGAACATTTGTGTTTCTTCTTTTGAGAAATTTCTTTTTAGTTTTTTTACCCATCTTATTGATTGGGTTGTTTTGGTTGTTGGTTTTTTGCATTAAGTTTTTTGAGTTATTTTTATATTTTGGATATTAATCCCCTGTCAGAGGAGCAACTGCAAAGATTTTCTCCCATTCTCTAGGCTCTGACCTCACATTCTTTTTTTTTTTTTTTAACCAGGGATTGAACCCAGAGGTGCTTAACCACTGAGTCACACACACCCCTTTTTTATATTTTATTTAAGGACAGGGTCTCACTGAGTTGCTTAGGGCCTTGCTAAGTTGCTGAGGCTGGCTTTGAACCTGCAATCCTCCTGCCTCAGCCTCCTGAGCTGCTGGGATTACAGGCATGTGCCATTGCACCTGACTGCCTTCACCTTCTTAATCGTTTCCTCTCCTGTGCAGAAGTTTTTTAATTTGATGGCATCCCGCTTATTGATTCTTGGTTTTATTTATTGAGCTTTAGGGGTCTTGTTGAGGAAGTGGGTGCCTGCACCTATACAATGGAGTGTTAACCCTATGTTTTCTTTAGTAGTTGCCAAGTTTCTGGACAAATTCCTATGTCTTTGAACCATTTTGATTTGACTTTGTGCAGGTGAGAGGGATCTAATTTTATTCTTCTACATATGGATATCTAGTTTTCCTAGCACCATTTGTTAAAAACTATCTTTCCTCCAGCATATAGTTTTGGCATCTTTGTCAAGTATCAAAAGACTATCAGTATGTGGGTTTGTCTCTGTGCCTTCGATTCCATTGGTCTTCATGTCTGTTTTGATGCCAATACCATGCTGTTTTGTTACTAAAGCTCTGTAGTATAATTTGAGATCAGGTATTGTGAAGCTTCCTGCATCATTCCTCTTGCTCAGAATTGTTTTGTCTATTCTGGATCTCCCATTCTTCCAACTAAATTTAAGGACCGTTTTTTTCTAGTTCTGTAAAGAATGTCATTGGTCTTTTGATGGGAATGTCATCAAATCTGTATATTGCTTTTGGTAGGATGACCATTTTGACAATATTCATTCTACTTATCTAAGAACATGGGCAGTCTTTCCAACCTGTAAGGTCTTCTTCAATTTCTTTCTTCAGTGTTCTATAGTTTTCACCATAGAGATCTTTCACCTCCTTGGTTAGATTAATTCCCAAGTATTTTATTTTATTTTATTTTATTTTATTTCATTTCATTTTATTTGTTGTCATTATTGTGAAAAGGATGGTTTTCCTGATTTCTTTCTCAGAAGAATCTCTGTTGGAGTATAGGAAAGCTATTGACGTATGAGTGTTGATCTTGTATCCTGCTACTTTGCTGAATTAATTTAACAGCTCCAGAAATCTTTTGGTGGAATGTTTGGGTCTTCTAGATATAGGATCATGTCATCAGCAAATAAGTTACGTTGACTCCTTCTTTTCCTATTTGTGTCACTTTGATTTCCTTCTTTTGCTGCTAGCTCTGGCTAGAGTTTTGAGACCCATATTGAATAGAAGAGGTAAGAGTGGATATCCTGATTTTACAGAAAAAGTTTTCAGTTTTTCTCCATTCAGTATGGTGCTGGCTTTGGGTCTGTAATATATAACCTTTATAATGTTGAGGTAAATTTTTTTTATCCCTAGTTTTTCCAGGCTTTTTAACATGAATGGATGCTGGATTTTATCAAAGGCCTTTTCTGTGTCTATCTAGATGATTATATGATTCTTGTCCTTAATTTCTATTGTAACATTTGTTTGCAGCTGCTGAATTTGACAGACCAGATCTATAGACAATAAAGATTCCATATGCACAGTAACATTTATGTTAGCAATAATGTAAAAGCAAAAGTGAAAGGTGAGAGAGAGAAAGTGAAGAAAATTATTCCCAAATTAGAACACCAACTCCTGAAGTCATCCATGTGGGGAATCCTGAGGAAGCTTTTCAGGGTCCCAGTTGGGAAGTCCCAGCAGAGCATCCTCTCCATGGGTGAGACTCAAAAGTCTTATTTCCAGTGGGGATCCTTAAATAGGAGTTGGAACAAAGAAGACACCATTCCAACAGTCTGCATGGCTTAGCACTGGACTTAATCCCTTCAAGGACACTCCATCCCCCCCAAGGACTGGCCACATCCTTGAGGGAAGGGAACTTCTGCCTTGAGATAAGTGAATATCTCTGAGTTCTGGTGAGTGAGCCAGACCCACAGAGAAGTCTGTATTCTCTAGATGTTCTATCAAAGATATGCAAAGTCACTGCCAGCACATGAACAGGGAAGATCTTTAATATTTTTCTTAATCCTTTATCTTTTTAAGTGGTGAATAACATTCTTTTGATTTGTGTATGTTGAACTAAACTTGCATCCCTGGGAGGAAGCCCACTTGGTCATGGTTTATTATCTTTTTGATGAGTTTTTGGATGTGGTTTGCTAATATTTTTATCAAGGAGTTTTGCACAATGTTCATTGGAGATATTTGTCTGTAGTTTTCTTTCTTTGAAGTGTCTTTGTCTGCTTTTGATAGCAGAGTTATACTGGCTTCATAGACTATGTTTGGGGGTCCCTCCCTTTCAATTCTGTGGAATAATTAGAGAATAATTTGAATCTTAAATCAAACATGAATACTGGGAAAAAAACCCCACTCGAAAGTGATATATTATTCTTTTTGCATAGTGCTTGATTTAATTTAAAAATAGTATTTTTCAATTGTGTGCATGGGGATGTTGATCTGAAGTTTCTTTCCTTGTAATGTTGCTGTCAAATAATCATATCATGCTGTGCTAGACCCCTGACAATGATCAGGAATTGTTCCTTCCTCCTTTACTTCCTGACAGAATTTGTGTAAGACTGATACTATGTCTTCCCCAAATGTTGGTTCAGAGTTCAACAGCATAGACATCTAGGCCTAGAGATTTCTTTGTTTGAAGGTTTTAAATAACAAAGTCAGCTTCTTTAAGAATCAGAATTATTTGTAATTTTATTTCATTTTTTTGTCCATTTTGGTAAATTTTCCTTTTAAGGAATTTTTAAATCAATTATCTAATTTTTTGACTTCCTGTTATTTGCAAGATTTCCTTATTTTTCTTTTAATACCTTTATCTTTGTTGATCCTTCATTTCTGAAAAAATATTTCTGTTGGATACAGAATTCTGAGTTTTCCTTATTATCCCTGATGAGAAATCAGAAATTATTCTTATTGTTTTTCCTTACTCTGTCTGAGGGCTTTGAGATTTCTTTCTTTGGTTTTGATTCTTCAGTCGTTTGAAAACAATGAGTTCAAGTGTATTTATCCTTCTTGAGATGCACGGTGCTTCTTGATTGTTTCAGTTGATGATTTTACATTTTAGAAATATTTTGCCCATTATTTCTTCAAAAATTTTCTGCCCTATTCTCTCTGTTTTTTTCTCCAAGGGTTACTGAGGCTGTTTTTGTGAAGTTTTGAAGGCGCTTTTCTCTCAGTCAGGTTGGGTAATTTCAAAATATCCAGTTTTCAAGTTTACAGACTTGTGCCATCTCCAAATTGCTATTAAACCCACCCTGTAGTTGGATTTTTGTTTGTTTATTTTCATTTCAAAAACCTTACTTTTTTTTTTTTTTTTTTTTGTTTTGGGGAATAAACTCAGAGGCACTTGACCGCTGTGCCACATCCCCAGTCCCATTTTGGGTTTTATTTAGAGACAGGGTTTCCTGTGTTGCTTAGTGCCCCGCCATTGCTGAGGTTGGCTTTGAACTAGAAATCCTCTTGTCAGTCTCCCAGGCCGCTGGGATTACAGGCATATGCCTCCAGGCCCCACTTCAGATACCTTACTTTTCAGTTCTGGACCTTTGTTTGTTTTTTTCTGCTGTCTCTAATTGCACATATTTCTGAAGTGTAGTATGATAATCTGATACATGTGAATGATGTGTAATAATCAAATCAGGGTGATTAGTATTTCCATCTCAAATATTTATCATTTTTTTGTATTGGGAACTGATGAACTTCTCTCTTCTTGATCTTCTGAAATATGTAATAAATTGCTAAAAGCATAGTCACCCTGCCGCGCTGCAGAGAGTGAAGACTGATTCCTCCTGTGTCACTGTATTTGGTGCCTGTTATCCCAGGCCCCTCTATGCTCCCCCTCCCAGCCCTCCTTGACCTCTAATGACCACTTCACTTCTACTTCTATGAAATCAACTTTTTAAAGTTTCTACATATGAGTGAGAACAGGTGATACTTGTCTTTCTGTGCCTGGCTCATTTCACTTACCATGATGCCCTCTAGTTCTATCCATGTTGCTGGATAGACAGGACCTTGTTCTTTTTATGGCTGAACAGCATTCCACTGAATATGTATAAAACGTTTTCTTTATCCATTCATCCGTCAGCCCACCTTGAGTGACTCCATATTTTGGCTACTGAGAATAGTGCTGTCGTAGATATCGGTGGGTAGCTCTCTCTCTGATGCTAATTTCATCTTATTTGAGTTTATGCCAGGCAGTGGGACAACTGGATTGCATAGTAGTTTTATTTTTCATTTGTGAGTACCCCTTGAATTCTTTTCCAAAATAGTTGTACTCATTTATGTTATGGTGATTCAGGACGACTGGATGGGGTGGGGCATAAGCAACCTGCGCATGCCCAAAGAAGTAACCAATCAGGCGCTGACAAACAACCCCAACCAATCCCAGAAGGACAGGACTTTTCAAGCTTCCCCTCCCCCACCCCGGGGATTAGAAAAACCCAGCCCCATAGAGGCCATGTGCAACTTGTCACGCCCAGCACCCTGCTGGACCAGCGAACTTCACCCAAGAGTGTCCCGCAATAAAGTTTCCTTTCTTTTTTTTTTTTTAACTTTAATTTTTATTTATTAATATTTTCACACAATTCCTATAATCTTACATATACATAGGGTAATACTGTCTGTCTCAGTCTACCATTTTTCCTTCCCCCATCCCATCCCGTCCCATTTTCCTCTGCACGATCCATACTTCCTCCATTGTTTCCTATCTCCACCCTGCCCCCCCCCCCCCCTTATCAACATCTCGTATTCAGAAAAATCATTTGGCCTTTTTTTTTTTGTGCTTGGCTTTTTCACTTAGCATGTTATTCTCCAACTCTACCCATGTACCAGCAAATGCCATAATTTTATTCTCCTTTATGGCTGAGTAATATTCCATTGTGTATATATACCACAGTTTCTTTATCCATTCTTCAATTAAAGGGCATCTATGTTGGTTCCACAATCTAGCTATTGTGAATTGAGCAGATATGAACATAGATGTGGATGCATCCCTATACTTTGCTGATTTTAAGACCTTTAAGTATAAACCAAGGTGTGGGATAGCTGGGTCAAATGGTGGGTCTATTCCAAGTTTTTTGAGGAATCTACATATTGCTTTCCAGAGTGTCTGCACCAATTTGCAACTCCACCAGCAATGTACAAGTGTGCCTTTTCCCCCACATCCAAGCCAACGCTTGTTGTTGCTTGTATTCCGGATAATAGCCATTCTAATTGGAGTTAGATGAAAGCTTAGGGTGGTTTTAATTTGCATTTCTCTAATTGCTAGAGATGATGAGCACTTTTTCATATATTTGTTAATCACCTGTGTATCATCTTCTGTGAAGTGTCTGCCCAGTTCCTTAGCCCATTTATTGATTGGGTTCTTTGCATTTTTGGAGTAAAGTTTTGTAAGTTCTTTATAAATTTTGGAGATCAGTGCTCTGACCGAAGTGTGTGTGGAAAAGATTTTTTTCCCACTCTGTAGGCTCTCTTTTCACATTATTGATTGTTTCTTTTGCTGAGAAAAAGCTTTTTAGTTTGATTCCGTCCCATTTATTGATTCTCCCTTTTATTTCTCACGCTCTGGTGGTCTTGTTGAGGAAGTCTGGTCCTAAGCCAATATGAAGAAGATTCAGGCCTACTATTTCTTCTAGTTGGTGAAGAATCTCAGGTCTAATTCCTAGATCCTTGATCCATTTTGAGTCGAGTTTTGTATAGGGTGAGAGGGGTTTAATTTCCTTTTATTGCATATGAATTTCCAGTTTTGCTAGCACCATTTGTTGAAGAGGCTATCTTTTCTCCACTGTATGTTTTTGGCACATTTGTCTAGTATGAGATACCTGTATTTATGTGGGTTTGTCTCTGTGTCTTCTATTCTGTCCCTTTTGTCTACCTGTCTATCTTGGTGCCAATACCATGCTGTTTTTATCACTATTGCTCTATAGTAGAGTTTAAGGTCTGGTATTGTGATACCTCCTGCATCATTCTTCCTACCCAGGATTGTTTTGGCTATTCTGGGTCTTTTGTTCTTCCATATGAATTTCATGATTGTTTTTTCTATTTCTGTGAGGAATGTCAGAGATATTTTTATTGATATTGCGTTAAATTTGTATAGCACCTTTGGAAGTATGGCCATTTTGATTATATTGATTCTGCCTATCCAAGAACATGGACGATCTTTCCATCTTCTAAGGTCTTCTTCAATTTCTTTCTTTAATGTTCTGTAGTTTTCGTTGTAGAGGTTTTTCACCTCTTTTGTTTGAGTGATTCCCAAATATTTTATTTTATTTGAGGCTATTTTGAATGGAGTTGTTTTCCTCACTTTCAGATGATTCATTGCTTATGTAGATAAATGCATTTGATTTATGTGTGTTTATTTTATATCCTGCTATTTTGCTAAATTCATTAATTAGGTCTAAAAGTTTCCTGGTGGAGTTTTTTGGATCCTCTAAATATAGGATCATGTCATCAGCAAATAGTGACAACGTGAGTTCTTCTTTTCCTATTTGTATACATTTAATTTCTGTGGTCTCTCTAATTGCTCTGGCTAGCATTTCCAGCACAATGTTGAATAGAAGTGGTGACAGTGGGCATCCCTGTCTTGTTCCAGTTTTTAAAGGGAATGCTTTCAGTTTTTCTCCATTAAGAATGATGTTGGCAGTGGGCTTAGCATAAATAGCCTTGACAATGTTCAGGTATGTTCTTACCATCCCTGTTTTTTCTAGTGTTTTGAGCATGAAGGGGTGTTGTATTTTGTCAAATGCTTTCTCAGCATCTATCAAAATAATCATATGATTCTTAACCTTAAGTCTATTGATGTGATGAATTACATTTATTGATTTCCGGATGTTGAACCAACCTTGCATCCCTGGGATAAACCCAACTTGATCGGGGTGCACTATCTTCTTAATATATTTTTGTAAGTGATTTGCCAGAATTTTATTGAGGATTTTAGCATCTACATTTATCAGAGATATTGGCCTAAAGTTTTCTTTTCTAGATGTGTCTTTGTTTGGTTTTGGTATCAGAGTGATACTAGCTTCATAGAATGAATTTGGAAGGGTTCCCTCCTTTTCTATTTCATGAAATACTTTCAGGAGTATTGGTATAAGTTCTTCTTTGAAGGTCTTGTAGAACTCTGCTGAGAATCCATCTGGTCCTGGGCTTTTCTTGGTTGGTAGGCTTTTGATGTCTTCTTCTATTTCATTGCTTGAAATAGATCTGTTTAAATTGTGTATGTCTTCCTGGTTCAGTTTGGGAGGATCATATGTCTCTAGGAATTTGTTGATGTCTTCAAGATTTTCTATTTTATTGGAGTATAGATTTTCAAAGTAGCTTCTAATTATGTTTTGTATTTCAATGATGTCTGTGGTGATATTTCCTTTGTCATCATGAATTTTAGTAACCTGAGTTTTCTCTCTCCTTCTCTTTGTTAGTGTGGCTAAGGGTTTATCTGTTTTGTTTACTTTTTCAAAAAACCAACTTTTTGTTTTGTCAATTTTTTGAATTGTTTCTTTTGTTTCAATTTCATTGATTTCAGCTCTGATTTTAATTATTTCCTGTCTTCTACTATTTTTGGTGTCGTTCTTTTCTTCTTTTTCTAGGGCTTTGAGATGTAAGGTTAGGTCATTGAGTTGTTGACTTTTTATTCTTTTCTTGAATGCACTCAGTGCGATGAATTTTCCTCTTAGTACTGCTTTCATAGTGTCCCAGAGATTTTGATATGTTGTATCGTCATTCTCATTTACCTCTAAGAATTTTTTAATCTCCTCCCTGATGTTTTCTATTATCCATGCTTCATTCAATAGCATATTATTTAGTCTCCAGGTGTTGGAGTAGTTTCTGTTTTTTTCTTTTGTCATTGATTTCCAATTTTAGTCCATTATGATCCGATAGAATACAAGGTAGTATCTCTACTTTTTTGCATTTACTAAGGGCTGCTTTGTGGCATAACATATGGTCTATTTTAGAGAAGGAGCCATGTGCTGCTGAGAAGAAAGTGTATTCACTCATTGATGGATGGAATATTCTATATATGTCTATTAAGTCTAAGTTATTTATTGTGTATAAAGTTTCTTTTTGATTTACATCTGGCCCGTCTGTTCTGCTACCATCCTCTGATCAGTTTACCCCAGCCTGATCTTACAATTTACATCCTCACTCACTGAAAGTGTTTAAGAGTTCCCTTATTGGCATCCTTGTCAGTTCTTCTTATTTTGTTCTTGTTGCTGTTATTTTGATGACAGCCATTCTAACTGGGTTGAGATGAAATCTCATTGTGACTTTGATTGTATTTCCCTGATAATTAGTGATCTTGAACATTTTTTCGTATACGTATTGTTCACTTTTTAATTTTCTTTTGAGAAATTTCTGTTCAGCAGATCATTTGCACATTTGTAGTTCAGATTTTTTTAAACTGTTGAGCTGTTTTCATTTCTTATGTATTCTGGATATTAATCCCTTATTGGAGGAACAGCTTGCAAATATTTTTTCCTATTCTGCAGGTTGGGTGCTTGTACTTGTCTTTATTGATTGGTTCCTTTCTAGGGCAGAAGCTTCTTAGTCTGATACAATCCCTCTTGTCTATTTTTGCTTTTGTTGCTTGTGCTTTTGGGGTCTCACCCCTAAAATCATTGTCTGTGATGATGTCCTGTGTGATTGGGGTCTTTTAAAAATTTTCCATTTTAGATGACTTCCCGAAATTCCCCATGTATTTACTCATTATGACAATGTTTTCCTTAGTCTTTGAATATCTATAATAGCTGGTTAAAACTTCTTGGCTTCTACACCCAGCATCTGAGTCATTTCAGATATTTTTCTATCGGTTTTTCCTTATATCCTTGTGGTATTTTTACTATTTATTCATGTGTAGTCATTTTTAAGTGTTTACTGTACATTATACATAATAAGTTGAAGAGTCTTTGGATTTTCTCTCTCTTGAGTATTGAGTGTTGATTTTTCCTTTAAGTAGTCATTTGCCTTACCAAAGAAATCACCTTGAACTTGTCTACGCTTGGTGTTACACTTTAGAGATGAATTTTAGTTTTGCCATTAGTATTAGGGTAAATTCCTTAGACTTAGAACATAACCTTTACTCCCAGGAGTGGCCCTTTGGGGTTTCTATGCAAGCATAGGGTGTTCACAGAATCCTTTCAAACTGGTCACATGCAGACTCCACACTGCAGCGGGCAGCAGGAGAGATTGTTGCTCTGTCTTTGCCGCTTTCAGCTGTTGTTTTACCTTGATATCCTTGGAGACTTGTCTATTAAGCATGGTTCATGGATCAGCCAAAAATTTGAAGTGAGTTCATATACATACGGATTTGGGGCTTCCTCTTTCCCAAGGTTCAATCCCTTGATTTCCAGCTGCTTTGGCATCCCCAGATTCCATTCTCTGGTAAGTCAAAAACACTGTGCTGTGTGCTCCGGTTCCAGCTGCTCCATACCTCAGGAGCTGGGGAGATGGCAGGGGGAGAAGCTATAAGGGTAAGAACCTCAGCCATTGTCGTTCCTGCTCTTAAGGGTCAAATTTCCTCCAATTTCTACCTAACATTTGTAATTTCTCTGGAGCCTTCAAATAGTTAAAATTTGTTTGTCTAGAGTCTGTAACTAATACCAGAAGAAGAACTAGTCCAATATAAGCTACTCCACCATTTCCAGACACAGAAACTCAAGAATTAACCTGTAAGTATGGCTACCCCAAATATTTAAAAAAATTGCATCATGGCCCAAGTATTTCTATTTGTATTTTTGTGGCTTGACATACATATATGTTAAAGCAAAAAGGTAACATATATGTTCTGATTCTCAATTTAACTTCAGTTTGCAGTGGTTTCATATAAACATTATTCTTGGGGCTTCCCTCTATACATTCCTCTTTGTTTTTTATGAATTGTTTCATCCTCAAATAATCAATTTTCAGTGGCGAAATCTTAATAAAGATTTCTTCCAATTCTCCTTGCAGGGTAGAGTGTTTAATAGTGTTTATGTTTTAAAACCACCAGCATGTTTCTTATCAAAGATTGCAGAATATCCCTCAGGACACGCTTGTATCGAGGCAGCGGCTGACCTAGCAGCTTCACGCTCCTGCAAAGTCGTGCACTTCACACTTGAGCTTTTTGATTTCTAGGAAGACAAGCTAGCTCAAAGAAGATGTCACTACACGGCCTTCTCCCAATTGAAAATGCTTTGCAAGCCTATCATTAATTAAGAGTCTCTGAACTTCTTTGCATTTAAGATCAGCAATAAAATAGTTGAGAAGTAGAACAAGAAAAACTTGCAGCCCCATTTGCTTAAAAAACAATATGTTCTGCTAAAAGTATCTTTTAAAAAGTAGCTTTGGGGTTCCAAACAGAGGGTTTAAGCCAGCCAGTGTGTGCTGGTGTGTTGTGTTCATGGGCAACTGCTACATAATGATGCTGTAAATGTTTGAAGAGCATCTGACAATCTACAAATGCCAATTATAGATTGGTAGTTTCTGAATCTCTAAGGCTGTGCTTCCATCTGGAACTCAAGATTCGTTTTTCAAACTCTACTCAACACTTCACTTAGAAATCTAATAGTTGGAACTTCACATGTTCAAAACCAAGTTCCTACTGACCCTGTCTTCCCCTACATCACCAAGCCTCTCCTCCAGCCATCTCCATCTCAGTTGATGGCAATTCCATGATCCCAGTTGCTAAGACTGAATATGTAGTAGTGCCTTGCACTGGAATCCTTTCTCCTTTTTTCTTCACAGCAACAAAATTGCAAAGCCTTTTACCTTCATAATATGTCCTGAATTCAGCCATAGCTCATCACCCTGCTGCCCACAACACTGGTCCCAGCCACTGTCATCTCTCACCTGCATTATTGCAAAAAACTTCCACCTCCTAGCCTGTACACTCAGCCCTCCTCAATCAGTGGTCAGAGGAGTTAAAACACATATCAGATCATACCTTGCATCTGCTCAAACCCCTCCAAGATTTCCCATTGTCATTCCAACTGAAAGGCATGGTTCTAATTAAGACATGCAAAGCCTACCTCATCCCTGACTACTCACCCCTCCCTCTCCCTGCTAGAGTAAACTGGTGCACAATATGCACAATATGCACACACTCGCTGTTCACTGTGCCTGGAGTCGTCTTTACCTCATTTCTCTATGTGGCCATCTCTCACATCTGTATCCAAAGGTCACATTCTCAGTGAGTCTTTGCCCAGACTGTCTATGTAAATTTGACACTTCTGACTGCACACTCTTCCAATCCCCTTTATATCTTAGTCCATTTGTGTTGCTGCAACAGAATACCACAGACTGGATAATTTATAAAGAAAAATATGTATTTCTCATTTTTCTGGATTCTAGGAAATCCAATATCAAGACATTGGCAAGGGCCTTCTTGTTGCATCATCCCATGGCAGAGGCTAGCAGAAGAGGGAGGGTAAGAGAGAGAGCAAGCAAAGGCTGAATTCACTTTTATAACAAACTACTCTCGTGATAGACTTTAATCCATTCACAAGGGCAGACCATCAGGGTCTGACCACCTCTTAAAAGTCCCATCTCTTGCTACTGTTGCATTGAGAATTAAGTTTACGACACATCAATTTGGGGCAGCACAACCCATAGCACATTCTCTGCTTTATTTTCTTCCTTAGCACTTACTGTTATATGCCAGAATATTTATTTTCTCTTTGTTGCCATATGGCCAACATCTGTACCTAGAATACCAACTCATCGATGGCAGGGATTTGAGCTGGTGGTCTCCTGCTGTATTCCATTGGCTTGACAGTGTCTAGCATGGAGAAGAAGCTCTAACCATATTTGTTGAATGAGTAACACAAAGCAATTTCATACATATTGCCATATTTCATCCTTATCACAATTCCATGAGACGAGTTTGAATTATCTTCATTCTACTGGTGAGGAAACTACAGTTAGAGTGTTTACCTGAAAATCTAAGGCACCTTGTCAACTTCAAAGATGACAGTCAAATGCAAAATTTATAATTCTGGGTTCAGAGATATTTCCATGGCACCATTCTGCTCCACTCAAAAGTCGAGACAAGTGTAGCCCATGAGTCGTCTCGGTCCAAAGAATGAATGCAGATGTTGCATTTCTATTCCAATGAAAAAGGAGTTTGGGGCATCTATAAAAAATAATATTATTATGTACTTCAAATTGAGGTGAGATTCACATAACATAGAATTAACCATTTTAAATTCAACAATTTCATGGCATTTTATACATTTACAATATCGTACAACCACCACCTCTTGCCATAACAATTTTAGTGGTAGACTTTTTCTCCTTCCTTCCCTTATTCTTTTTTGCCTTGAAGTGTCCATTATCCCACAGCCAATTACTTGTGTATAGAGAGCAGACTCTTCATAGGTAATAATGCCAGAATTATTTAGGTAAAATTGCTGGAGTGAGGTTTTCAGAAGATGTCCCTCCTTCACACACATCTGGGCTGCCTACCAGACCCTACAGCATAGTGGGGTAGCCCACCATTGCCAATGTCCAGGAAAAAAGTGCAGAATTCACCCTTCACTCCACTGGTACCTTTTAGAATGGATTTCTTATGTAATTAAGAATTTCTCAGCCTGGCGCAGTGGTGCACGCCTGTAATCCCAGTACTTGGGAGGCTGAGGCAGGAGGATCTCAAGTTCAAAGACAGCCTCAGCAACTTAGCGAGGCCCTAAGCAACTCAGTGAGACCCTGTCTCTAAAGAAAATACAAAATAGGGCTGGGGATGTGGCTCAGTGGTGGAGTGCCCCTGGGTTCAATCTTCTAGTACCAAAAAAAAAAAAAAAAAAAATTAAAGAGTCTGAGGTAATTGTGGGAGTTCAAATTTTATTTGTCCATTCATTGCTGTATTATTTTTAAAAACATCTACATTTTTTAGAACAATAATTCATTTGTATATTTGTCCTCCAAGGAATACTTCAGTCATGTTGGAGAGCCACGTGTTACCAGTGAGCAACCATTTTTGATTTATGATCTATTACACCTGAGAAATCACCTTGAGATTATTTTCCTGGCATTTGCACAAGTTACACAGGTCACTGACAGCATTTATTATCCTGTCACCACTTGTTACTCCCTTTGAGTTTGTGCATGCATGGTATAACATTTCACAGACTCAAAGTAATTTGTCCTCATCAGAGAACTGAATCTCCAGGGCCTCAGCTGACAACAGTGGATATTTTCCTTCAGTAACAGTGTAGAAGAATGTTGTTCGCCACTGAATAACCAGTAACAGACTAGGAGGTACTGAATTTACCATATTGATTTGTAAACATGAAATCTTACATAGATTAGCTTTGTATATCATCAGTCTTTTTTCTTCTCCATAGAAAATGCATTTGGTTTTTAAATGTATAATCTTGTCTAATCTTCTACTATACTGATTACATTTTGTCTAAGTAAGGTTCAGACTCCAAAGTGTTAGCGAGCTGTGTTTCCATGGATTAGCAGTTCGTAAGTCTGATCTTTGGTGCTGAACGAGTCATGAAACGAGGTTAACCAGAAGTCATGTGATGGAGATCGCTATCTAAAATGCTAGGTTTTAAAAATGCTGTAGTCTCATCGTGACTCTTCCTTCTAAGGACATAGTAAGACCACTTTTGAAGGGCTCAGCTGGATTCATGGATTCTAAGGCCCATGGAAAAGCCTTTATAGGAAAAATACGAATTTTTGGTTTTTTGCTTCATCTGATGCCTTGTTATCGAGTCTTTTCCACTGAACATAAGAAGTTTTTTTTTTTTTTTTTTTTTTTTTTTTTTACCGGGGATTGAACACAGGGGTGTTTAACCACTGAGCCACATCCCCAGCCTATTTTTGTATTTTATTTGGAGACTGGTTCTCATTAAGTTGCTCAGGGACTCGCTAAGTTGCTGAGGGTGGCCTTGAACTTGTGATCTCCCTGCTTCCCCACCCGTGTTACTAGGATGACAGCTGTGTGCGCCATGCCCAGCTTAAATAGGTTCTTCCAAGCAAACCCCTTAGACGATCCCATTCTCCAGCTCACCTTCACTCTTAATTATTTCAGTTTCTAAAGCAGATGCTCCCCATGTTCCTGTGTAAGTTCTTCCAACTAATTTAGAATCCTTGCCCCTGAATAAGGTACTTTGAAGGGAAGGAACTGCAGCCCTCAAGTTATTTCCCAACAGGAATGAATGGTGTGCCCCATCTCCTCAGTGGACAAAGGAGCTGGTTCACACCCCAGCTCCCACTGTGAAGTTCCAACGAAATCCCTTCTCGTGCTCACCTTTGTCACATCTGTCTGATTCTAAAGCCCATGCTGCTGACCTCCGCACCATCCTGCTTAATTCCAGTTCAGCATAAGGTTACTGCAGTGTTCCTAAACTTTATCATGTCCCACTTAAGTTGTCTTCTTTGCTTCAACTAAATACCCCTGGTCCATTTAATCTGTCTTTGTGGAGTGTGATGGCTTAGTAGTCTATGAGTTTAACTAGGTTATGGTGGCCAAACTCCAGTCTAGAAGTTGCTGCAAAGGTATTTTAGAGATGTGATTTACAGTTAAATCTGTAGACTGAGTAAAACTGACCATTCTGTAGTGCGTGAACCTCGTCCAATCAATTGAATGCCTTAAGAGTAAACACTGGGATTTCTCAGAGAAGAAGGAATTTCCCTCAGATGCAACACAGGAACTTGCTTGTGATTTCAGCCTACTTCCTCCTACATTTGGACTCAAGACTCTTAACAACTCTTCTGAAATTTCCAGGCTGTTGACCTGCCCTGCAGATCTGTGACTTCCAGTCCTAACAGTTGTGGGAGCCAGTTCCTTAAAAAAAAGTCTGTCTCCATGTCTGTCTATCTGAATCTATATGTTGTCTATACATTTCTTGTTGGTCTGTTTCTCTGGAAATCCTGATTAATACACCAGGCAATTAAGTCTTTTCCTACTTATTTTTTTTCCTGAGCATGTTCCAGGTTACTAATAATCCATCTAATATATTTAAGGCTTGATGCAGGGAAGAACAATGTTATCACAATATTTTTAACACTGGGGATGGAACTCAGGGTATCATTAGTGGTAGGCAAGTGCTCTACCACTGAGCTGCACCCCAGCCTCCATATAAGTTAGTCCTAAGGAAAAGTTCTTGGATACAGAGAGAGCAGGATTTAAGCCCTGACCCACAATTTGTGACTTAAGTTTTATGCTTCTCTGTAATAACCTCAGCAGTGAACTAATGAATGAATCTATTCTGTTGAATATGGTCATGTTTTTTTTTTTTTCCAAATCAAGTCTTGGATTTATTTTTTAAAACACAAAACCCAAAATACAAAAGTTGTACCTTTATTTTATTCGAAAATTTCCTTTTTCAGTTCCATGAAGACAGATGTGTTCTTGCCATGAAAATCTACCACTCAAATTGAAAATGCATGGGCTTCTTTTCGGAAGCCCTGTGCACACTCAGGCCTGAAGACAGGAACCTGGAGTTGATGACTTCCGCACATCTGTTCAGGTATCTCAGTTCAGGCTGCTTTTGTCTTAAGTGGTTTTATTGCTACATCGTGGCAATAGCCAGAAAGGACACTTAAAAGCACAGGGCTTTGGGTGGTTAGAAAATGAATACAGGTGGTCTCTGGAAACCTGGATCAGTGCTACAGTCTAACAAATAGACCCTCTCCAGGCAGAAGGCCTTTTCAGTTGGGGTTTTTAAAACCGCGGCCTGAAGAAGCATTTGGAAGGACAATGTTTGTTTTCCGTAGAGGGAGGCCTCCAGGCAGACGGGTGGCATTTTTACTCAGTAATGCCTTTCTGGCCATCTGTCCTGGGGAGCCACAGGTGGCTGAGGAGGGAAGGTCCTATTTCTTCTCCCTGTTCCTCCCTCATGCCCTGGCCCTGGAATGCCTCCTACGTGAAAAGATTGATCAGACAAACCATAAAACACAATGCTATGTGGGGAGCTCAGCTGCCTGAGAGAAGATCAGAAGACTCAAGTCTAATGGGTTGATTAATGGAAAATACATTACTGCCCCAGCCGCCAAAGAGCACTTGTTTGCTTTAAAGCAAGAGGGATGGAGATGTGAGTCAACAGGGCGAAGAGCTTGCTGTTCATTCCACGTGGTTCATAAATAGAGATGGCAAAAGCTGATTCTGAGCTTTTTAAAATTTCAAAGATGATAAAAATATTTTTTCCTACTAAGTAGAGTGCCCATTAATAAATATTATTTTCTTTTAAATGTGAAGCAACCAACCTATTCTATATAGACACATTGTTAGCCTCTAAATTTATCATGTCATTTACAAATGAACAAAAATGAAATTAAATTATAATATTTCCCTAAGTAGATAAAATATTGGATACCCAATTTAATTTTCAGAGAAGTGATGAATAATTTTTGTTATGTCCATGCAATATTTGGGATATACTTATGCTCAAAAGCTATTCACTATTTTTTTCTGGTTTTATTTATTTATTTATTTATTTATTTTCTTTTTTTTATTTTGGTTCATTGTACACAATTGGGGTACAGCTGTTGCTTCTCTGGTTGTACACAAGTAGAGTCACACCATTTGTGTAATCATACATGTACATAGGGTAATGATATTTGTCTCATTCTGTTATTATTCTTACCCTTCTCCCCAATCTCACCCCCATTTTTTTCCCTATGCAATACATCCTTCCTCCATTCTTGCCTCCCTCCTATCCCACATTATGTATCATCATCCATTTATCAGAGAAATCATTCGACTTTTGGTTTTTTGGGATTGGCTAATCTCACTCAGCATGATCATCTCCAACTCCATCCATTTACCTGCAAATGCCATAATTTTATTATTCTTTATGGCTGAAGAATATTCCATCGTGTATATATACCACACTTTCTTTATCCATTCATATATTGAAGGGCATCTAGGTTGGTTCCACAATCTAGCTATTGTGAATTGGGCAGCTATGAACATTGATGTGGCTGCATCACTGTAGTAATCTGATTTTAAATCCTTTGGGTATAGGCCAAGGAGTGGGATAGCTGGGTCAAATGGTGGGTCCATTCCAAGTTTCCTAAGGAATCTCCACACCGCTTTCCAGAGTGACTGCACTAATTTGCAATCCCACCAGCAATGTATGAGAGCTATTCACTATTTATCTGAGATTCAATTTTAACTGAGGGGCCTGTATTTTTCTTTGTTAACTCTGGCAACCCTATCACCGAGGAAGAGTTCACTAAAAGAAGTGTGAAACTGTCAATACCATTTTTTTTTTCCAGTGCTGGGGATTGAACCCAGGGCCTTGTGCTTGCAAGGCAAGCACTCTACCAACTGAGCTATATCCCTAGCCCAATACCATTTTTAATCACACTCAGAAATCAACTTGAAGTCATCCATAAGAACACATGTTACATATCTTCAACCCCTGACTTCCACTGGGCTCTCAGTCCATTCCAGTCTACCACACAGAGCCTCATCAGCCGATGGAAAAGGCTTTGGCCATGGTTACTGAAGGGTTCCATGTCACCAGATCCACTTTTCTAGTCTCAACTTTTTTAGCAACATTGAGTAATGTTGACCTTCTTTCTTCTTTAAAAAAGTTTGACTAGGAATGATTGTGACCTAACTTTCCCATGTACATGTATGGATACACCACAGTGAATCTCACCATCATGTACAACCACATATAAATATGTCAAAATATACTGTACTGTCATGTAGAACTAGAAAAAGAAAAAAAGTTAAAAAAAGTTTGACTCTCCCTTCTGGGAACTCCTTCTCTATCCTGACTTTCTGTAGACCCTGCAACTAGTTTTCATCTTCTTGGTCCTGCTCCTGTACCTCCGAATTGGGAATTCCTCATGGCTTCCTATGAGGTCCCCCTTTATCCCTTTTATACTAACAATGTCCAATAGAAATTTCTACAAGGTTGGAATTGCTCTCTATGGGCACCACCCAATGTGGTAGCCACTAGCTATAGATAGCTACTGAGTACTTGCAACATGGTTAGTGACCGAGGAACTGAATTTTACATTAACATTTTAATTTCTTTTTATCACCACATATGGCCAGAGGCTGCCATATTAAATAGTGCCATTTTTACTTTCTTACTGGTGAGCTACTCTTGGCTTCAAAAACCAGTGTTATGCTTATGATTTCTTGATTTTTAGCTGCAGCTCAGACCTCTCCACAGAGCTCCAAGAGTATATCCATCTAATAACTTGGACAACTCACAAGCACTAAATGGCCATAACTTAATGCTTCTTCACTTAGCTGCCATCCTTCAGAGAATGGCACCACCTGTCCCTGAGTTTGTTGAAGCCAGAACCTGAGTCATTCTTGATTTTCTTCCTTTCTATTATCCCACATCTAAATCATAAATAAGTTCCACTGATTCTATCTCCAGGTTACATTTGGAATCTGTCCACTTCCATCCATCTCCATGGCTGCTGGTTGGTCCAAATCATCATCCTTTCTTGCCTGGATTACTTGCAGTAGTCCACCTGCTCCCTGAACCCAGCCTTAATCCATGATCTACACAGCACTGAAGTGACTCCTCTCAAAATTTAAATTAGATCATATCCCTTCTCTGCTTACAATTCTTCAGTGGCTTGCCATTGCTCTTGAAATAAAATCTGAATGCCTTGTCTTGGATTTCTATTGTGTTTCTCTTGTACCTTGTGTTTCTGGGACCAGTGTGCTCTGCCATCTCAGGGCATTTGCACTTACCGTTTCCCCTGTCTGCAATCTCTCTTACTGGTTATTCACACGGATGACCTTTTCTCATCCTTAGGTTTGTTTTATGATGCTGGTGATTGAACCCAGGGCCTTGCACATGCTAGGCCTTGCACATGCTAGGCCACTGACCAATATCCTTAGCCGCATCCTTTAGTTCTTAAGTCTTAATTTGGCAAGTAGCCCTTTCCTAACCACCTTATGAATAGGGTCACTTCTCTTCACTTATTCTCTCTCTCAGCATGTTTTCTTCTTTGTTCATTCTGATCTGTGATTACAGAGTTTGTTTACTACCTCCTCATTGCCTGTAGCCTGTCAGTCTGTAAGCTCCAAGAGCTGAGACTTCAATTTGTCTCATCTCTGTATCTAATACTAACACCTCATTGATTCATGTAGGGACTCAATAAATATTTGTTGGATGAATGACTGAATGAAGTACTTGATGACTGGATTTATAGGTAAAGCAATAGAGTCATCCCTTAGTATCGATTGGGGATTGGTTCAAGGACCTCACACAGGTAACAAAATCCATGGATGCTCAAGTCCCGTAAATAAAATGGTATAGTGTTTGCATATCCTCCCGTACACTTTAAATCATATCTAGATTCTTTATAATATCTGATACAATGCAAATGCTGTGCAAATACTTGCTCTACTGTATTGTTTAGGTAATGACAAAAAAAGGTTGTATCTCTTCAGTACAGACAATTTTTTTTCTGAGTATTTTTGATCTGAAGTTTGTTGAATCTCTGGATGGAGAATCCATGAATATGGAGAGCCAACTGTATGCCCTAATTTTATTGATCTAAAACCCAATTTTAAATCTGTACTTTAGCAACAAATAGATGACTGGCAGCTTCTTCCCTTTTCCATTAAATGAAGAGCAGGGTGGTATCCAAGACGAAGGCAGACATCATAGAGGTGAATCACACGGAGAACACTATTTTTCCTCCACAGGTCATCTTGCACTAAGCTTCCTGTGATGACTTACTCTAAAGAGGTCCCCAGTCCTGTTCTGGTGAACTAGAGCCAGAGCGTGGGCTGTCCTCTGGAATGACCTGTGGGGCTTTGAGCTGTACTGAGGGCTTCGTCCCACCCCTAGAGACTCTGACTTGCCTGGCTTCAGGTGCATCCTGGATAGCGGGATTTTTAAAACTCCCATGTGATTCTAGTGTGTAGCCATGGCTCAACCTTCCAGTACCTTCCTCAGCTGACCACTTTGTAAGAACTTCTCTGTGCTATACAGTCATCTTATCAGACAGGAAGAGAGACCATGGAGGAAAGGAAGGTTATAGACACAGCAATAACTGGAAAATAATTTTTCCAATTTTTTTTGTCAGTCATGAATTCTATTTGCAATGGTTTTCTGAGTGCAGGGTCTCACTGGTTATTCATCAATATTGTCAATATTAGTCAATTCTTTAATTATGAAAGAAGTTATTAGTATTTTCCTTTTTTGTATTTAGTACTGGGGATTGAGCCCAGGTGCACTTTAACACTGAGCTATATCCCCAGTTCCTTTTCTTTTTTATTTTGAGACAGGGTTTGGCTAAGTTGCTAAGTCTGACCTTGAACTTGTAATCCTCCTGCCTCAGCCTCCTGAGTTCCTGGGATTTATCAGGCATGTGCTGCCATGCCTGGCTAAGTCATTAGTATCTCCCAAATGATTCATGGAAACTACTCATCAGAAGTTCAGTTCATTGCTTTGAGGTTTTTCTGAGAAGTATAACAAGTCTTCCGCAAAGTATATCAAGACCATGCACTGTTCTTGGGAACAGGGAAGAAAGACTTGTAAGTGAATGCCTTGTGTTTCTGGTTAGAATCCCTCTGCACTGGGGAAACCTACCTGGGGATCTGCCTTGATCAGAGCGCCAGCTCTCAGCCCAGCCCCGCCCTATCTCCCTTGGCCCTGTCGTCCTCTGCTGTCAGCAGCTGATGTACTCACGGGTCTAACTGCAGACTTGGTTCATCCCAGCTCATGAGCTGATCAGAACAACGTACATGGGCAGCCTGGTGCCCCTCACTTATGTTATATTTGAAAGTTAATTAGTAAATCAACAAATAGTTATCATTAATAACCAATATTCCTAGCTAATATTTACTATTATTAATAATATGGCATGCCTTTGTATATTTCCCACTTCCACTCATTTTCTACAGACTCCACTCCCTGGTAGATTGGTGTTCTGGAGCTGAAGATGTGTTCCAGAGGCTCAACTTCCCAGTGCTTTCCTCAGTCCGCCCACTTTGCAGAATCTGTTCTGTGCTACAGAGCCACCCGCCCTGCATCCTGCTTCTTTGAGGATGGTGAACCTGGGGTGGGTGCTGCCAGCACTGGGGATGTGCTCTCTCTTTGCCCACCTCCCCTGGCATCGACTCCCAGAGCCAGGTGGATGCATATTGCCCTGCCGACCCCTCAAGTCTGTGGCTAAGCTTCCAGATGCCAAGTCACACCGGACCTTGTTTTCTCTTAGGCGCTTGCTTTGTACAATCTCATTGTCATTGCCATTGATCCTTTCCAGCTGAACCAATTCCCTTCACCCCCAGATCCCTTGCTGTCGGGCAGGATATCTCATTCTTCAGTAATTCTCCAACTGTTTTCATGACTTTGGTCATCTCCTTGCAACACTTGTACTATTGTTTGCTTAATAAATATGTACACACATATAAAAATAATACATATATTTTATATATATAAAATATTCATTTTATATATTTATAAATATAATATTTACATATTTATATATAAAAATATATACATATATACATATATAAAAATATATATATACATATATTTTTTTGCTTAAATTGTCTTGCTTTGAAACAAGTAAAACCAAAACTCTATTTTGCTTTGGGCAAAAATATCCTGAAATCAGATTTGATGTGTCATTTATGTCTTCCTATTTCTCATTAAAATAAATACATAACTATTCAATAAAACACTTTGTGGGCAGCCCAGATTCACATAGTACCCCAGAGAACCCTTGTGGCACACTTTGGGAAATGCCTGCCTCAGGGCCTCCAAGTCAGGCCTGCTCACTTATACTTCAGGCCTTTCCTACCCATCCTGTCCACGAACACTTAGGATTCATAAAACTTGCTGTTCCGTGCCATGTGCAACACCTTCGTGTAAGTGGAATTCATTGATAAATTATTATCAAAGCTAATGTAATGTGTGGGATAGGAACATGACTCTAGAGATAACCTGGATTCAAATCCCAGGTCTCCCATGTAATCAGATAAGTCATTTCTCCTCTCTTGTGTTGTGATTTGGATATCAGGTGCCCTCCTCCCCCACAAAGCTCCTGTGTGGATGCAGGAATGTTCAGAGGTGAAATGATTGGATCATGAGAGCTATGACATAATCAGTCCATCCTAGTTTCAAAGGACTGACTGGGTGGTAACTGTCGGCAGGTGCAGAATGACTGGAGGAGGTGGGCCACTGGGGGTGTGCCCTGGAAGGGTGCATCTTTCCAATGGCCCCTTTCCCACTTGTCTCCCTCTGCTTATTGGTGTCCATGAACAGAGCAGCACTCCTGCACCACACCCCTCCACCATGATGTTCTGCCTCAGAAGAATTGAGTACAGTACAGTCTATTTAGCCAACCATGAACTAAACCTCTGGAACTGTAAGCCAAAATAAACTTTCCCTTCTCTAAGTTGTAAGACTTGTCAGATATTTTGGTCACAGCAATAAAAAATTGACTAATCACATACAGTAGCTTAGAGGACAGCTATGAGATTAAATAAACTAATATATGTTCAGGACTTAGAAAAGTGTTTGCACATGGTAAGTGCTGTCTAAGTTAAATATTAGTATAAGCTATGAGTTTGGGTAATGGAAGTTTAAAGAAAAAAGTAGTCTGAGTTCACTAGGTACTCTTTCCTTTGAGAAAAAGTTGGCTAGGGAATTGTAGGCGTGAGTTCATACTTGTTCAATTTTATGGTAAATGCTGCATGTATTGATTGGTTCAGGGCATTAGGGTTCCATAAGTCAGGCGGCCTGTATAGAACACAAAATGATTTAAAATGGCATCTGACTGCAATTCAAAATGGGTATTCTATGCAAAATTGAGAATGATACCTTCTCCTCCTCCACCATTCTCAAAATTTTTTTCTTTTGAAGTTTGTTATCTTTAGTTGAAAACAGGATTTTCACTAAGTACTGGGAGCAGTATAAAATTGTGGTTGTGTACAATCTACATGTTCTTTTTTTGCAGTGCTGGGGAGTGAACCCAGGGTCTTGAGCATGCTAAGCATATGTTCCACCCTGAGTTGCACCCCAGCCCCCATTCCAAATGTCTTTAAGAGGGTTTATGTTATGATAGAGTACAACAAGGGATACTTCTAAAATAAACTACAAAACTTTCCAATTATTTAATAAGTTTTAATATTTCATGTAAGTTTTCCAGGTGGTAATGTGAACAATATTTCTTCCTATTTCCATTCTGAAGTAATTAAAACATCAGTTACATTACTTTAATGTCCTAATTAAATTTACTTGAGCACAATCAATTACATATTTGAAGAATAACAAAGGAACTATAAAGCTCTATTTGAACGAAACACCTTCATTCTAACTTTGAAACCTAATCAGGAAAACATATTAGTAAAATAATAATCCACTACACATGCATCATCATTGTTAGGCTATCTGTGTGATGAAAACCATCATGTTAAGAAAAGGTATCCAGCTAATTAGTAAAAACCAAAATTATTTTTAAAACATTTGTACTTTCCACTGCCAGAGATTTTTTTTAAATTATAAATACATACTTTGGAGGCAAAATGATCAAATTACTTCCTGAGGCTATTCTAACAAGTTCTGAATGCTACACAAAAATATTATGAAATGTCTCAGGGGGTAAAATTCTGAAGATTTTTATCTGAAAATCTGTTAGATACCTCTAAGAGTCAGATGAGGATGTGTGAAATTCCCTAATAGGGAAAAGGCTAATGGAAAAGGCTCAGGGAGGGAGCCAGGGGCTTTGACTTCTCCTGCAGCTACTAGGCTAAGTGAAGATAGTCCAATATTGTTAATTTCCTGTTCTCCTGTTTTCTTATTTGTTCATTTGGGAGAATCATATTTTCTCAACCTAATTGTATGGACCATAGCCAGTTTCCAAATGCTGCACAAAATTTCCCAATACTCTCAAATATTTCCAACAAATAACTTCCTCAGCTAATCAGCATTTGTACTACTATCTGTATTTCTTGACACATAAGATCAGTCTACCAGTTCAACAAGAGATGGTCGCCATTTTCCATTTCACTTCCTGCATGCACACCAATATCATGGTGCAACTTGGAATGTCTTTCAAAAGTCCTCATTGTCATAGCTGAAGAGTGGACCTGCTCTATCTACATAACTGATGGTGGAGCCCAGCCCATACAGACACACATCCCAGGTGTCTGCTCCCTCTGGCCTGGAGGCAACTGCCTCTTGGGGAAAAGCCAATGCGGACCTGATTGCCCGGCAATCTCCTGGAACATTCCAAGGAATTTTCCCCATTGGAGAGGCTGTCCTGGTGACTGCAGCTGGGGGGTCCAGGGCTTCAGGATAGACAGACATCAGGGTGTTGTCAGCAGCATAGTTACAGGTTGAAAGGCTATTAACCTCCTGCATGCCATCGCTGTGTTTCAGAGCAGGGCATGGGTAGGCCTGGTAGGACACTTTGGTGGTAGTGGTGATCACTGTCTGAAGGGCTGGGCCACCTGCCGAAGGAGTTGAGAGGTACCTACAGGGAAGCTCTGGATTTTGATATGGGGGTGTGGCCATGGCCTGTAACTGTCCATGGTCAGTCCTCTCCCCAAGTCTGGGTTTTCCAAGTGCTGGTTTCCAGCCACATTGTTTACTGGTGAAATCAAAGATTCTCTCGTTGCTGCTGTATGAATTGACATTATATTTGAGTGCGTTCAGATGAACCCAGTCTGTGTCTTTAGGGACACCGGTAGAATCTTTACAAAGGGTGGGATATGGGCTTGGATTTGTGTACCCAGGGCCTGCCAATTCATAGCTGCAAGGTGGCTGAGACAAATAGACTCTTGGGTTTGGATATTTCTGAAAGGGAGACCCCATGTCTCCTTGAAAGATGGCTAGGTCACAGGTAGCTTTGTAAGCATCAGAGTTTGGGAAGGAAGTGCAAGACTGCCCTGGAATAGGGAAGCTGGTGTCAGTAATTATATCAAACAGTTCTGGATTTTCCAGGAAAGGTGTGCTGTTGAAATGTTCACTGCTGTCTTGATTTGCTCCTGCCTAAGAAATGATACAAATGCAGAAATATGATATATAAATGGCATAGACATCCTCACCCATAATAAAACATGCAAATAAAAACAAACTTCCAGTTGGTGGGCTCTGTGTTGTGACAATACACTGTTAAGTGATGTGATTTGGGCTTGTGGTCCAGAGTTTGCTAAGCTTGAGATTGCTCAGGAATGAACACAACATACTGAATGAGGAAGGTCCGTAGAAACCAGGCAGGATGAGTCTGAGTGGCAGGTGGTCCTGTTCTCACCCATACAGCATCCATAATAGTGGAGGCTCATGAACTACACAGAGCTGGCTTTGAATTCTGACTCTGTCCCTCACTAACTGAACAAGGAACTCAACCTCTCTGAGTTTCAAATTCCTTATTAGAAATCTGGGGCTTCATTATGATAACCTTGTCATAGAGTTTCTGCAACTGCTAAATGAATGCTACTCTTAGATCAGGGCCTGGCACGTGGAAGTGCTCAAACAATGTCAGTTTCTGTTATCCTCACAGTAACAAGTTGCCCAAAGAAAGTTTATGTTCCTTTGTAAATGTTTCTGCAGTTTGGATCTTAAGTGTCTGCCAAAGACCCATGTTTTATAGGCTTGGTCCTCAGGGTGGCGTTACTGGGAGGTGGAGGAGCCTTTAGGAGGTAGATCCTTGTTGGAGGTTGCTCTCAGAGGGGACATTGGGACCCTGGCCCCTTCCCTCTTTTTCTCTTCTGCTTCCAGTCGTAAGATGAGGGTTTTTCTACGCACAAAGAAATTCACCACAGGCCCCAAAATAACAGTTTAATCAACCATGGACTGAAACCTCCAAAACTGTAAGCCAAAATAAAATTTTCCTGTTTTAAAAGTTGAGTGACTCACGCATTCCATTACAGTAATGGAAAACTGGCTAATGCAAATATAAAGGTCCCTTTCAAGGATGCCCTGTTAACTCACTGTTGGTATGCACATTCAGTAATCCCAACTTATCAAAAAGTTTTGCTTTTTGAGGTTTCAATTACCCATGGTCCAAAAATATTATGTGGAAAATACTAGAAATAAATAATTCATAAATATTAAAAAATTTTAATTATAGTCTATTGTTATAATTGTTCTATTTTTGTGAGTCATGTTTGCTAATCTCTTACTATGCCTAATTTGTAAGCTGAACTTTAGCATAGGTATATATGTATATGAAAAAAAAGTATATATAGAGCTTGGTACCATCTGCAGTTTCAGGTGTGCATTGGGAGGTCTTGAATTTATTTCCTTAGGATAAGGGTGTTCTGGTGTATTTCTTTCTCTATGGCTGTTGGATAAGCACCCTTGTATCAGGGGGTCAGCATACATCCTAACTGTATCACTACCAGTAGAGATCATGAGCTACAAGGCATTAGAGATCCCAACCAAATGTCGATTTAATGACATTTTTTAGAGATACATAATTTTCCTATAAAATCAAACCTTTGTAATTAAGGGATAGCTTTCATATTTCAATTATCAGTGTATCTGACTATGAAAATGAACACAGAGCACAGTGCAAGATCATCTCACCATTACCTCCAGTTCACGAATTCTCTTTTTCTGGGGTTGGTAAAAGGAAGTCATCTGCCTCTTGAGGGCACTTCTTCTAGCTTCTGTCTCTGATTTACTCTCTGGTCTTGGGTGATCATGAACTCCCTTGGCCTACATTAATGAAGAAATGGATCATCTATCTGTTCCTCTAGAGAAAGCTGGTTATGTTGGAAGCTGGCCATGTTGGAAGCTGGCCAAAAATTGATCAAGCCTTTTCCAAACATCCCAAAGTTATTTTATTTTTTCAAAAAGAGAAAAAAAAAAAAACCTTGAAAATAAAACACCATCAATGATAGACATCTTTTTTTGTTTGTTTGCTTTTGTTTTTGGTACTGGGGATTGAACCCAGGGGCACTCCACCACTGAGCCACATCCCCAGCCCTATTTTGTATTTTATTTAGAGACAGGGTCTCACTGAGTTGCTTAGGGCCTCGCTAAGTTGCTGAGGCTGACTTTGAACTTGTGATCCTCCTGCCTCAGCCTCCCAAGTGCTGGGATTACAGGCTTTCGCCACCGTGCCAGGCTAATGATAGACATCTTAAAAGATAGCTTGCAACAGTTTCACCCTATTAAATGAACTGCAACTTAACTTAACTATAACTTGGTTTGCTATATCTAGTCCTTAAAGAGCACACAGTGCATAAGTTAATTCCTGGGTAACTGGTTGGTCCCTGGGGCCCTACTACCTATTGCTGGCCCCTGGATCTGTATCTGGTTTAATCCAGAGTTTGGTACCCATGCTACGATGAAAATATCCATCAAATTGTGTTCTTGCCTCACCTACCTGAAAAAATATAGCGTTGCCATCAAGTCTCCAGAAATTGGTCACAGGGTATCCGCTATGCCCTCGGCAAGGAATCAACTCCAAAGCAGAATGACAGTTGGGGCATGCTTTCTCTGCCAACCCCAGAGGGAGAAATGTAAAAAATGTTAACGACCCCGACCTCAGACTCTCTAAAGAAAGGGGAAGTCGTTTGGGAATTGAGAACTCAGGACTCCAAAGCCACCCGCTCCCTGGCCCGCGACCTCACTCTGCTGTTTCAGCCTCGCCTTGTCGCAGATGGCTGGCCGCAGCTGCAGGCGGGAGCCGTCAGGCAGGGCGCAGGAGCGCGCACACACCACCACGCCCAGGCACGACTTCTTGAGGATGTGGCCATTGTGGTTGTTGGTGTTGCGCATGGCCCAGCCGCTCAGGTGGCGCTGTGCCTTCTTCTCCTCCCTGCTGTAGATGAAGCGCACGTAGCCGTCGGGCCACTCACGGAAGTGGTCAAAGTGAGCCGGCTCCTAGGAGGACGCGCGGGAACAAGTGACTAACTTCGCGGAGTGCAAATCACACGCATCACGCTTTTAATTTTCTCCCAGCACATTAGAATAAAGATAGGTTGTTGTTAAATGCAGAAATATTGTAAAAAACCCAAACTATGCTCAACAAAATACCACTTATCCTGTATGTGCCTTTCTGACAACTGGTTAATAATGAATGTTTGCATAGTATTTATTTTCTAAGTGCTGCACATGCATTATGTCATCGTCCTCACACCACGTGGAGACAATTATGCCCACTTTGCAGATAGGTTAATTGACTTCTCCAAGTTCACACAGCTAGAAAGACCGGGCTGTAGGCTCAACCACCCCAGACCTCCGTTGGACGGACTTTAGAGTCTGAGTTCTGAGTTCATTTTCACTGTTATTCCACCTCTTGATATATTTAGATGTGGGAAACCTTTTCAAGTTCAATATCAAAATACCAGGGCAAAAAGTAACTGGAATGCTCTATAACTAAAATGCAGTTTAACCTGTAAATATCTTTAAGTCTGTAGTTTTTCTTTCAAAAGCTCTCAACTCTCTGTCCCAAAGTTGCCAGTCACATCAACTCTGGCACCCCGAGCAATGTTCCAGAGGCAAGGACAGTTTCCCTCTCTCCTCCTCACTTAGCTGTGCAAATTTTAAAAGCTACCCCAATGAAGGAACTAACCATAAGGATAAATCTTGAGCTTTGGGGTTTGGTAAGCCTGCCTGGGGTAGAATGCCTTCCATCCCCCACAGCAATATGGGATTGCCATTATTTTCACATGCCTGAAATAAAATTTCACATTGTCTAAAATCCTGAGCATTAATATATTGTGTGCATGTATGATGTGTAATAACAAATCCCACTGTTGTGTATAATTATAATGTATGAATAAAAAATTAAATACCATATATAACAAAATACTGAGCATTGCTTTGATACTCATATTTGAGTCTTTTTCTGTTTTATGTATTATTTGTACTGTGATATGTGTCTTTTGTATATAAGTTCAATATAAAATTACCCATTGCTGAGCACTATTTCCCATATACTCTTTAGGGCAATGGGCAGTAAACTAGGGACTGTTGAACGAATCCAGCCTGCTCCTTGTTTTTATATGGCCTCAGCTAAGAATGGTTTTTACATTTTTAAGTGGTTGGGGGAAAATCAAAAGAATTATATTTTGTAACACATGAAACTTACATAGGGCTCAAATTACACTCTATTAGGTTGGTTGAAAGATGGTCACATACATTTTTTTCTGTGTATTATCTATGGATGCTTTTTCAATAAAGTGCAGAAGGGAGTATTGGGGACATAGGTATATTCTACAGTATCCAGAATCCTCACAGAACTTTGCAAAATGAGCATCCTTATATTCACTGAACAAATGAGGAAGTGGAGGCTAGATATAGTATAGTATAGCTGGGAATTAAAAGATCTTCAGGAGCCAGACCCTGTTGATCATACTGGTATAATAAAAGATCAGGAGAGTAAGATCACAGTAGCAAGCCATTTGTAACTCTTCCCTTCCCACCACCTGGGAAAATTAAATCAAACATTGCCAAAGTATTCTCAGTTGTACAATTCAGACTTGTGTACATCATTAGTATTTCCTAGTAATAGTAATAACATGAAGGGATGATTTTATTTCCCAAACCACAGGATATTGTTGAAGTCATTATTATTGGTAATAGGCAGAATTTATTTTTCTTTGAAACATTAGCATTGATACAAATTAATACACTGATTTAAGCTGAGTAACAAATGAAATATATGATCATGTATTACCAAGTCGAAGTTTATATTAACAGCACATGGATTGGTTTTAAATGTAAACATTTAAAATTAAGGATCTTAGTAACAAATTGTCCAGAAGAAAGAATTGCTTGAGTCCTCCCCTTTCAGGGTGCAGACAAGGCCTTCCTGTCTCACACAGCTCCTGAGACAGGGGAGCTACAGAAACTGTATCATACAACAGGAGAGGCTGTCCAAGATTGGATTTCCTTTGCTGTGACACATTGGCGCACACACAGAACATGACAGCAGATCTGGATGAGAATTTGAGATTCTTATCTAGCTCCACCACTCGATGACAGGTCTGTAGCCTGAGACTAAGGTACATTCAAGGACTGTCTCAAGGTCATAGAGCCAGTTCGGTTCTCCCCCTCAGCCACAGCAGGTCTAGAAAGCTGTTTTTCAGTTGTTTTTTTATGTGCCAATGTGCCTGTTCTTCTAGAGATGTTACATATACTCCCTGATTAAGAGCCAGTCACCCAAAGGAAAAAAAAAATTCATATTTACTAGGAAGTCTAGAGGATGCTGGAGGGATGAACTACTGCTGCATTATTTGGATATGATTCCTTTCTAAATTGCAGGATTATATTGTTTCCTATGAAGACATATGTGGGCAGAAGTCAGTGAGAGTGAAACACACTTGTAGTGTGGTTCACTTTCACAACAATAGGACCATGTGAGCGACTAAAATAGCAGACTTTAAAACAGACAAGCAAGAAATGTATACATAAAATTAAAAAGAGCAAACAGTGAGAAGTTACACTTCTGATTAATGAATTGCTGTTCACCTGGCACATGATAGAGGCTGAGTGAATGTCAAGTTTCTCGCCCCTGCCCCATAACTTTGCTGGAAATTTCCTTGGAAAGCAACTCTCGTTCCCCCACCCTCCCACCTACACCCAGGACTTTAAAGTCACCCCTCAGTTTTGACCCAAACCAGTAGACCAACCATAACTGCCCAGCTCATTTCCAGCATGTGGCTCTAAACCACCTGACTCCTTTCAAACAAAACAAAACAAATTCATCTAAAAGTGTGATGGTCTCCTTGTCATTAGAAGAGTGAGGTTTAGAAGAGAATGCCTTCATTAGCATGACTGTGGAAACTCCAAATAAGGCAGTGATTTCCATTTAGACAAATTGCTCAAGTCTGAGTGTTTGTTTTAGATTCCATTCACAATTCCACCTCCATTTACAATTCTATCTTACACTTTTGCTGCAGGAGAAGCAGTGGTATTTACATTTTCTGAGCCCCCTACCTCCCGCCCCCTACATTTCTTCTGGGTTTTCAAGTAAGCAGGAAAGGAGAGAAAGAACTGATTTCTACTGTGGCTAAGGGAAAGGTGTCCTGCCCATCAATATTTCCTACTGCTTCCAGCATGCTTTCAGATAAGCACAAGGTCATTGCTGGGAGTATACAAATCTTTAAATCCAGATTGACCTTTTGTAAAGAGTCCAGAAAACTTTTCTCTATATTTGAAAGCTCTCAGAAATTGTGTGCGTCTCTGTGTATGTGTGTGTGTGTCCAGAGTGTCAGCAAGAACTTGCATGCCGTGTCCCTTCTTTGAATGGACAGCGTCACGCGTGCCCGCACACACTCGATTTCGCTCACCTGAGGCATCTGCGGATCGTTGATGTCCCAATTGAGCTTCATCCCATAGGCACACACACGGTCAGCGTCCTGCACTACGTCTGCCGGCATTTGCCCAACCTAGCTCGCTTTCTCTTCCTAGGATCCTGAAAGAAAGAAGTTAAAACGAAGGGTGAGCAAGGTGACTCCCTCCGCCCTTAATAAGAAGAAATCAGGTGTGTGTAAGCGCGCGCGCGAGTTGCTTAGAAATTCAGAAGCTGCAGACGGGTACCCGGCGGAGCCCTGTCCTCGACTGCGGTGCTGAAATCTTTGCACCCGGAAAGCTGCAAGGGTCTGTCAGCAATCTGCAAGTTTATAGAGATACACCCCCGCGGCTCCGCCTTTCCTCACCGCGCTCTCCAGCGCCCATGCTCGAGAAGCGGGTCACCCCCTCCCGATAGAGCCAGGAATGGAGGAGGAGATTAAACCGAGCCTTTGAGTCTAGAAGAAACTGAAGCCAAGATGGGGTTCGGGAATTGGAATGTTTTATTTAAATTGTAAACCATTTTTTATTCCTAACACCACCCCGGTCTCCGTGGTTTTGGAGAAGGCTTAGATCCAGACTTTTGAAGCAGAGGGTTGCCAACCAAGTTCCCTGATAGCCAACACTCCGTTCCAGGAGAGCGTGGGAACCGTGCGAGGGCGCTATCAGCCTCCAGCCATACGCCCTAGTCTCAATAAGCGTGCCCACCCTAGTGTGGTGCCGATTTACTTCGAGCCTCACTCGGCTCCTGCGGTAGCTGTTGGGCGAGTCCGGGTGTCTAAGCTTGGCAGTTTGGGACATCCGAGGGGTAGCTAATGTTGCCCAAAGCTCGCTGTCATTAGGCGCGCCCACGCTCTTAGGGCTGCAGAGAGACCTGGCTCCTAGAGAAAGTCCTGGAAAGGGAATCTGGAGGAGGTTGGGGTGAGATGAACACGGGTAGACTGAGAGGGCGGTCCAAGGTGCTCTGCTCTGCTGGAGCTCCTGAATCCGAAGAACCCCCGAGCCTCGGCTTCCTTATTTGTAAAGGACTGACTGGTGTTCCGTGAGCTCTTCGTTGCCACCCACATGAACACAAATCTTTTTTTTTCCCCCTTTAGTTGTCAATGGATCTTTCATTTATATGCGGTGCTGAGAATCGAACCCAGGGCTCACACATGCCAGGCAAGCACTCTATCACTGAGCCACAGCTCCAGCCCGAATACAAATCTTAAATGTTAATTGATACTGTCATGGAAATACCCTTAAAAGAAATCTTTGTTGATATTGTCGTTGAAACACCACGACAAATTCAGTTACCTCGCACAGTCTTGGAAGGCTTTTGGGGGGCTGGAGAACCCCTTCCAGGGCAACGTGAGCTCTCCAGGACTGAGACGAAGCCATCTTCCCCTGCCGCTGTGCATCTGCCTCACTTCGGGCGATTCTGGCACCTAGAGGCACCCTCCAAAAGAAATCAACTGAAGTCACTAACGTCGCTCTTTGGCTATCCCAGGCCGGGATCCTAGGCGGCGAGAGAAGGTGGGCAAAGGGAATTTATTGCTTTGCTGTCGCCTGGCTTCCATTTCGAGCTCTGGCCAAAGAGCACTTGTCAATCCCTCAAGGCTGATAGCTGTTAAAGGACGATATTCCGGACCCACCGTCCTCCAAACCCCTACACTGGCGCATCCTGGACATCGGCACTTTGGATCGCGCTCCTGCACATCGACCACTGCTGCTGGGAGACCCAGCCAGGAGGGCTCCGGTGCCGCACCTCTTGCAGGATTAATCTCTTCAGTTGACAAAAGACGGGAAAACCAGGTGCGTTTTAACGCCAGGACCTCAAGAAGCCAAGGATCTTTCGCCCACCTTGTTCGAGTACCTCCCCAATCAAGGGCACCATATGTCTGCTTAGAAAAGTCAGTCCAGTAGCAAGGCACGCTTCAGAACAGCCCGCCAACTTCAGGGGACCCACGAAAAGTCAATTGAGGGCAGTTGCTCGCCGCCTGCTTTCTCTCTAGCTTTAAGCTTGCGTCCTCATCCCAGGCGAAGATGGAAGAGATTTTTTTCATCCCCAGCCTCTTCTCCTGAAAGGTCTAGTCAGAGCTTCAGGATAAAATCTCTCCTGTAGCGGCATCGCTAAGTCTAGGTGGGAACGGAAAGGATTTTTCTGCTCTTCTTCACTCTTCCACCCACAGACGATCATCTCATCGATTGCGGAAGGGCCCGTCATTCTGTTGCTTTTTATGTTGCATGTTCTGTCTTTCAAAGTCCAATTAAAATTATTGACCAATTTAAAATAGATAGTTCATTGAATGTGATAGTTTAAGGCAATTTATATTTTAAATGTTCTTAAAACAACTGTGAACTCCGGCGCGGTGGGGGCGCGCCTGTAATCCCAGCGCCTCGGGAGGTTGAAGCAGGAGGATCACAAGTTCGAGGCAGGCTTCAGCAATTTAGCAAAGCCATAAGCAACTTAGTGAGACCCTATTTCAAAATTAAAAAAAAAAAATTAAAAAGCGGGGTAGCTAGAGATGTAGCTCAGAGGTAAAGCACCTCTGGGTTCAACCCCCCTGTACCAAAAAAAAAAAAAATTAATTTCTGGTGTTACTGCAAACATTTTTGAAATATTTCTTTTACTCAGGGGCACTTAACCACTAAATCACATCTCCAACCCTTTTTTTTAAATGTTTTGTTTAGAGAATTGCTTAAGGCCTCACTAAATTGCTGAGACTGGTTTTGAATTTGCAATCCTCCTGCCTCAACTTCCCAAACTATGAAGATTATAGGCATGAGCCACGGGACCAGCATATGTAATTTTTTAACGTTAAAAGTAAATTAACTTGTAAATGGATTATGTTGTCAAAAAAAAAAAAAAAAGAAAATCACAGAACCTCCACCATTTTTAGTTTGTGAAGCATTAGACTATATATTCCAAGTTGCCCTAAAATTATGTGAGTAAATTTATTAATAAAAGCAACAAACCAATGTGGAAAATAAGAAAATAAATAGTATTATTGTTTATTTTGTTGTTTTAAATATCTACTGAAGATTAAATACATTGGTATTATAGAGTTTTGAAGGCTATATTCCCCCCAAATCTGAAAATGGTTGATTTTGAAGTTTTCTATTTAATAGTAAAAAAAATTAATTTCATGTTGTCTAAAATAAAATGGATTTAAACTATATTTGATTATTGGTTTTGATTGTTGTTTTCATTGTGCTTTAATTCTTTCCTGCCCTAACATTAGCATCAATTTAGGGTTTTTGTTTGTTTGTGTTTTTTATCCTGGGGATTGAAACTAGGAGTGCCTTACCACTGAGCTATAGCCCCGTTCCTTTTTTTTCTCTTTCTTGCCTTTTATATCTTCCTTTTTCCCCCCCTTTTTTTTAAAAGATAGAGTTTAAATTGCTCATCCTCCTGCCTCAGGCTCCAGAGTCGCTGGGGGATGCCAGACGAGCACCACCTTGCTGGACATTTGGGATTTTTAAATTCACAACTGTCCCTGCCTGTTACTAGTTTAAAATTGTAAAAGTTCATACATTCAAAATAAAAGGAACCCTACCTTTAAATTTTCTAAGTTTAGATTAAAACAGGTAGATTAATGAAAGTAGTTACAACATATTTGCCAGGAAACATACGTGTCCAGAATTGACACATTGTTTTGAATAGAGGACATGCCAAGTCCTGGCTTAGTAACAAGGATTCTAGTTTTGTTTGTTTTCATGTAGACAAATTCTTCTGTAAACCCCACAACATGAAGTACAGCGGCTAGTAATTATAGAGTTTTACACAAGGAATGTTTGGCGTTTTGTTTTGTTTTAGAGAAAACTCAGGTCACTTATTTTAACCACTGCGTTCAAGTCACAGGCCACCTACCCAGGCAACCTAGCCATTAGCACACACGTGTTAAGGAAGTGGGCAAAAAACCAAGCCGAGTGTTTGCTTTTTTTAAATTACCTTCCCTCCACCAAGGTACTTTAAAATACAGAGAAGAGAAAGCACCTTTTGGTGACGCCAGGAAAGTATTCCGAGTATCTGGTACCCCGGTTCCTATGAGAAACGGTTCAGCTGTGGTCAAAACACATCAAAGGACCAAAACCAGTCTGTTGACCAAGAAGAGAAACCCTCACTTGGCGGGTAGCGCACAGGTGACGCCCATCAGTTCGGATTTCTGCACAAAGAACGTTTGCACGCGTTGTTCGCGTCTTTTGCATGTCGACTTTCTCTTAAGGAGCGCGTGTGCGTGCGCGCAGGTGGCCTGACCGCCAGCGCTAGTTACTCGCACGCGTTTCTTGAATCTCAAGCACCGAGTCCTAATAGATTTCAGGAGCAGGTTCATTCAATTAGAGATTCTGGAGAAGATTTAAAGCCAAAAGCCATGTGCGACTCAGACCCCACCGCAGTGCTCCCAGCCTGCGGGGATCTCGGACCACCAAACCCAGAGTGTAGCGCTTGGCGAAGCGGTGCGCCCTGAGTCTTGGGTGTGTAGCGTCCGCTACGGAGTCAGGATGAGCGCGGTGAGTGACTGACAGCTGCGCGGGTGGAGCCGAGCCTGGGTCGCCAGTGTGCTAGGGGACACCGGGCGGGCTGGAGGTGCTAGCCTAGAGACCAGGCACTGGGTTCAATCTTAGGACGCAGCGGGACAAAACCTTCCCGGGGCTCTACACCCTTCTTCGGTTTTCTTGGAGTTTCTCGGCAGCTTTTAGTAGAACAAAGAGGGCAGAAATCCGGTCTGTCAGAGTCACAGCGCGGGTCCGGGGCGGGGAGGAAACTGCAGAATTCATGCTGGGAAAGCAATGCGATTGTTTTCTCCAGTCTCTCTGGATGTTTCCTCAGCCCTCTTTGGCTTTTGTGCGTTGAAAGTTTCAGTGACCTTAACCTGCTGGGCCCCAGATCTGCATTCCCAAATGTTGAGAATTTATTTAACTGCAAGAAAAAGGACGACCCGTAAAAAAGCTGGAGGGTCTCTGTACCTCCAGAGCTCCAATTGACCCGCATTCATTTAACGGGCATTGATTGACCGCCCTGCTGGTGGGGGGAAAAGGCCGAGGTCTGGATCAGGGTCTTTGACCTCACCCTATTTCTCATGTTTACAAATAATAATGATATTGTAAAATATACTATTTAAGAATTTTGGTCAAATTCGTACAAGTGGTACTGTTTGTCCAAACCAGATTTAGAAGATCCTGAAAAAATAACTTGTCGGTATTACGTTTTTCAATTGTTGGCTTGAAGCACGATCAGATACTGTTATTTAGTGTGGTGTAAGTATTTAAAACCAGAATAGTGGATCAAGGATCACTTCCTGAAGAGAACAATCTATTAAATGTTTTGGATACTTTTTTGGTGGTGGATGGTGTTTGGTCTTTGAAATTTCAGTATGGAAGCCCTGGAGTAACATTTAAAAGTTGCACATCACCAATACAAAGCTTAAACAAAGGTTGAGCTGGAGAGGCACGTCTTATTTAAATTTATAAGTTCTGATGCTGAAAATGGTTTAATTCAAATCCTTTTGTAGTCATTTGATTCAATTTGTAGTCAATTGATTCAAATCAATTTGTAGTCATCACTGTAGAATTTAAATTTGTTATGGTCATTTATTCAAATAATATTTGCTTCTTGTGATAGTCTGCATTGTGCTGAAGGAAGCTGGATAATCGTTTGTTTAAAAAGCACTATGGTACTGTGCTGGAACTGTTGCTCAGTGGTTGAGTGCTTATCTAGCCTGGAGGCCTTGGATTTGATCCCCAGCACCATAAAAAAACCACAAAACCCATGTCTGTCTTAGGCTGTAATCAGCATTATGAGCAAACCAAAAAAAAGTTTCTATTCGAAGAAACAATATGAGCCTTTATTTTTAGAACCTGAATTACAATTTTTTGAAATAAAATATGTGTATGTTTAACATCTTTTTATTGCACACAGGAAAATGAAGGTACTTTGCAATCTGTTAAGGAAGATGAGAGGATTGGAAAGGCCCAAGATGCTTTTTGGGTAAAGATCAAGTTTATTTTGTATTCTTTTGCAGTTCTGTGTTCTTCACGGGCCATTAGCCCTACTGTTCCTTAAGCCAGAAGCCCTTTTTTGTTCTCCTTCCCTAATCTCCCATATCTAACTCATTACCATGTCTAGCTGATTTTGCCTCTCACTGTCCAGACACCTTAGTGTAAACCATCTTGCACCCAGCATTACCCCAGGTGAAAGATAATACCAAACAAAACAAACACAATTCCTACCCTCCTCAAGCTTACACTGGCAGGCAGAAAAAGAAGCAGACAATCATGGAGTGGTAAAGAAAAGAGCAGGGTATTATAATTGGGGATGTAAGGAGGCCCTTGGCTCACTTTAGAGAAGTGGTCCTGAAAGAGCTACCTGAGAAAGTGATTCTTAGTCTGAGATGAGAGAGGAGTCAGCCACAGGGAAAGCGGTAGGAAGCCAAAGTCTAGGGCTAGAACTGCTAGTGCAAAGGCCCTGAGGTAACAGATTTTAACTTAGACACATTAGTGGGGAAGTTGGAGATGTTGGCAGAGATCAGATAATGAAAAGGCCTAAAGGATATAGAGAATGGTTTGGATTAATCCTGAGTGCAGGGGAAGCATGGGATTTTGAGTTAGTCCAAGTATGAATCTCACTTGAGTGATTGCATGAAAGTCTGTAACCTCCCCCATCCTTGCTATTTCTCCAGATGAAGACCAACTTTTCAGGGTAATGGGGAGGTTTAAAAGTGGGAACATCTGTGGAATCCTTAAAACACTTGGCACATAAAGACTCGCTATGTGGCGACTTAAATGGTCTGTTGTGAGCCAGGCGTGGTGGCCCACACCTGTAATCCCAGCGACTTGGGAGGCTGAGGCAGGAGGATGGCAGGTTCAAAGCCAGCCTCAGCAAGGTCAAGGCACTAAGCAACTCACTGAGACCCTGTCTCTAAATAAAATATAAAAAGGGCTGGGGATGTGGTTCAGTGGCCAATTCCCCCCCAAAAATAAAATAAAATAAAAGATAGAAAAGAAAAATCTGTTGTGGTGCATACCTGTAATCCCAGTGACTCTGGATGATTGTAAGTTCAAGGCCTACCTTAGCAATGTAGAAAGGCCCTAAGTGACTTAGCAAGACCCTATCAAAAGAGCTGAGGGTGTGTGTCAGTGATGAGACCACCCTGGGTTCAATTCTAGGTACCCCTCTCCCACACAAAAAAAGTTGAAATGGAGTAATTTCAAATGCTGCTTCCTATTTAAATCAGCACTAAGAATTAGAATTTTGAGTCACATGTAGTAAAATACCTCCTTATTAAATAGTATTGTATGTTGTCATGTGGACTATAGGATTGGACTGGATTTTCTTTCAAATTATCTTTTGTAGCATAATATTTAAGGGAATATCTGTTATTCAAGTGAATGTTCTCCCTTGGCTAATATTCAGGCAAAAAGATCAGTTTTGTTTATATGGTAATTTGCATATTTGTCAACTTTCATTGTACATAATTATTTTTTTCTATTTGTCACTTAAATGATCATAGACATGCATTTCTTAGTGCTTTGGAATTTGCAACATTTCTGAGCATCTTTTGATATCTATAATGGAAGTGCAGTTTCCCTCAAATCTGTGGTTCTCAAATTTTTAGCAGGTATCAATGACCCAGGTTTGCCTTGCATGTCTGAGTCCCAATGGGTCCCCAGTGGTGCCAATGCTTCAGGTGAACTGGAAACCACATTCTGAGCCCCCTGCCTGAAGCCAATGGAAAAGTCACTCATTTAAGTGATTGTTGACTGTTGAAGACAGATTTTTATTCTAAATTTATCCTGTATTTCTTGCTGAATGATTAGTATTGATATTAGTTAGAAATATTACTATAAAACAAATGTTCTTAAGGAACAAGAAGTAACTCTCAATCACCTTTTCAGCTTCAATCACTGATTATTGACACCTTGTATGGCAGCGGATTTCAGAAAATAAAAGAATATTTTGAACAGAAAGAGAGCTACCTTCCTCAAAAATATAATCATCTTCTATTACACCATCTTCACAGATCAATAAATAAGGCAAGCAAGTTGTTTCTTTGGGGGCAAAGATACCAATGCACAACTAATTGTAAGAGCTTTAATTTGGTGTGATCTGATGCCTAGGAACTGGATAAAAATGAATTTGAGTATGTTTCACTGTTGCTGAAATGTATTCAGCAATTCTTCAAAGATGCCCTCGAGGAAGATGAGCTCTTGCTAATTGAGCAGGGACTGATCCTGAAGATAAGTGTCACACTTTAATTTCACATGACTGTGGGTGACTTCTAGTGCGAGGGGTAGTGGGGATGGCTCAGTGGTAGATTGCTTGCCCAGCATGCAGAAAGGGTCTGGATTGAGTCCCCAGCCCCACAACACAAAAATTAATGTGGATTCAGTGAAGTCACTAGTTTGAGTTTCTGTTCTTTTGAAATCAAATATGAAAAGGAATTGGTATCCATTCTTATCTTTCAATCAAATCAAATTCAATACACATCTCCTGTGTTTTTTTTCTGGGTAGAGTACATTGGCAGTGTTCAGAATCGAGTCAGACACAACCCTTCCCCTTGATAAGCCTATGCAGAAGTGGCCTGTCTTCGGTTGTTTTAGTGAATTTGGGGCAGATGGGGTGAGTCGGACACAGTCTCCATAAGTATTTTAGTAGACTTTGTTAGCAAGGTTAGAATTAGAAAAATTATCAACCTTCCCTTTCAACACCTCACTCTTCCTGCTTCTTAAACCCTGGATAAATCTGAACAAACAAACAAAAATGTTTTTGTTTATTTAAAGTCCCTCCAGTTATAAATTTTTATTTTAAAAATTAACAGGAAAGTAACATTACAAGCACCTTTATTAGTCCCATCTGGCAGGAAAGCAGATTTCAATCCCTCACTGCAACTCTTTCATGGCAAGGTTTTGCAGCCCTGGGATGGTGTGCTGGTGGCAGGGAGAAGGGCAGGCAATGGAGGATGATCTGGTCTGCAATAGAGCCCTCGATTGTTTCCTTTGGCTCTAGGCCCTGGAATATATTAAGACCAGGTTGGGCCAAGAAGATCTGTCTGCCCCTTTTCTACCCTCAATTACCAGTAATTATGGGGCTGCCCCTTCAGGGGGGAAGAAAAGTAAATTCTAGGCTTTTCCAAATTCCTGGAGGGAGGGGCCTTTAAAATGTTTGCAAGGGACCTTAAAGACTATGTTTTTATTTTGCATTTAATTCATTTAACACCCTGATACACTGAAGCAGAGAACAGGTAGCAGAAAAGAGGGCTAAAACCCCAAAGGAGATGAGCAGCAATGTCTAAGAGAACTTTGGAGCTTAGGAGTTGAGTTAGACTATGTCTCTGCTTGATTTTCCTATTCGATTTAGGAATACCCTTCCTATGTCAAGTGCTACATCAAGTCCCCACTGGATTTGGAAGTCAAATAGGAATTTCCATATTGCATCCAAGTTCTAGTTGGTGATGGTAATTTTATAATTGGGCACCTTCTAAAACACCTTTATTTCCTGTAGATTTTTGCCAAGCAGAACAGATCAATACTATCAAAGAGAATGGGGTCTGGAGTCTGTACTTAAAAGCAGTTGTTTTTCGGCTCAACACAAAATGGGAAGTTATTCTACTCCATAGAATAAGGATTTCCTACAGAGAGGAATGAATGTTGTCCTGTACCCTAAGGTCCAGAAGGATTCAGCAACTTGTCCTACCCTGTGTTCTTAAATCATTGTGTCTAGCTTCTGGTAATGACACAGCTGTGGGGGCAGCCAGGTCATCTGCTAGATGATGTATGATCATGGCACATAACTAGGTTTAGTGAGGACTTCTACTCCCAAGTATTGATCAATTAATGTGGTGTTTCTCTGCTTCTTTAAATCCAACAACTGGGGGAAATCTGTAAAGGAGATAGGCTTGAGGGGATAGATGGAATGGTAACAAGTGTGTATTTAAAACCATAGAATTTTGAACATAAGGAGAAAGAAAGTATTGCTTTAGCTGCAAGTTCTGCTGGAGAAAGGGGCATTTCTTCCTGAGGGCTGTTAGAGAACAATTTGCTTCAGAAGGTGAATGATTTGATGTACATGTGTCTAGTAAAAGATGAACTTGAAACAGCACTGACTCTCAGTACTTGCTGTACATCACAATCACACAGTTTTAACAAACACCTCCTAGGCCCTGTCACCAGGGATTCTGATTTCTGGGTCTGCGATAGGTCCTAGGCATTGGATTTTCATACCTGTGTTTTCCTGATGTACAACCAGAGTTGAGAATTGATTGGCTTATAAAGTTATAAAGCAGGGGTGACTTGGGTTCTTGACTGTAATGTGCACAAAATTTCAAAGGCCCTGCTCCTATGGGAGTTGTTCATCAAAAGCTCACGTTACTAATTCTATGTTAATCTAATGATTTCAAGCTATGCACATAGGATGTTTTTCCTGAGTGATCCAAATGATCCAAAGGGGTTCTTTGCTTTATGAAGCAAATGCATTTTAGAGGTGGGGTTATAGAAGTTTATTTTAAGTCATAGCAACTTGCTGTGAAACTGGATATATACTCCTATAGAAAAAAATCTTCAGTTAACTGAAAGCTTTTGACAAAAGAAAGGTGGCCAGGCCTGAGGCACATTTACGAAAGCCTTGAGTACTGCAGGAGCACTTCCTAAATTGTGCTACTTTTCCTTTTTTAACTACAATGCTGGGGATGGAACTCGGTCTCTTTCATGCTAGGCAAGTGCTCTACCACTGAGCCATGTCCCCAGCCCTGCACATTTTCTTTAATTTATTTTCCATAGCTTCTCAGATCCACAAGATTTTCCTCTGAGTTGGGAAGGTTTGTTGATCTCAAACTTTCCTCGCAAGCCCCTTTATGCAACTTTCTGACCTCCATCCTGGCCAAGTCTGTCTGTCCTGCTGATATCAGATAACTTACTGTACTTGTGCGGCAGCTGGGCCCCATTCTGACGTTCTACATGGGAGGCTTCAGAGCCAGGCCTGAGCTGCTAGGGTATGGGCAGAAGTCTTAAGGATGATTTTGCTCTAGTGAGAAATTGTCTTGTGAAGTTTTATAGCATAGGCAGTAGTTATTCAGTCTCATGTGGTTCTGTCTGGGTTTCTCCCCATGTACATGGTTTCCTGGTTTGAGAGAACAGTGGGATTTCTGACCACAGAAGATCTAGCCTCAGATGCTTCACTGATTGGTGTTTTAGAGGACTTCTTTGACACTCTGCTGGTAAGTGTGGAGAGACGTTTCACGGAGCAGATGCCACGGGTACTGGGCAGGAAACTGATCAGGATTCATGGCTTTTTATACAATATGACTTTCATAAAAAGACTCTAATGTCTTAGTGGAGTATTATGTGAACTAGTAACAAACATTAATATGCAACTAGTACAGAAAACTGAGAGGTTGAGAGGTGATTTATTTTTTATATACAACTGTATTTTCAACCAGATTAAAGCTGATACACTCATTTTCTTTTTTTAAATTTTGATTCATTGTACACAAATGGAGTACAATTATTGTTTTTCTGGTTGTACACGAAGTAGAATCTTACTATTTGCATATTCATACATGTACATAAGGAAATGATGTTTGTCTCATTTGATACACTCATTTTATTTTATTTTTGTTTTTGTTTTTTTGTTTTTTTGGCGGTGCTGGGGTTTGAACCCAGGGCCTTGTGCTTGCCTTGCCAACTGAGCTATATCCCCAGCCCTGATTCACTCATTTTAATAGAGTGAAACTCCAATAGACTTTCTTGAAGAATCTTCTAGATTTAAAGTTGACTCTTGCCTATTAGGAAATATTAGCACTTATTAATGTTATAGTGCCATTTTAGAATATGAGCTGTACCTTTTCTTTCTTTTTTTTTTTTTTAGATTATTTCCAGGAGTAGTAGTAAAGGTAAGTATATTTTTAGCTGCTAATTGCTACTAATAGAATATTTTGGTAAAGGGAAAAGGTTTAAATGACATGAGTGAAGTGGGTGTAAGCTTCATATTTGGGTCTATGGGTCACTTTATGGTATTCATATTTTGATGCTGGCATGCATTTTATTATAGAGGATTCTGGCTGTTTTCCTCTATTCAAGTAATGGTCACTCCCGTCATTCCAAACCAGCAAATGTTTAGTGCTGTGATTTGAATATGGTTTGCCCCCCAAGGGTTCACAAACTGTCAACTTGGTCCCCACAGCGGCAGTAATGAGATGTGGTGGATCTTTGAGAGGTGGGCAGGGCACAGCTCTCAAGAAGGCATTAATGCAGGTGTTTGGGTCTGGATTAGTCCCTGTGAGAAAGGGTCTTAATAAAGAGTTTGGCTCTTGGGTCTTAATCTGCTGCTTCCTGTCTGGCCGTGTGACCTCTTCTGCACGTGTATTCCATCATTGTGATGCCATCTACCTGAGGCCCTCACCAGAGCCAAGCAGAAGATGGCATCATGTTCTTGAACCTCTAGACTGAACTAGAGGTTCTTTGTAAAGTACCCAGCTTCAGGTATTTTCATTATAGCAATAGAAAATGGACTAAGACACAAACTGGCAAAAGTTTAGCTATTATTGATTTCACTTGGGGCTGATTTACAAGCCTTTCTCTTTCAAGAGTGTTAAAGGTAAAATTCTAGAAAATTTGGAAGTTAGGTGGTTGACTTTGTTCTAAGTAGTCCAAGTTAAAGGTAATTTTACATTTTGAATTTTGACTCCATGAAATCAAAGATGGACTTAAAATATGCAAACATTTCAGAAATCTGGGCTATATTAAAGTGGATACAACATTTTCCTATGGTACATCTTATTTTTCTTTTGAAAAACTTATCAACAATATATTTCTACAATGGGGTGATGTCTGGTAATTGAGGAAATTCCACACTGAAGCTGAAGTATGCAAGGTGATTTTTTGAAAGTTCTCATCTAAGTCAGTGCATCCAAGTATTTTCTAGTGAATTTTTTTATGAACTTCATCTATGACGGGAACCATCTCTAAAACTGGTTGATAAAATGGACAATGATTAAAATGTTGTCTTTTGTAACATTTTAAGAGCTTTCTTTTATTAACAGCAATGTGTATTTGCTGCATACTTGAACTGATATAAATATTTGAGCTATCGGTCTGCGGTCATTGCTATTTTTATGGATTCACATGATCCTTGGAATGCAACCTCATTGCCCCATGGGGACGAAACGCTGTAGATAGCTGCCTTAGTCTTCTCTGACTGCCCAAACAAGATACCATAAACTGGATGGTTTTAATATTTACTGCTCACAGTTCTTTTTTCTCACAGTTTTGGAGGTGTGAAGCTGAAGATTAGGGTACCAGCAGAGTGGGACTTCCTGCTTTGGCCTCACATGGTGGCCAGAGCCAGATTTCCTCTGGTGTCCCTTCTTCTCAGGGCACCAATTCCATCATGAAGGTCCTACCCTTGTGGCCTCATGTAGCCTAATTACCTTCCAAAGGCTCCCTCTCAAATGCTATCACACTGAGGGTAAAGGCTTCAAAATAGGAATTTTGGGGATGGAAGTGGCAGTTTTCACATGTGTGGCTGACAGGTGTCTCACATGAGTGCCCAGCCTCTGCAGAGTTGGCCTAATCCCTCTGAAGTAGAGAGTGTTTTCACTGACCTCCTTCCCACCTCCTTCCCATTGATAGACCTCATCACTCCTTCCTATTAATCCATGGTTTATTACACGTGTTCTGTTTTTGTGATTCCTTTGCTTTGTGTTTTGATGCATGGATTGTTTTCCTTCTCAGTTTGCTCCTGTTCAGTGATGTCAATGATTCACATCCTAGTTTTTTTTTTGTCGATAGTTACTTTTATCAACATCAAAGTGATAGTGCCTTGTTTCTTGTCAATGTATGATGAAGAATTTAAAATGGTTTTATCTCCACTGTTTAGTTTTAGGTCCAACTTATGCAGCTTTGTAAATATTTGCTGTGTCTTGTGTTGCATTCTTGACTGCTATTTCCATTATGGCTCTGTCTGCTATAGTATATCTTTTTTTTTTTTTTTTTTTTTTTTTGCGGGGCTGGGGATTGAACCCAGGGCCTTGTGCATGTGAGGCAAGCATTCTACCAACTGAGCTATATCCCCAGCCCTGCTATAGTATATCTTGAAGAGCATTGTGGGGTGTGGTTGGGACATGGTCAGAGCTTGAGATCATTTGAGGATGTCTTCCCCACCCACCCAGGACTGAACTCAGGGGTGCTTAACCACTAAGACACATCTCCAGACCTTTTTAATTTTGAGAGAGGGTCTCATTAAGTTGCTCAAGGCCTTGCTGAGTTGCTGAGGCTGGCCTTGAATTTGTGATCTTGAGGATGCCTTTCTGGCTTCTCTACAATATTCTGGCTTTGCAGGCTGTCCCCCTCTGCTCCACTTCTCTGCAGTTCTTTCAAGACGACTTTCCTCACTGCTCTGTGCATTCAGGGTGGTTTTCCTGGTTGGTGGAAGCTGTCAGCAACTGGGGCTTGGTGCTTACAGATTCACACCTAGGGGAAGAAAGGTTTGCTTTCTCCAGATAGCAAACAGAAGCCCTAACTTTGCTCTCATTGGATGCCAGTGCTCCCAAAATGAACCAATCACTGAAAGATGAATGGGATGCTGCACACTCCCAGCCAATCAGGATTCACCTCTGCAACTGGTCAGTCCAACCAAAATGGCAGACTGCTCCCTGACAAGAGGAGATAAAGATGATATGATTATTTTTCTATTTCCCCCATTTGTAAGTTCATCTATTTTCATCTGTTTTGGTCTTCATATGCATCATCATTTCATTTTTCCCCTCTGCATCTTGATGTGTTTTCAAGTTTTTCCTGGAAGTCATTGCTTTAATTCTGCTCTCCTGCCTCTGCCATAGACTTCGATTCTGCGATCGCGTATTTTTTTTTCCCTGCAAACCCACAGGTGGTGGTGATCTGCCTCTGCCCTCCGTCCATTCCTACTCGTGTGCTTGGTTTTGCACACTACTGTTTTCTTGGGTATCCTGCCTACTGGCAGCCTGCTAGGTTTAGTCAAATGGTGTGAAAGAAGAGGCAGGGGGGAGCAGATAGGCCATTTCTCACCCTCCTTCTCTTTAGCTGTCATTTCTGGAAATACCTGCATAGTCCCTGTGGCTGGTTTGGAATTGTAGCTTTTGCTGCATGGCCTCAATTCCTGGGATCTGGTCATTCTGCTTGCTTCTCGTGATGCTTCAGCCCTAGAGAGTGGGGATAGGAGGGTGATGGTCTCCAATCTCTGGGTTGCCACATTGGTCCTAGTTTGGTTTCTCAGCTCTTCCTAGTCATCATACTGAATTCCCTATAGCAAATTCCCTCTGATTGGAAGATCTAGAATGGCTTGGATTTTTATTCATGTTTCTATTTACTTCTGTTTTCATTTAGGACCACTGCTTTCTCTCCTAAATCAAATTTCTTGTATAGTGCATGTTCTTTTGAATTTTGGCAGGATATGAGTTGGATGCTTTTTAAATGTGTTTCCAGTATTTTCCAAAAATCACAAACTTTTCTGCTGTCTCCTAATTAGCCGTGTTTTCCTTTTCCTCTTTCATAGAGCCATATACTCTTATTTTCTTTCAATGCTCTCAAAATGAAAACATGGAATGGTACGTGGGATTTGCTAATTAGCAGGGTACACAGACATCTTTAGGATCTTATGCTGTCCAGCTGGGCTCTGTTAGAAGCTTTCCTTTGGATTTTAAGCTGGTGGGCCCAGACTCTTGCCACATCTCTGGTTCCCAGAGATCATCCTGCTGATGAGGTTTGCTTGGATTGAGGAGAGAGGTCTTTTATATTTCGACTTCCTCGATTGGGTTCCCATAATTTCATGTGTTACTTGGGTTAAAAAGGATATCCTTTGTAATAATTCACAAGTATACATCTGAACCTATCAGTTATACAATGACCTTACCATGAGTTTTTGCAGTATGCAATATTGTCACCTCATATCTTAACATGTGCACAAATGAAACAATCAATAAGGTTCATTTAATAAGCATAGAATAGTATTACATACCCTGTTCTTTGTATGTACTGACATATTAACAGCTTGAAGTTTCTCTGGTTGTGTTATTTAATAAGGGCCAACATTTTATTTAAAAATCCATGCTTCTCTATCAGTGCAAGATCTTATAAGATTTTTGTTCATTAAATACACATAAAAAGCATGAAGAAACCACAGGACCTGCACTTTGCCAATTGCTGTCTGGGAATAATGTAGCTTTGCTCAAAGTGATGACCACAGTGACAAGGTACTTTGTATGAGCTGTTATTTCCCTTACATCTATGTAATGTAAGGCTGTTGTGACCTGGGGATTCTATAACTCCAAACACTCTATAATAAGTCCCCTGCCCATGCGATATCATTCATATATTTTTTTCCCCCTGAATTGTTTACTACTGTGGCTGAGCCTACTCCGTGGCTCCCAGTCCTTTCTTCTTCTGTGCAAGACTCATTTTTCTTACTCCTCTTGACATATATTGGATTATTTTAAAATTACACTTTCAGGGAAAATCCAGATGTTGGATTCCTTTATCCTCAACTTAGGATTCCTGGTGACGGAAGAGACTGTAAAGTTGTCAATCCAACAGGAGGTAAGTCGCAGGTGAGGAGATGGGCAGCTTGCACCAGAAAGCTTGGGGAGAGTCGCCCATCAGCCCCCGTGCTGGTCCTTCTCCATGAACGCCTTCTCTCATCCCTAAAAGGCTCTGAAGACTCTGAACGGCATTTTGCATGGTGTGTCTCGTGAAGAGAGAAAAAAGTTCCCTTTGTCGGAAGGCGCTTGTCATCTCATGTAAGTGACCTTGTACTTGGTTATGTGATTTTTCAAGGGCAAAATCTCCACTTGTACTACTTGGTTCTCCTGAGACCAGGTTAGTTCATTCCTCCCGTCAGTAAGTGCTTTGTGCACTAATAGGTATCGGGCACTGTGCTAGGCAGTGAGGAACTGGAAGGAAAAAGGTAGATGTTGCTAGATTCTTGTTTCATAGTATAGGAATTTTTTCTTTCTTTTTTTTTTTTCTTTTTCATTAAACAGACAAATGCTTTCTTGTGGTTTAGATTATTTTGACAGTGAACGTGACTTACATTAGGGACTCATAGAAGAATGTCAGGAACATGGGCTTAGAGCCAGGTTGCATGGTTTTGAGTCCCAGTTTTGCCATTTATCCAATTGTGCATGAACCATAGCCAAAACCTCATTCTACCTCAGTTTAGTTTATTTGCCCGTGAAATGGAGTGAAAAAGAAGTATGACTTGATGGTTATTATAAAGGTTAAGTCAGGCAATCCACGTAGTGATTAGCATATAAAGAGTAAAAGAGTAAATGCTCCAGGTTACTAATCTTTAGCTAAACCAATAGGGTATGAAATTTGTATTGCTTTTCAAATGATAGATTTTTTTGTTGTTGTTTATTTTTTGGTGACCCAGTTGCAGTTTTATAGTTTCTAGGATGTGAAATTTGGAGGTAAGGTGGTAATATACAACCAAGGAAAGAGTAAAACCACCCTGCTTGGAAATTTGAACCTAAACCCATTGTTGTGTGGTCCCCTAAGACCATGGAACTCATCATTATGGCACCCCATCATTCACGTGACAACCATGACTCAGGTGTTCACCATAGTGCAGAGTCTGGAAGAGGTGATTGGCAGGCCCAGAGCTCGTTGCCTTAACGTTCGTCCCTTTTAACTGTCTTTCAGGATGTAGTTTTCCCACTGAATAAAAAATAAACCATATATATTGAGTACATTAATGAAGTCAAGACTCTTAATGGTATATTTAGATTAGGAGAGCAGCTGACCTCTGTTTTCACGATTCCAAACTAATCTTAGAAAATCTAGAATATTCTGGACTCCAGGTCAAAGGGGAAACTTGGAAGCATAAAGTTAAGCAGAACTCAGTGGTACTGTCTTAAAGCTTGTGTTCAGTGGTAACAAATAGATCAATTTATAAGAAACTGAACTAACACAGGTTTCTTAACAAATCCATTCTTTAAAGCAGATTTTCAGACATTAAAACAATCACTCTTGTTAGCATTTAGTCAAAACTCTAAAATCAACATACCATATGGAAAACTCTAAGATGAATATGTAGTAGCTTAATCCCATTATATCTTTAAATTGATCAGTTTTGAAAATTGGATCAAATAGCACATAGTATATACTCACAGGACTAGGTGTCAAATTATGTAAAAGGATATGAATCCTCATAGACAGGTGAGGGCATTGATCTTATAACTCTAGAGCTGTGTTAGGTGAAACCTCAGAGATCACTGGATCAACTTTACAGAGAGGGAAATAAGACTTCAAAATGTATAGTGGCTCTGGCTTCACACACACACACACACACACACACACACACACACACACACAACCCATGTAGATGATGTATTAACTTGAAGATTTTTTTTTTCCACAAAAATGTATTGGGAGCAAAGTGAAAATTCAGATGGAATTTGAAATTGTTGCAAAAATATGTATCTTGGTCTTAAAATTTGATGCCCATCCAATAAAATTTTACCTCTTGATCTTCATTTCAGTAACATGTGATCTGTCTAAATGTTTCAGGAGGAACCTCGCACGGACAATCGTGACTGTGGGTGGTAAGAACTAGCTTGAGTTTTAAATACTTAGAATATTAAATATTGGACACCATTTTAAAATGAACGTCTTGGATCAATTATGGTCAAATTAAGGATAATTAAAATTCTGTTTTTAATTTGATAAAATTTAAAAACATGAAGAATAAGTAGAGGTGGGTTGTAGCTCATTGGCAGAGCACTGGCCTAGCATGTGTGAGGCACTGGATTCCATTCTCAGCACCACATATAAATAAATAAAATAAAGGTCCATCAACACCTAAAACAATATTTTTTAAAATAAAAAAATACGTAGATGCTTATTTACTCACCAGCTGGTTCTGTCAAATTTTGGTATTTTGCCACATTATTTTTAAATGAAATTATTCTAAATAAAAGAAGTCAGAATCACAAGTTAAGTCCCATGTCCATGTTCCAAATTCCATTCTTCCCTTCTCTTTGACTTGGATTTTTTTCTTCATTCCCAAGCATCCTTTTCTACTTGTTTTCTGTGTATTCATAAAACAACATACATTGTTTTTACAGATTTTAAAAGTATCATATAAATGCCATCCTATTGGACATATCCAGTTACATCTCCTTTTGACTCTTATGACATTTGAGATTTGAACATATCAATATGTAGTTTTAGTTTATCTGCCGTGAAATACCATAACTGATCTTGATATTTTTCTTTTTGTAGTAAAAATATTTTAAGGCTTTTCAATCTGATTTTATTACTATTTTAACATAGCTAAAATATAAAACACATAGCTTTAAAAAATTGGTGTCTTCTGACCTCTTGTTTATATTTTTCTCCTAATGATTCTTAAACATAATTTAAATGCTCCAGGAGACATCTTATAAGTGAAAGACACAATGCTAGTCTGCTAAGTTGGAATTTTTCCCTGTATCTTCTAATTGGTGCATTATAATTATACATATTAGTGGGATTTATTGCTACATATTCGTCCATGTGTATGAGGTAACTATAATTCAGTCAGTATCATCCCCCAGTATTTTTTCTTCCCTCCCCTCCCCCTTCCCTGATTTCATCTTCTGGTTTACCTTCAATTTTCATGAGATTCTCCCCCCCCACCCCTTTCTTTGTCTTTTTCTTTTCCTCTTTCCTTCCTTCCTTCCCTTCCTCCTTCCCTCCCTCCCTCCCTCCCTCGCTCCCTCCCTCCCCCGCCCCCAGGCATTGAACCCAGGGGTGCTTAACCACTGAGCCACATCCCCAGCCCTTTCTGTGTTCATACCCCACATTTTCTTTATCCATCCATAGGATGGAATTTCCCTGAGCAGGTGCTAACTTCAGAACCTGCATGTCTTGTTGCCTTGTGCCCAGAATCACTCACGTCAGCCCCGTTTTTACTCTAGATTATGACCAGCAGGTCACTCTGTCCGAGGCACTGTGTAGAATGACGACCAGAACATCCAGGGGTGACCTTGTCCATCAGTGGTTTGATGATGAGGTCCTTGCTGAAGCTTTCAAGGAAATTAAGGATCGAGAATTTGAGACGGTGAGAAGCTTGTTCGTATAACGTCCTGGTTGGTTGGTGTTTGTTAAGCATCTGCTCAGTCCTTTCCTGTGCATTGGGCTGGATGGAGTTTTCTTTTTCTTCACTGTGATGAAGTGGCTGTTCTTAAGCTTCTGTTCCACCTGACAGTGAAACAGTTTTGAAGGCAACCCGAGGCCAGATGGGGAGATGAAGATGGAGCTCTGAGACTGGGTACTGAGCTCTGTGAATTGATGGGTCCAGTCTAAGAAATGCATGGGAGAGAGGAGCAGTTCTCCACGAACCTTGAAGTGGGCAGAGAATTGGAGGAGGAAGGAAAGGGCATTTGAGCCTTGCAAAGAGCGCTGGCATGGTGTGCTCCAGAGGCCAAGGAGTATTATGGGGTGGTTGTGCTGTGTGCCATGCAGCCTTATACCATTTCGAGGAACAATAACTTTCAGCCTCTTCCATGCAACCCCAGTCGTGTCTTTGAGTAACTCAACTCTATCCTAACAGCTAAAGCATTTCCCCTCTTATTTTAAAAAAGTTCTTAAAATGAGAGACTCTTAGAAAAAGGTAAAATTCATAATAACAGTGCGTGTATTAATAAGACCTCTCAGGTTCAACGTGCCACGTGAGCAAGATTCGTACAGGATTCAGATTGTATGAAATCTGGACCTCTTCTGTTTATCTCCAGTTCAGAGCTAGAGCCCTGCACTTGATTCAGTACCACCTCAATGGAAAGCCCATGAGCTCGGGGGCTGTTCTGGACTTGGGCTTGAGTCCTACCACCCTGACTTACGTGATGCATGTATTTTGGTCAGGTAGATGACTTGTGAAGCCACAGTGTCCTCCCCTGCAAAATGGGAATAGATCCCACATCAAAATGATGAGCATTCAATGAAAGAAATGGAAAGCACCTGGGATCAGTTTCCTCTGGTCACTTCCTCATCTGCAGGGCAATTTGTCTACCATAGGAGAAAAGCAATTACCTTGTTTCCAAAATCATTTCCACCCATCAGGGTTCTTGGCTTCTTAATTGAATTGCTTTCAGTTAAGGAAAATTGGTGGTGGAAAATACAACCCAGAGTTGCTACATTTTTAGGATTTGTGATTGACTGTGCTGGACAGGTGTTAGGGAGGTGGATACTAAGGGAGATGGCTCAATATTGTAATCTTGGGCTTTTTTTCTTGATTATTCATGAAGCAGTTGTGTATATAACTTTTAGAGACCTAAGTATTTATTGACTAAAAACTTAATGCTGGGGTGAGGAGTAGTTATTTCCAGAAATATATGCCTGGGGTATTGTCTTTTTGGTACAAAGACAAAATAACGAGTTCTCATGAAGCCTGATGATGTTACTGGATCCTGGATGTTTGGAAGCAAACACTGGCCTCTGCCTGCTGGTTGGGGTAGTATTAAATAAGATATTTTGGATTTTTAAAAATAAAAATTGCCATTATTTTTTTTTAAAGGATAGTCGACTCTTTCTCAATTATCTCAACAACAGACTTGGTGAGCAAAGAAGGTAAGATGTTTCTCTGGGTGTTGTTTCCTTGACTAGTTATGTTCTAGAAGGGTCTAATATTTTATAAGAATTATTAAGGATCTGTCTCATTTCAGGTGAGAAATAGGATCCAATTCTTCTTGAATGCAATTCTGTGGTTCATTGATGAGAAATCTAAGATGATCAGATCCTTTCTGCCTTAGTGACTCACGTGAATGTTTAAACAAATTATCTGCCTTTAGCATGCTTTTTGATTTTGTATATTTTATTTTTAACCAGGCATCCTTGAGTGAGTCTGTAGATCTTATGAAGAGCAAGTTCATACAGACTTGAGGTCACTGGGGATACATATATCATGGATGGTTACATCCCTGAGACAATAATTGTTACATTCACCCCTTTCCTTAGGAATCTTGCAGAATAATTTAACTGAGTTACATACTGCTAAACCTGGCTTCCGTCCTGAGAGTAGATTTCCATTTGCAGAGTTGAAGCCCCTACTGGTCTCTGTACAAGGAGACACAGTGGCCCACCCTAGTTATAGATGCTTGTTGCAGACCATTTGTAGGTTGTATGTGGGGTTTATTCTTATTTTTTAATGGTGAGGTGTTTTGCAGGGTCTATTCATTTCCGTGTATTGCTGCTTTTGCTGATGAGCATGAGGTATGTTTGTCTGTCATTGGGGGTGGAGAGGGTGATGTGCAAGGAAACCTGTAGTTAGGTTAGATTCTGTTATCACTTAAGGGCTTTATACAAAGGTTGCCAACTTCTAGTGATCTCAGCTTTCAAACTGATCATGGTGTACCATAACCAGGATGCATCGCCGGTAAGTGTAGGGTCTACTGTTACTACTGTGCAGAGGAATTTTAGGGTCCACACTGTCCACATGTCAATTACAGGAACCTTGACTTATTTTGCCCTATTCATGGGTAACATCCTTTATGTCTGGACTTTCTCCTCTGGTTGATGCCTCCCGCTTTCCTGACCAGCCAAGGCCATACTCCTTTTCTTCTACCTTGTTGTTGTAAATATCATACCAGCTACCCCTAAGAAGAAAGTATCTTTATAACACAAGTGATTGATAGTGTATACTTTCTCTCTCTCTCTCTCACTTTCTACCTTGTACTTTTTTTTTTTTTTTTTTTGAACCAGGGATTGAACTCAGGGGCACTCGGCCACTGATCCACATCCCCAGCCCTAGTTTGTATTTTATTTAGAGACAGGGTCTCACGGAGTTGCTTAGGGCCTCACTAAGTTGCTGAGGCTGGCTTTGAACTCGCGATCCTCCTGACTCAGCCTCCCAAGTCGCTTGGATTATAGGCACGCGCCACCACACCCGGCTCTACCTTGTATTTTAAAGCCAAGGTTGACCAGCTGCTTCCTGCCTTTTCTTTAGTCTCTAGAGGAACAAATTCCTTTTACCCACAAGGGCCCTGACCCATAGTGTCTCATTTGCAGGGTGAAATCTTCAGGGGCCTTAGAACTTTGACTCGGCTGGGGATTCCAGGACCCCATCTTTATAATGTCCTCATTAACAAGTTCTTTAAGTTCAGAGCCTGTGTTAGTCTCTTGAGCTAAACTTTGAACTCGTGAACACACATTCCTTCTCTCTAGAGGTGACATTGGTAAACCGATCCCTGTATCTCAATTTGACCTGCTTTCCTCTGGTGGTCTGAAGTTTCCTCTCTCCACTTGGCTCTAAGACTTCCGAATTTCCATCAGGCCCCTTGCACTGGCTTCTGGTGGCATATTGTGAACAGAGATCCTCATTCAGCTCTTTATCCATTAAAAACTGGGCATGCATGATGAAAAGATGTCCAAGCAGTATTTTTTATTGGAAAAGCAGGCTGTAGAATACCAAGTATGGTGTTTGACCCATCATTAGGGAACAAGAACTTTATATATACACAGGTTGAACATCCCTGATCCAAAAATTAGAAATGCTCCAAAATTAAAAACTTAAACCCAGTGTGACCACAAGTGGAAAATTCCACATCCGACTTCATGTGATGAAGTCAAAACACAGTATACTAAAAATACTGTATAAAATGGCCTATGTGTGGGGTGTATGTGATATGTAAATGAATTTTGTGTTTAGATTCAGGTTCTATCCCCAGGAAATCTCATTGTATACATGCAAATGCTCCAAACTCTGAAAAGGTATGAAATGCTTTGGGTCTTGGGCATTTTGGATAAGGGCTACTCAACCTGAATGTCCTGATACTTACCTACTAAACCCTGTGCCAGGAACTGGAAAGGGCAAAGAGATTACTAATAGTACCTATTGAAAGGTACCTATGGGAAGTTAGGAGGCAGGCACCACACTATTTGAATTTTTCTTTAGTCCATTTTTACTGTAAGTATATATTATAATCAGTTAAAATGAAAATAATCTGAACTCAAGTCTTTATTCTAGTAGATGGTACCTTTTGAATGGTGATCTGTCATCTATTTAATCACATCTCCTTTTCCAAAACTGTGGATTGTTACTGCTTCACCATAGAACTGGCTTCTCCCTGATTCTTACCAGGAAGAATTGTCTAGTTAGTCATCTGACATTTAAGTATCTATTAAATATGCAAAGGACAGGGATTTTATTAGGAATGACTTGGTCATATAAAGCTGAGATCTTCATTTTGCACCAACTAGTCAGATCATAGAGGGCCCTAAATTATTAGGATAGTGCTGTTCCAGGAAAAGTACAAGTTCTTTCTTTTAGGAATTTTTAATCTGACCCTGTAGCATGATTTTTTTGTGTGTAATTTATGTTGAAATTTTTTTACAGATGAGAAAGCCAGCAGATGAAAAATTAGAGAAATTTTGGATTGATTTCAACCCAGGAAGTCAGAGTGTCACTTTTTATATACACAGTGCTGAGGTAAGGAGGCTTAGTCCACTATTAGACCTACATGCTTCTTGTATTAAATGTGTGTTGTGCTCATGAGTGTCATCTGTGTACTTTCCCTAGAGTGCTTTCTGGGAGCCAGTAAGGATTTTGAAGGAAGCAGTGGTTAACTTCAGTGTAATAGGTAAGATGATGAGGATTTTAGGCAACTCCACGTCTAGCTCTGCATTTGATTGTATTTGCAGTATGTGTTAAAAACAGATGCCAATCACATCATGGGACAGAGGAAAGGCTGTGTGGTACAGTGGAAGGCTCACTATGCTCAAGGCAAGGTCTCCCAGGCATAGTGTTGGTGACTTCTTTGCTTTGTGACTTTGGGGTTCAACTGCCTAGTTTTTTCATCTCAAACATAGTTACAGTTCCCACCAGATTAAAAACAGAACCGCCACCAGGTGTTGTGGCCTATGCCTATAATCCCATTGACTGGGGAGGCTGAGGCAGGAGGATCTCGAGTTGTTCGAGGCCAGCCTCAGCTATTTAGTCACCAAGCAACTTAGCAACACCCTTTTTCAAAATAAAAAGGGCTGGAGATGTAGCTCAGTGGTAAAGCACCCCTGGGTTTAATCCCCAGAACCAAAAAATAAAGGCAGAACTAACATACAACTTTTCTAGAAGTTTCTAGAACTTTTCCATCAATATGTAATCCAGTGATTCCACTTTCAGGTATCTATGGAAAAGAATTGAAAGGAGAATGTTGCACTGAACACTCATGTTCATAGCTCCATTATTCACAACAGCTAAAAAGCGAAAATAACCCAAATGTTACTGAAGAATGAAGGGTAGAAGGTGAATGATCCCATCACATGCATGTGTATTCCGTATTATTCAGCTTCAGAAAGGAGGGAAATTCTGATACACGCTACAACATAGAGGGAACTTGAGGTCATTATGCCAAGTGACATAAGCCAGTGTCAACCCAACAAAATGCCGATTCCTACATATGAGGTACTGAATGTAGTCAAATTCATAGAGAAAGTGGTTTGGCACCTGTCAGGGGCTGTGGGAAGGGAGGAATGGATAGCAGTTCTTCAGTGGACACATAGTTTCAGTTTTGCAAAGATGGAAAAAGTTCTGGAGATCCAATTGTACAACAATGTGCATGTACTTAATGCTTTAGTACGTGGAAAATGTTTATCTACCAGGTAAAATAAACAAATTAAAAAATACAAATGATTATTTTTGAAATATCAAATAATGATATTTTTGAAAATTTTATTTTGTATAGGGTTTTTTTCAGTCGCAACTTAAAAAAACGCTTTGGGTGCCTGTCTTCCTCTCCCACAGTTGCAGTAACGACTGATCAACGAGTTCAAGGCACTTGTGCCACTTCTTCTGTTTCAGCCTCAGTCCTCGGACCCCTTTCCCTGGGTCTCCTTCGCTCGCCTTTCATCCCAGCCTGGTAGACGAGTGGGATGAGAGTCCTTAGTCTCGCTTAGCATCTCAGTTGTAATCATCCTTGATCAGGTTCCCTGAATTAGATTTTTAAAAAGAGAAGGCTGTATTTTCACACACATACATTTTTAGTTCACTGGGTTTACTAAAGAGGTAAAACTAAATATTGCATAAGTACATGGATGTTACACTTCTTTCCACAAAAGGTTTAAGGCAGCTCAAAGATTGATATCAAAATAATTGAAGTGGAAAATTGGAACTCTAGACAAGAATATCATGAAGGCTAATCTACAGTGGCCACAATACAGATTCACTTTTCCATTTTGTGATAGGATTGAATCCAGGGCCTCATCCATGCTAGGCAGGTTCTCTACCACAGGACCCCACCCAGCCCAAGGTTCACATTTACTGCTTAGCTTCCTGGAAGCCAGGGTGAAAAGTGAAATATGACCCATGAGCATCTCTAGAAACGTAAATTAGGTGTAGTCATAAATGTAAATTAGAAGTAACTTATACAGTAATTACTCACTAATTGAAGATATGTAAGATGTCATTGGTAATAGTAAATAAGGACTTTCTTGGGTTTTCCAACTTTTAAGTTCAACTCTGAACTTTGCTATGATCATAGTTTTCAATAGCCAATTTGTCAAAGTTAATATTCTATCCTTCACGAATAGATCATACTTCTGTGACATTTTGTAAATACAAAGCGCCGCCTTGTGGTATTTTGAGGAAGAAGGTGTTTCCATTTTTTATAGCTGAGGAAAATAAAGATTAACAGACTGCAAGCAAGACTTTGATCTTGTATACATAGAGCTTCCAGCTGGGGAGTTGGCAATGTATGTTGGAAGCTTGGTGTGGCCCTTGGTATTTCTTCTGACCCTCACGTGTTTGTGTTGATCCCCAAAGTCCGAATAGCTACTATATTTTTACAGTGGTTTTGAACCACTTTTGCAGCAGGGTTTTAGAGACTTTCTGTGCTGTGCTGTGTGGATGTCCAGTAAGATGAGTATTTGGGGGAGATCACTGAGCTTGACTCTAGGTCAACACTGTCTCATAGGAATAAAATGTGAGCCACATATTTATATTTGAAATTTTCTAGTAGCCATTTTAATTGAAAAGTGGATTACCTTCAATAATATTTTGTTAACTTAAGGTATTCAAAATATTAACATGAAATCAATATAGAGAACCATGTTCTCCTTCCTTGTTCTGAGTCTTCACAGTCTGACATGAAGGGCACACTTGCAGAGCGTCTCAATTTGCACTAGCCCCATTCCACGTTCTTTGCTGCCTTGGATGGCATGGATCTAGACCTGTGTCACTTTCCCTCTTTCAGTTCTCATCGACATGTGACTGTCGGCTTCAGCTGCTCTTTCACGGACTCCACTCCATTCTCTCCTGCTTCCATCTATTCTGTCCTTACTGCAGCTCATGCTTGGACTTGATGAATTTTGATGGAAGCAATTTTCTCCTCCAAAACCAATTACCACATGTCAGTGACCTCCTGGTAGGAGAGCCCAAGGAGGCTTCTGTTTGAGACAGTCTTCTCACTGATGCTCCCACGTCTCCTCTTTAAGAGGAGTCTGTTGAAATGAAAGTGGGTTATGCCATTTTGCATATCAGAAACAGTGGATTTTATTTTGAATTTTGAAATATGTGGGGTTCCAGAGAGAAAGAGAAAAAATATAGTACTTAGTGTATTTAGAAGTAAAATGCTTATGGTATGAGCAAAAGTCTTTAACACAATTCCGAAGAATCAAAGGCTGAATATTTCCTCTGATATGTGGATGCTAATTCACAATAAGTGTGGGATTAGTGGTATTTTGGACTAGACAGAGGGGAGGGGAGGGGACGTGGGAGTAGGAATAGGAATGACAGTAGAATGAATCAGACATTACTACCCTATGTGAACATGTGATTACATGTGTAACTCCACATGTACAACCAGACGAATGAGAAATTATATTCCATTTATATGTGATGTGTCAAAATGCATTCTACTGTCATGTATAACTAATTAGAACAAATAGTAAAAAGTCTCTTAAAAATTTTAAATTTCTTTGATAAAGTAAGCTACTTCCTATTGGAAGATCAACCAATTAATCGTGTATGCATATGTAAATAAAAATTTCAAAGTAATTTAATATGACTTTTCAACTTATTGCAGAGAAGTCTGAACAGCTAGTAAATACCCCAGTGCAATTATTAATAATTATAAAATTTCAAGCCCTTTAGTTTGCTGATGTACATGGTATACCGTATTTTTCATTAGAAACTGAGATGATCAAGATTTTTATCATTGACCTGAAGAACCCCATGATTATCAGCAAGAAAGAAGTGACAAAAATAGAAATCCATTTTGGTCTGCAGTTCGGCATATCACAGGCTGCTGTCCAAGCACTGGGAGAGGACAAACAGGTGGCAAGTTCCATTCTCTTCTTTGAAATTCTTAATTCTTTTGATTTTCTTACTAGGGTTTTTAGAAATTGGTGTCCTTGTTTGGATGTGAAGATTTGGTCCCCCAGAAACCTTGGTCTTTGGAAAGCCATGTGAACGCAGTGGAGACCTCTGGATTCGGATCCCAGCTCTTCCTTTCCACGTGCCGTTGCCTTAGCTGCGAGGACACAAAGCCTCTGTGTACCTTGAAATGCTTCATTCTGTCTCCATCAGCTCCTCACCATGTTCTTCCTGGAGTCATGCAGATCCCACTGGGCTACCTGGCACTTCCTGTTCTCCTGGCTCCATCTGACCCCAGGGAGAATCCTTAGGAGCAGGATTTCTTAGGGCATTTCCCCAAGTGCTCACTGTCTTGCCCTGTGGAAGGAGTCTATGCCTCTTCTAGATTGCAGTGGTTTCTATATTCTGACTTTAATGCTTCCTACGTGTGTACATGAACAAGAGCCTGTCTTTCACCATGACAGCTGGAAGGCAGGCAAGAAATCAGTGGCAAGACCTAAAATACTGTAGTAACCGCCAATAGGACAGAGAGAGGCCCAAGATCTGATGGGGAAGCCTTGGACCAACTTCCTTTTGGTTTGAATTGTACGTGCAGGCATTTGATTTATGATGGTGTGCTCTGTGAATAGTTTCCAAAGACCCCAGGAGAAGATAATTTCACAGGAAAAAATGAGAAACAATCACTTGTTAAAATTATCCCTTCCATTCTATTACCTGATGAATGGGTCTAGGTTTGCCTTTACTTATGGAAAACATCAAAATACATGTTTCCACATTTTGTAAAATGCATAAAATGTTTTGGGAGGAGAAGTGGGGGGTATGCATGGGATGAAGCCCCTGGAGGAGCCTCTGTGAGGAAAGGGTGGGATTGGAGGATCCTCTAGTGGGGCCTCCCTCCAGACTCATCCCACGAGACTCTACCCCCAAGTGAAGGGGGGATTAGATACCAAGGGGCTTAGACTTGGAGAGAGGAAGGATATTGCCTTAGTGCAGTCTCCATTGCTGCAACTGAGTACTGCAGACTGGTAATTGGTAAAGAAAAGGTTTTTTTGGCTCCTGGTTTTGGAGGTTGAGGAGTCCAAGTACGTGGTGCTGGCCTCCACTGGGCCTCTGGTGAGGCCTTCCTGTTGCCTTCTCACATGGTGCAGGGCGTCATGAGGCAAGATGGAGCAAGTGTGCTGGAGAGAATTCATGTTTTATCGCCATGTGAGCCATGCATGGGTCAATCCATGCATAAGGACGAACCTCTTAGGATCCCACCTCCCAAAGGTTCCACCTTTCAACACTGCTGCACTTGGGACCAGGTTTCTAACACATGAAATTTGGAGGCACATTCAAACCATAGGCATCAGGAGAGAGTGGTGGGGAGCAGGGTAATGGTCAGCCAGAGCTGGTTCTGGAGGGAGGGTGATGTATAAAGCTGGAAATAGTAAAAAGATCCTTCAGGAGAGGACAAATTGAAGATGGACGACTCCTAATTGATCCCTGTGCTGTATTCTAAGCTTTTTAAGTTGTTTCTTTTCTGCTTATTTTTAAGGCCACTGCTTTTGAAGGTCATGTGGCTTTTCGTTTGCATTTCAGATATTACCCCAACAGATGAAAACATCCTTGGAACTTTTTAGTAAAGTTAAAAAAGAGGATGGTGAGATTTCCAGTAGCCAAGAAAGAGCAACAGGTATTTTGAGAAATAATAAAATTCTGACTCCAAATTTCTATAAAAGCACTCATAATACCTTACTTGGAATTGTGGCTATGTAAGTAGCAAAAGTTTGAAAGAAGAGCTGCCGTAATTCTCCAATCATTCTCCATCTGATACCACTCCAGCGGACCCACAGGAGTGGCTGAAGAACAGATACTGAGTAGCAGGAGGGTCCAGGGAGGGTCCTGTCCTACCCAGAGCCCATCTCCCTTGAGCTGCTTCCCACATGCCCACGGATTTCTTATTTGAGATCTGAGCAATCACTAACTACCAGCCATCACCAGAGGTTGGCAGTGGAGCAGAGGTGTGTGCTCTTTGGAGAACTTGGCAGCATGGTGCAGTTATTATTTTAAATGTTCTTTTCTCCACATGTGTAGAGCATGCTGAGGAATCCGCCAACCTGTCTGAGCTCGCAAGTGCTGGAGATGACCGTCACCTAAATGGCCAGTCTGAGCCTCCTGTGAGTACGGAGAGCTGGGAATAAGGTTCTAATCTGTGTCCAGAAGAAAGCTGGCAGTGGTCACCATGTCTCCTGAGGTGTAGACCATTTTCTCCTGGTCAACCACCTCCCAATATTTTAATGATCCTCTCTAGATTATTTGTGTCTGCTGAGTTTGTTTGTCCTCTCCTTTCACTCAACTCGGCTCTCCAAAGAAAGGCATTTCTCCACTCACCTCTGCCTGATTCATCTGGGACCTGGACACTAGTGTCTGGAAATTAATGTAGAGAAAGAAGTCTAATGTTTGGAGTCAGATATGGTCTTCACTTACTGTGAGAACTTGGACAAATTAATTAATATTATAGCTCTTGAGGCATCAATCCATAAAATGAAGGTAATAGTGAGTTCATAGGTGGGGCCTTCCTAGGATTTAAAAATGGGTACTAAGTTACGGCCAACAGGACCACGGAGTTCTGGTGTGCTGGTTTGCAGTGGGATGACCATAGAGAGCAGTGTACATTTCAAAAAATCAGAAGAAAGGATTTTGAATGTTTTCACCATAAAGAAATGGTGTTTGAGGAGATGTGTTTAACCAGCTCTCAACATTACCCAATGGATACATGAATCAAAACAGCAGATGATACACCATCAATATGCACATTTTTAATGTTTTAATGTGCCAGATAAAAAGTAAATTTGAAAAGGATGTAATGGAATACCTGCTTTGCATATCTAGGCATTTAGTTCATTCCTCCTTTTCTTACTTACAATGAATGTGATGGAGTCATAAAGCAAAACAACAAAAAACCCAGGGACTGTTTCCCAGATAAACTGCCATCTTTTAAGTAGTCCCCTTGGGAAATTGTACACATGTCCCAACAGCTGGTGCTGTGTGTCTTCCTCTGCTTCCCTGTGTACTGTTTCTTTGGTAGTGGCAGATCCTTTTCTGTGATTGGATAGGACCGTTTTGGAAGAGCCAACAGTCATTGGGAGCCTCATTTAATAAGTAAAGAGCCTGATATTTGGTTGATATGCTCCTCTTGAGAGCTGTAAAGTGGTTTCAACAGACTCTCAAAAGAGGAGTTTCAGCCGGGTGCGGTGGCACACACCTGTAATCCCAGCACTTGGGGAGGCTGAGGCAGGAGGATCGCGAGTTCAAAGCCAGCCTCAGCAACTTAGTGAGGCCCTATCTCTAAGTAAAATACAAAAATAGGGCTGGGGATGTGGCTCAGTGGTGGAGTGCCCCTGGGTTCAATCCCCAGTACCAAAAAAAAAAAAAAGAAAATAAAAGTAAAGAGTTTGAGAGATCATAACTGTTATTCTTTTTTTTTCCCTGCAGCACGGAAATACAGCTGATAATTCACCCAAGAAACTGAAACCAGATGACATACCACAAGGTCTGATATGTCTTCTGTCATAAATAAGACCTGAGGGGTATATTTAAATGTTTATTCAAGGTACTTAGCCGTTCTTGTTTTTACTTTTTCTCGTCAGAAGTTATCTCAAAACGTGAGTCTTCTTCAGATGCACCAGAACCATCCGTTCCAATTCAGGCCCCTAAATTAGACAACAAATCTAGGTAAGTGATTTTCCTTTTAAGTTTTATTGTTTTTAATAGACATATTAACGTACATATTGAGATACAGTGATATTTCTATAAAGGTATCTATCATGGAGTGATCAAATCATGGTATTTAGCATATGCACAATAAAACATTTACCACTTCTTTTGGTGCAAACATTCAGAAACCTCTTGCAGTTATTTTGAAATATGCAGCACAATGTTAACTATCGGCACCTACTGTGCTATAGACTCCAGAATATATTCCTCATATTAGCTGTAGTTTTGGTCAATTTCTTCCTACCATCTCCTTCCCTTACCCTCAGCCTCTGGTAACTATTATTCTCATCTCTACTCCCATAAGGGTGGGTGGTTTTAGACTTCACATGTGAGATCAGCAGTATTTATCTTGCTCTGCGAGGTTGGTTTCACTTAACAGGATGTCCTCCATGTTTTGAAAATAATAGGATTTCATCTTTTGGGGGCTGAGTAGTATTCCATTGTGCACATACACCACATTTTCTTCATCTGTTCATTTCTGGATGGACACAGGTTGATTCCACATTTTGGCAATTATGAAACTAAAACCTTGCAGATAGTTGCATGTGAGAACTACAAGTTGAGTCTAGTTTTTGCTCTGTTTCCTGCCTCTGGCCACCTCATCCCCAAGGAGGCAGCATTGTGTGAAGTTTTCTGTTGAATAGTTGGAGTTGGCAGATTCTCCTGGACCTGCTGACCTCTGCTATTATCTCTAGGTTGTCTTTGATGTATTTTTCTGAAGCAAAACATTGAATTTGAGATTAAAAAACATTCAATATACAAAAATCATTTTTCACTCATAACAACTAAAAATTGCAATATAATTTTTTTTTGGTGCTGGGGATTGAACCCAGGGCCTTCGGCTTATGAGGCAAGCACTCTACCAACTGAGCTATATCCCCAGCCCCCCAAAAAAGGCAATATAATTTATAATATTAAACATATGGCATACTTAAAGATTAGTTTACTTTCTTTTCGCCTTTTTTTTTTCTTTGTAATAGGGTGCTTTTACCACTGAGCCACATCCCCAACCCTTTTTAGTTTTTGAGACAGTCTCACTAAGTTGCTGAGGCTGGCCTCAAAGTTGTGATCGTCCTGCCCCAGCCCCTGAAGCCACTGGGATTACAGGGCTGTGCTATCATGCCTGGCAGCACAGATTTGTAAGATCCATCCCTACCACACAAGCAGAACACTTCAGAATGTTGAGAGAGTTAAGGAAGATATAGAGATAGATACTATGTTTATGAGATGCAAAACTCAAGATGCAAGTTCTTCCCAAGTTGATCTATAGATTCAATATAATCCCCAATGAAAATCCCAGCAGCCTTCTCAAAAAATTAACATTTCACAAGAAATTGGGACATAGTTTGCTAAAGGACTGGGGGAGCCAAAACAAATTTTGAAAACAAACACAGTGGAAGGGCTCACCCTACCTGCTTTCAAGATTTACTAAAAATTACGAGTGTGGTATTAGCATAAAGAGAGACAAATAAAGCAGACAAGTCCAGAAATAGATCTAAATACATGTGGACAGTTCATCTATGACAGAAATGCAAACACAAAAGGGTAGGTGTTTCAACAAATGGTACAACAGTTGAGTACTGTATGTAAGAAAATAAATGACCTTTCTTCATCACCCTCCATAGATCAGAGACCTATATGTAAAACCCATTTAAAGGGAAATACTAGGGCTAGGGATATAGCTCAGTTGGTAGAGTGTCCGCCTCGTAAGAACAAGGCCCTGGGTTCAATCCCCAGCACTGCCAAAAAAAAAAAAAAAAAAAAAAAGAAATACTTAAAAGCACCTTTTAATCTTCAGACCCAGATTTCTTAGGTATGACACCAAATGCATCCTCCATACAAGAGCAAATTGGTAGTTGGACTTCATCAATGTAAAGGCGGCTCTTTACCAGCCACTGCTGGAAGAAGCAAGGAGCAAGCCACACACTCGCAGAAGATATTTGTCAAAGACTTATATTTGAAATGTGCCAATTCTCAAACTTCAATAGCAAAAATACAACTCAGTATAAATGGGAGGCAGAATATTTAAACAGCTGTTTCACCAAGGAAAATATGCAGCAGATAAGCACCTTGGAAGTTGTTCACCATTAATTATTAGGGAAATGTCAGTCAAAGCTCTAAGATGCACTGCATATCTATTGGAATGGCTGTCTGTACCATGGGTTCGTGACTATGTAGGTTACTGGAATTTTTGTACATTGCTAGTAGTTTCCTAAAATGTTACATACCCACCCTGTGCCCCAGATATTTCAATCCTAGGTGTTTTCCCAAGAAATATGTCGGCATATGTCCATGTGAAGGAATGTACGTGAGTGTTTGATGGCTTTCTTTGTAATAGCTCCAAATTAGAAACTCAGATGTCATCAATAGATAAATGGATAAACCCATGTTGGCACAGATTATCTCCTATCTAAAAGGTCTGGGACCAAAAGTGTTTCACACTTCAGAGTTCTCTAGATGTTAGAATGCCTGAATGTACATAATGAGACATCCTGGGGATAGATCCATAGTGTCTATCCTGGCTATTGTGAATGCTGCAGAGAAAATTCAAGTGCAGACACTTCCTCCACTTCGTGATCCCAGTATCTTTTGGACGTGTACTTGTAGGATTGCTGAATTACGTGGCAGTTTTATTTTGGGAAGGGGATATCTCTGTACGATTTTCCATAGCAGCAATCCTCTTTATTCCCATCATTGTTTTACAAGGGTTCCAATTGCTGCTTTACGTGCTAACATTTATCTGTAAAATAAAAATAGACCATCTGTCTGATAAGTGTTGAATCGTCAAAATATAGCAGGAACTCCAACTGCTAATAATAATAATAGCTGCTAATAATAATAATAACTCAAGTAAATGTGCGGAAAAGACGTAAGTAGACATTTTTCCCGAGAGGATCTACAAATGGACAATAGGCGTATGGAAAGAAGCTCAATGAACACCATCTCTAAAGACCAGAGAGGTTTCTGTTTACAGCACCCCAGGCGACTCTCGGGGCCACGCTGGAGGAGCACTCTTCGGCATTGCTGCTACCTAGCCCCTTGCAGCCCTACTCTGCCTGCCTTTCCTCTGTGTGCCTCAGACAAAGGGGCTCAATGAAGTTTATTTTCTTGTAAATAGTCATTTTCTTCCAGGGAATTGATGTGAAGAGACTGCAGAATAGAAGCCTGTCTGCAGAATGGGTGCTCCTGATGCACGGGGTTCCGGATCAGGCAAAGGGCACTGGAAGAAGGAAAGCGTGAGGGAAGGAAGAGGGTGATGGTCATACCAGTTCCATTCATTGGATGTGTGTTTTATTTTAGGGAAGATCCTGCTTTGGACAGTGGCAGAAAGCAAAGGAAAAGGGTATCGGTAATGTAATACCTTTTATTATTTTAAAGTAATACTTCCCAGGTCTCAGTTACTTGCATACCACCTACAAAGTGTGCCAAAGCCCTGTTACTGGTGAGTTTTTCTGAATGATCTTAAATTTATTTTTAAAGGAATAAATTCAATTTTAAATGGGAAAGCAGTGTTCTAACAAATAGCAAGTAAATAGCAATTGAAATCACCATGTTACCTGTGGCCTCTGGAAAGGCAACTCTGCCATGTCTAGGATAATCTAGTTTGATGGACGGATGAGTGAGCCCAATCAAAAAAACTCAGCAGAAGGTCACATTTGCGTGCTACATTCTCATGGTTGGCAAACTCATAATAAATCATTAGAAGGTAGACTCCTTCAGTCAGTCCTTTGCCACTGTAGCAAGTGCTCATTTAACTGAAAAGAGCCCACTCCTCTTTTCTAAGAGATGGCAACGTTCTCTGTTCCAAAGGGGAAGCATCAGGTGGGAATGATGCTTCCATGGCAACCAGCACTTAAACTCACAGCCAGAGAACTCTATCCAAAATGCACCCTTGGGGCTTCCCCTCCTAAAAACCTTTATCTTTTTTTTTTTTCTAAATTACCTAAGACCCATTCTTGCTTTGTTATTTTTTTTTAAAGTGTTAAGCACTCAAAACTTATCCTGAGTAGATCAGACCTATTAAAGAATTGAAATGTCTGAGTCATTGTTGGTCAATGACATGCCTTATGTCTGTGTGTGCCAATGACACCTGTCCATATGCCACCACTCGTGGCCCTTTGCTTTGGGAAGCACATGGTCCATGTACTTTAAAAAAAAAAAAAAAGTAAAGTAAAGAGGAAGATGCAAATAAGCCTGGCTCACAGAGGTTCCTATTAGAAATTACCTTCTCTGACCAGCATAAGTGTCCGTCAATAGCTGAATGGCTAAAGTGTAGTGTATATACACAAGGAGATATTGTTCAGCCTCCAGGAGGGAAGTCCTGTCGCTCATGACATCATGAATGAGCACAAGAAACATAGATATATAGATGTATATGATTTTTGTCAGTTAAATTACCTCTACAAAATGCTGAACTGTGAAACATTTTAAAGGAGGAGTAATTGGCTCTTAAAAATGAATGCATTTGAAAATTGGACAAGTAACCACCCTCCCTTGTGCCATGGTGGTGATGTCACAATCAAGTGACATTTGTCCAATCCTAATCTGGTGGCGGCCTCCAGAGATTATTCTGCGTTTTGTCATTTGATGCAGTGAGTATGTCCTAAGGTGGATGTATTTCCTGTTTGGGAAGATCGAGATACGTTTTACTACCATGTTGGAATTCTTAAGAATCCCCCCTCACCCAAAATGAGAACTGCTGCTGCAACTGAGTGGTGGGTTCTGGAAAAGCAGAATGGTTTGGGGACAGAGGCCCTGGAGGTGCCCAATACAGAACTCTCATATAGGGTGGAATTTTTCTGTTAAAATCAAAACCAACCCTATTTTTAAAACAGAGCATCAACATATTTTCATCATAGCGTTTATTTTAAAAGTTCAAAAACTGATAAAGCTTTTAAACATAGAAAGTACAGTTGAATTACCCACTAGATTAGATTTATTCTAAATCACTAAATTTTTATAGTCTAGTCTTAGTTTCAAAATGCTTTGTTTTAAATAGAAATGATCCTCCTGGTCGTTTTCAGTTCTCCTAAGTCATAGAGAGGCATGTCTTTGCATAATTAAATAAATAAACAAACAAACAAACAAACAGAAAACGCTGCATGTATGCTTTGTCATTTGAGGTCATGCTTTGAGGTTGACCAATATTCAATGCACTTGCTTTTGAACAGCCACCGTCTCTTCAAATGCAGATACTTGATTAAAAATTGTGTGTCATCCTTCACAAGAGAAGCATGGTTGGGAATGGACTAATGCAATAATTCTTCTTTTTTCTGCCCTTTCGTGCACCATTTTGATGATGGGAGGGAGCCAAATCTTCGAGGAGTTCCTTCTCTTATGCCTGATCACAATGTTTGATATGTGTGTAGTTATATGAGTAACTGTACGTCAATGGCATTGGCCCCTCTTTACCAATTATTTAGCATCTGTGTTTGTAAAAGTTTAATTACAGGGAACACCTTTTCTCTGAGAGTTATCAAGATTCAAGTTCTTCGACCAGTGAACAATCTTGGACCAGTAACCAAAAAAGGAAATCCCTGAAACCATATTCTAGTAGGAGAAAGACTAGAGTCAGAAGCAGTTTAAGAGGTACATTTGCTTGTCATCTTTTGGGTCACTTCTCAGGTAAATCAGCAGGTATTGATTTTTCAGTGTGGGGAATGGTAACAAAGAATATGATTACGGGCCCCTCATTCCCTTTTTAATATGATACCAGAAAGGCAAAATATATGTACATGAAGCAGAGGAATATGGAATCAACCAGCAATTGTTAAATAAGAGTTACTGATGGAGGGTCAGGTAGGAGGGACCTCATAAGAGCTAGAGCCATCTTCAAGTAAGAGGTGGGTAGGACTTGAGCTAACTCTTGGGGAAGGAGTGGGATGTGAGGTGCTGAGAAGGGGAAGTCTTTTTAGGTAAAACTACCAAGATGCATCAAGGAAGTGAGTTGAGGGTGATGTTCAGGGACAGTGTTTGGAGCAGGTGTTCACCCTGGGTGGTGAGGAACATGGTGGAGTCATTGCAGAAGGATTTCAAGGGTAGACATCAGAGCAGGTGCTCAGAAGTGGGAATCACTTCCAGCATTGGCAGGTGTCATTAGAAATGGACCTCTGCATCTCATAATTAGATGGACCCACTGTATGCTTCTTTTCTTTCATTCTTTAGTCTTGCCACGTTTCCCTTTCAGTAGTGGCAGTGACCGTGAGAAAGATCAGGTAAGTAAATTGTGTTGGACTGCTCTGGGCTCTAATGGGTTGAACTACATTTTTTTTTCCTCAAAATATTCCAGTAATCAGAGAATAATGAACCAGCTGGTTTGCTGGTGTGTCTGTTTCTGCCAGTAGAAACTGTAGGAATCATGGTGGTTCACACCTGTAATCCCAGCTACTCGGGAGGCTGAGGCAAGAGAATCATAAGTTTGAGGCCAGCCAGGTCAATTTAGCAAGACCCTCCCTCAATAAAAAGAAGAGTTGAGCATGTCACTCAGTGATAGAGTGCATCTGGGTTAAATCCTGAATACTGCAAACACAACAAAAACCTGTAAGACTTCTAAACATTTAGTATGAATCTTAGGATCTAGTTTCATTGTTTCCAAATATCATTGAAGAATCTTTGTTATGTAGGATGCTAAAAACCTTGGATATTCTGATTTTCCACAAATACATGCTCTTGAGAATTTGTTTTGAAACAAACTTGGTTTAATTCTTCCTTTAGTTTTCAGTTTGTTAGTGCTTCTAAACCTTTTAATAATTTTAGCATTTAAATCTTCATTTTGCAAGTGGTTCACATACCTTCAGGCTTATGTAGATATTGAATAAACCCTCAAGGTTTTAAATTTCCTTTCATTTATCCTTGTTTTATATCCAAGGAGTTAAGAGTATGGATGTTAGGTGTTCTCCAGGCCAATTCAAAGCCAAATTCTGCCTCTTGTCAGCTGAGTTATTTCTTGCTTAGTGGTTGGTTTTTGTCATGTGAGACATGAATGGATTACAGAGTACGTGACCAAGCATGCAAGGGTTTTACAAGGGACTGCTGCTGTGATTAAGGCACCTGGCCTACTTGTGCAGAAATTCAATAAACTGCAAGCTCTGTGGTTGTGACTCCATCTCCTTACTTCATTAAGTACTGTTGACTCTCATGGCATTAAGGACAGAGTGTTAACTTCTGAGCCAGAGAAGGTACAGTTTTCCCTTGATGTCCATGGGGGATGGGTTCCAGGACTCCCCTTGGTTACCAAAATCTGTGGATGCTCAAGTTCCTCTTAAAATGGCATAGTATTTGCATACCTAGGCATATCCTTCTGTGTACTCTAAACCATATTTAGATTCCTTGTAGTACCCAATACATTGTAAATGCTGTGCAAGTAGTTCTTATACTCTATTGTTTAGGGAATGGGGTTTAGAGGAAAAAGTTGGTATATATTGAGTAAATGCAGTGTTTTTCTTCATATATATATATATTTGGAACCAGGGATTCAGGGACACTTGGCCACTGAGCCACATCCCCAGCCCTATTTTGTATTTTATTTAGAGAAAGGGTCTCACTGAGTTTCTTAGGGCCTCACTAAGTTGCTGAGGCTGGCTTTGAACTCGTGATCCTCCTGCCTCAGCCTCCCAAGTGCTGGGATTACAGGCGTGCGCCACTGCGCCCGGCTTCCTTCATATTTTCTGTCAGCCATTGGTTGAATTTGTGGATGTGGGACCCACAGATATGGGAGGCTGGTTGTACTTTGCTATTTGTTGACTCATTCAACCTGAAATAATGAAATGGCCCCAAAGAATAGATTCTAGCAAATACAGCTTTGGATTTAAATAAGCACCAAAGAAACATCATGGGTTTAAGAATTCTTAAATTCAAGCTCTGCAACTGGCAAAAAGTCTAGGCTGATTTTCAGTGAGGGCCTTGTGGACTTTCCATTTTAAATATATTTCTCTAAGAATAATTTGAGGCTAATGTTGTCAAATTTTCTGTAAAGGGACAGATAGTAAATATTTGGACATTTGTGAGTCACACAGTCTCCAGCAATAAACCAACTCTGCCATTGTAGCCAGAAAGCTGCCATAGACAATAGGGATATGAATGGTGCTCTTTGTTCCAATAAAACTTTATTTATAAGAATAGACCACAGGTTGTAGACTGCCAAACCCTGATTCAGAGCAGTGATTCTCAAATTTGAGTGGTTATCAGAAAAACTAGGATGGCTTGTTTAAAACGGATTTCTCAGTCCTATCCCCAGCATTTCTTATTGAGTGGGTTACAGTGGCCCTTGAGAATTTGCATTTCTCAAGTTCCTATGTGTTGGTGATGCTCTGGATCTGGACCACACTTTGAAAAGTGCTGATTTAGAGTTTATCAATCAGAGTATGACATAAATGTTCTTCCAGTTCTGGAATTTTCTGGTCTTTGTGTTTGCTTTTTAAATGCAGTATATCTAATACCTCACTTCTTCAAAGGATATTGGGAATGTCTTGGGATTTTTTTGATAAATTTTTGAGTGGTTGTGAATGTTAATACTTAACAAAGGTATCATTATATTAGGCTAAACTTCTCACACCAGTATGGGAAGACATCTCCAAGCAAAATGTCACACTTCCAAAAATTTCTGAAACTAAACTCCAGGGTAGCCCTTCCTTTTTAACTCCTGAAGATTCTACAGAGAAAATAGGTATGTGATTTTTTTCAGTTGGTTTGCATAGACAAAAAATTATTTTCTTCAAACCACCAATCTCCAAATACAATTTTGTAAAAAAAAAATTCATGAAGGAAGGATGAGGTTATTATGGCCTTTCCCTTTATCAGAAAAAGTAGGATGGCTTGTTAAAACAGATTTCTCTGTCCTATCCCCAGCATTTCTTATTGAGTGGGTTACAAGTGGCCCTTGAGAATTTGCATTTCTCAAGTTCCTGGCAAAGGATGGAGGTTATCTTTTTTATACTTTGACATTTGAAATCAGATTGCTCATAAGAATGACCTTCCTTTAAAGATGCAAGAAAACTAAAGTGATGACCTAGAGCAGGACTCGATAAACTTTTTCCATGAAATTTACTGATAGCAAATATTTTTGCTTTTTGATACACATAGTTTCTGTTGCAACTATTTAACTCCACAGTTGTAGCACAAAATTGAGCACAGACAAGATTTAAACCAGTAGGCAGTCATGTGTGTGTTTCTATCAAACTTTATAAAATCAGATGCATTACTGAATTTGGCCTGGGGGTCAGGTTTTGCCAAGCTTTGTTCTGTAAACTTCATCTTGACCCTCCCTGCATTTTATTGGAATTGTTTGCATCTTTAAAGTTTATAAACTTAGGGATTTTCTTTTGCTCATCTTTATCATTCTACACTTTATTGCCAGGCATACATTGGCACCTACTGAGCACTTGACCTCTTAGCCTAGCTGCTACTGACAGAAAAGGAAAGGGAAAAGGGGGAGAGGAAGATACAGCATAGTGAGTGAGAGGAAGGGAGAAAGTCTGGAGAAAAGAACAAAAAACCTACAAACAGAAAACAATTAACAAAAGGTAACCGTAAGTCCTTACCTGTTAGCAATTACTTTATTGTAAATGGGATAAATTCTCCAAAAGAAAGAATGGCTGAAAGGCTTAAACAAGATCCAGTGACATGCAAGAAACTTACATTAATCTTGAGGAAAAAGACTAAAGGTGAAGGGATGAAAAACGATAAGCTCCATGAAAATGGCAACCAAAAGAAAGCAGAGGTGGCTATATTTAATGTATACTTTCTGTCAAAAATCTGTAATCTATCCCAGAGATTAATATATTATGATAAAGGAGTCAATTCAAGAAGAAGATATAATGATTGAAAATATGTGGGCACCCAGCATTGGAGCACCTAAATATGTAGAGCAAATAGTAATATAACTGAAGAAGAAATAGATAGCAATACAAGCAATACAATACTAGTAAGGGACTTCAGTAAACCCCCCCCCCTTTTGCTGTGCTGGGGATTGAACCTACGACCTTGTGCTTGCAAGGCAGGCACTCTACCAACTGAGCTATATCCCTAGCTCCTAGTAACCCATTTTTAATAATGGGTAGATCATGCAGAAAGAAAATCAATGTGGAAAATGTGAACTTAATACAGTGGAACAAGAGACCCAATAGACATATATAAAACCTTCCACACAGTAGCAGAACACACATTCTCAAGTGTGCACTGGACATTTTCCTGGGTACATCTAATGTTTGGCAACATTAGATGTTAAGACAACATTAGATGTTAACAAATTTAAGAGGATTGAAATCATGTCCAGCATCTTTTCTGACTACAATGGCACCAAACTGAATCATTAACAAGAAAATTTTTAGAAAATCCACAAGTATGTGGAAAGTAACAACACACTTCTGAATAACCAGTGAGTCAGAGGAAATCAAAAGTCTTTGAGACAAAAGAAAATGGAAACAGAACATCCCAGACACTATGGGATGCAGCAAAAGCAGCATCTAGAAGGAAGTTCATAGTGATAAAAGTCTACATTAATAAAAAAAAAAACTCAAATGAACTAACTCTACACTGCAAGGAGCTAAAACAGAACAAAACTAAGCCCAAAGTCATCAGAAGGAGAAAAATATTGATGAGAGCAAAAATAAGAGAAACAGACCCTAGTATGATACAAAAGAACTACAAAACCAAAAATTAGTTTTGTGAAAAGATAAAAATGACAAACTTTAGACTATTTAAGAAAAGAGAGGCCTCAAACAAAATGATAGAAACAGAAGACCTTGCAACTGATACCACAGAAATACAAAGGATCATAAGATACTGCTGTGGAAAATTATATGCCAACAAATTGGATTACCTAAAAAGAATGGATAAATTTCAAGACACACAAACCTACCAAGACAATGATAAGTAGAAAATTTGAACAAATACATTCAAAGTAATGAGATTGAATCAGTAATCAGAAATTTCCCTTCAAAGAAAAGCCCAGGACCTGATGGGTTTATGAGTAAATTCTACCTAGAATTTAAAAAGGAATTAGCTGGTCTTCTGAAATTATTTCAGAAACTTAGGAGGGAACATTACCAAGTATACTTTATGAAGCCAGCATTACTGATACCAAAGCTAGATAAGGACACTGCAATAAAAGAATCTTTTTAAAATTGTCAATAATTTATATTCCTGGATAAAGGATATAGAAATTTATTCAGTTTATGTAATTTGCATATCCAAGAATAACTGTCAATTTAGTAATGACTTTGTAGAAAGTACAATCATAGTGTATGAGAGGTTTTAGTTAGAGTATAGGTATGTTATTTGTTGAATTCTAAAATAATCTAAAGACGTTTTGATATAAACCTGTTTGGGATCAGCAGTGTACTTTCAGGCTAAGTGTCACAAGGGAGGATTACACATTTCTCCTCTTAACTGCTGAGGTCCAACCTTAGCAGGGGTTGTGTTGTAGCTTTGTGGGGGGAAGGCGTCGGTGATGAGAATAAAGCAACACAGACTCAAAAGATCTGAGGCTAAGTTGTAACTTTACTGTTTCATGGCTAAGTTCTAAGTAAGTTTCACATCTAAATTCCTACCTTAACTGTTTCACACACAATTTAACTATTTTGTTCAGCTTGAGTACAATCTCTTGAGCTTACATGAAAGGGAAAATGTTGCAAGCTCTGAGCAAATCTAATGAGCATAAGTATAATTAAAATAAGATAACTTCTCCTATTCCTCTAAGAAAAACATCACAAAAATCTTTCATTGGTTCTGGTTTTCGTCTTACTAGGAATGATAAGAGTAGAGGCCATTCTCATAAGTTATATAGGTTTTGGCATATCATGGTTTAAAGTCGAGTCAAGAATAACAAACAGTCATATCAATCAAGCACACTTGGCATCTCTCTCAAAGACAGCACAGTGCCCTTTGGTCTATCTATTGTATATAAAATGGAACTTCTTTTTGTTGATTAGTTAAACAACCTCTAAGAAAAGCACTTCTTATTTCCTATTATAACTTCTATCTAAAGGAAAGGGAGACCTATATCTAGGGGGTTTAAAAATTATTTTCTAGGGGGAAGTTATAGCTTCCCATGCAATCCAGGTGTGGTCCTTGAACTGTGAAAACAGTTTCACTAAGAGGGGGGTACATCCTGGTTTGGGCTAAAGCAGCCAGGCAGTCTGGCTGCATTAAGCTAACTGAGAGCAGTGGACAATAACTCTTGTTGATTTGACCCACAACATTTTTTCTGTTTGCTTAAGGTAATATTAATATGAAATCAATTAAGGCTTGAGTGGTGTTATTTTCATGTTCCAAATCACTTAATATCTGATTTTTTACTGAAATCTTTAAATGCAAACATCCAATAACAATAAGAAATAACAAAAACAAGAAAGAGCATGCGGCGTCCACATTTCCCAGAGGATTAGACCATGCAAGAATCTTCATTATTCCCAGTGGAACCGTATCAAGCACTGAGGGGAGTAGTGATGGGCGTGGCCCTTAGCAACAGTTGTCTCTGGTGGTATATAAATATGACTGGTGGTCTCCAGATTCCTCATGTTAGGAGGAATCCTAAAGGTGCCATCCTAAAGGTTCTAGTTCAGAAAGAGCTCTGTTAAACCTGCAGGGATGATTTCATCCGTCTCTTCTGTGGTTGTAGAACGAGCATTCATCTTTTCAGCAGCTGTCACAATTGTTGGAAAAGCCTTTGACCAGTCCCCAGGGTTGAACAGCCTGCGATGGCACAGGTACAGTTTATAAGTTCTGCAGATGTCGGGTGATGTTTACAATTGGGTTTTCTTCACTTTTCAGTGCTTGGTTCTTTAAACATAATAAGGATTGCCGAGTGCCGTGTGGAAGGTGATGACTGGAGCAGATTTAGATGCTCACGTGGGCAGCACTGAAGTCCACCACCTTGTGTCTTAGGAGGCAGAGTGTATTCCCTCACCAGACAGTGATGTTCACAACCTTTTCTCTGAGTGCATTAAAGCTAGTTTGTTTCTTGTTAACTCCTTAGTTTCCAATAAGGAAAAATAGATCCCATGTGTTTGTGAAGAATGAAACTTTGTTACATTTGCCATTAATTTGGTTTTGTGATACAAAGAATATTCTTCATTTTGGGAACTGAGATCCTAAAGTTAGAATTATTTTCTGAAGATGAAGCCCCTTTGGCTATGATCCAGAAATGTCTTTTTTGCTCTCATCAAGGCTCTGAACTTGGACCATGAACTTCTCTTCTTCTGAAGAGAAAAGGATTTAGAAACCTTGAGACACTTCTGAAGTGTGGTCATCAGTTCATCTTTTGTCTACATCTGTTTTGGAGGATGAAAGCCTGCGATCAGACAGGTCTGCTGGTTTGACCCCTTGGCCACATAGGGCAGATGGCATCATGGTGGTAGTGGATGTAGCCAAAGCAGTCTTGAGTGAAAGAGCAAAGCTAAAGATGTCAAACCTCATTTCAAGACAGAATACAGAGCAAGGTAATCAAAACAACATGGCGTTGGCATAAAAATTGACACAGTGGAACAGAATAGAAACCCCAGGAGTAAACCTATGCATCTATAGCCAACTGATTCTTGATAAAGGTACCTGTGATGGTTTGGATCTAGGAATATCCCCCCCACCACCACCCCCAGAAGTTCATGTTTTGAAAGTATGATTTCAGTGCAGTAAGTTTCAGAGGTGGGTCTTTTGGGCAATGATGAGAGCTATAATCTCTTAAATGGATTAATTCATTTGAAGGAGTAATAATTTGAGTGGGCTACTAGTTGGTAACTGTAGGCAAGTGGGGCATTATTTTTTTTTTCAATTGGTTCTTTTTAATTATACATGACAGTAGAACCCATTTTGATACAATTATACAGCAGGGAATATATCTTTTTTTTTCACAGTGTAGATTCACACAATTCAGGTAATCTTACATATACGTAGGGTAATACTCTCTGTCTCAGTCTACTGTTTTTCCTTCCCCCATCCCTTCCCGTCCCATTTTCCTCTTCACCATCCATACTTCCTCCATTCCTATCCCCCCCCAGAACCGCCCCTCCCACCCCTGTTATGTATCAGCATCCACTGATCAGAGAAAACATTTGGCCTTTGGTTTTTTGGGCTTGGCTTATTTCACTTGGCATGATATTATCCAACTCCACCCATTTACCAGCAAATGCCATAGTTTTATTCTTCTTTATGGTTGAGTAATATTCCATTGTGTGTATATATACCACAGTTTCTTTATCCATTCTTCAATTGAAGGGCATCTAGGTTGGCTCCACAATCTAGCTATTGTGAATTGAGCAGCTATGAACATAGATGTGGCTGCATCCCAATACTTTGCTGATTTTAAGACCCTTGGGTATAAACCAAGGAGTAGGATAGTTGGGTCAATTGGTGGTTTCATTCCAGGTTTTTTGAGGAATCTCCATACTGCTTTCCAGAGTGTCTGCACTAATTTGCAACTCCACCAGCAATGTACGAGTGTGCCTTTTTCCCCACATCCACGTCAACACTTATTATTGCTTGTGTTCCGGATAATAGCCATTCTAATTGGAGTTAGATGAAATCTTAGGGTGGTTTTAATTTGCATTTCTCTAATTACTAGAGATGCTGAGCACTTTTTCATATATTTGTTGATCACCAGTATATCATCTTCTGTGAATTGTCTACCCAGTTCCTTAGCCCATTTATTGATTGGGTTCTTTGCATTTTTGGTGTAAAGTTTTGTAAGTTCTTTATAAATTTTGGAGATCTGTGCTCTGTCTGAAGTGTGTGCAGTAAGGTTCAGAGGTGGGGCTTTTGGGCAATGATGAGAGCTATAATCTCCTAAATGGATTAATTCATTTGAGGGAGTAATACTTTGAGTGGGCTACTAGGTGGTAACTGTAGGCAAGTGGGGCATTATTGCAGAAGGTCTTGTGGTTAGGGTTACGGTTAGGGTTACAGTTAGGGTTAGGGCTAGGGTTGGGGCTAACTCTCTTTCTTGGATCCTCACATGTGGTCTCTTACTTCCTGGCTGCCATGAGCTGAGCACCTTTCCTCCACCATGCCCTTCCACCAGGATGTTCTGCCTCACTTCAGGCCCAGAGCAAGGGAGACATTCAGCCATGGACTGACACCTTCGAAATAGCTTCCCCAGACTTTTCTAAGTTGTAAAGTATTTTAGTCATAGCCATGAAAAGTCGACTAACATAGTCCCCAAAATGTACATTGCAGAAAGGGCAGCCTCTTCAATAAATGTTGCTGGGAAAACTGGTTATCTCTATAAGGACGATTAAAACTTGACCCTCACTGACCCTGTACAAAAATCAACTCAAAATGGATCACAAATCTAAATTGAGGGCCTTTGGAAGGGGAACACCTCAACACATAGGTACAGGCAATAATTTTCTGGGTAGAATCCAAAAGCACAGGAAATGAAAGCAAAAATGGATAAATAGGATTGCTTCAAACTAAAATGCTTCTGCACAGCAAAGTTTACAACACAGGAGACAACCCCACAGAACGGAAGAAAATATTTGCCAGTTACTCCTTTGACAGAGGGTTTTGTTCAGAAGGTATAACAAACTCAAAAACATAATTTAATTTAAAAATGGTGAAAGGATCTAAATAGACACGTATCCAAAGAAGAAATACAATTGGGCAACAAACATATGGAAAAAATGCCCAACATTAGCCATCAGGGAAATGCAAATCAAAATGAGGTCCCATCTTTCCCCAATTAGAATGTGTGTGTATGTGTATACGTATGTACATTTACACACACCAAGAAATTAGGTGGTGAGGAGGTAAAGGAACTTATATGCACTTATATGGTGGTGGGAATGTAAATAGTACAGTCACTATGGAGAACAGTAGGGAGATTCCTCCAAAAATTAAAAATAGATCTATATGATCCAGCTTTGCCACTCCTGGGGATATATACAAAGGAAATGAAATCAACTTACCAAAAAGAGGTACCTGCATGCCCATGTTTGTTGTGACACTGTTCATAGTAACAAAGGAGTTAGCCAAAGTCTTTATAAGCAGATAAATGGATAAAGAAGATGGTGATATGTATGTACCATGGTATCTAGGCATGCAGAAAAATGAAATCCTGTCCTCTGCAGCAGACTGGGTGGAACCAGAGGAATTTATTCAATGAAATGAGCCAGATGTAGACAGTACTATAGGTTCTCATATGTGGAAGTTTAAAATGTCATCCTGCAAGTAGAATAGTGACTACAAGGGATTGGGAAGGGTTCGTGCTGGGGGGGAGGAAGAAAAAGAATGATTCAATTTGGTCAGGGCATGCTGTGTGCAAGCATGAAAATGGACAATCCTATTAATATATAATTAGGCTAATAAAAATTTCAGTCTGTTCTATATTCAGTAACAGATGAACTGGAAAAGGAATCAAAATTATCCCATTTTTAGTAGTATCAAAATGAATAAAACAGGAATAATTTTATGCAAGTAGGTAAAAGTCTATAAGACATTAATAAAGAAGACAGATGGAAAGGACTCTCATGTTCATGGATTGGAAACATTAATATTAAAATGTCTAGAGAGTCAACAATCTATGGATTCCAAGTAATCCTTACCAAAATTCCAATGCCATTTTTATTATAAAAAAAAATCCTGAAATTTGTTTTAGCTTTTTGGGGTCTTTTATTGCTTCATACAATCTCAATAAAGAGAAATAAAGCTGGAAGAATCACACTCCCTGAGGTCAAACGGTTACAAAGCTATGTTACTCTAAACTGGCGTGAAAACAAACACACAGACCATGGAATAGAAGAGCCCAGTAAGAAACCCACACATACATCCAACTCATCTTTGACACAGTGCTCAGAACACATAATGAGGAAAGTCTGTTCTTTAATAAATGGTGCCGGAAAAACTGTACATCAATATACAAATATTAAAATCAGACCCCTCTCTCACACCATATGAAATATGGATTATAGACCTTAATAAAAAGGATTCCTCCAAAAATTAAAAATAGATCTATATGATCCAGCTTTGCCACTCCTGGGGATATAATATAATAAAAATATGGATTATAGACCTTAATAAAAATGGATTATAGACCTTAATATTGAAGACTGTAAAACAAAACAGGGAAACAGCCCCTTTACATCAGTCTTGGCAGTGATTTTTTTTTTTTTTTTTAACATCAATGAAAGCAAAATTAAGTGGTACTGCAACAAATTAAAAAAATCTTCAAAAGAATCAATCTACAAAGTGTAGAAAACAGTGTTAATTTTTAAAATGCGTAAGGAACTCAATAGAAAAGTAGGAAGGCAGAATGCCTGCACAGATACTGTCCCAGAGAAGACATGCAAATGACTCCAGGCATATGGAGAGGGGTCAGCATCACTAATCAGGGAAGCACAAATCAAAACCACAGTGAGCTATCACTTCGTGCCTTGAGGATGACTATTATCAAAAAGACAAGAGGAAACAAGTGTTGGCAAATGTAGAAATGGAGGCCCTTAGTACACTGTTGGTGAATTGGTACATCCACTACAGAAAGCAGTATGGAAGTTCCTCAACTACTTGAAGATGGAATGATCCAGCAATTCCACTTCTGGGTATCCTTTTAAAGGGAATGAAATCTGTATGCCAAAGAGAGAGCTGCGCTTCAGCGTAGGCGGCGATGTTATTCACAGTAGCCAAAATACAGAAACCACCTAAATACCTGTCAATGGCTGAATGGAAGGAGAGGATGTGGTATAGGTACATAATGGAATATCATCCCCTTCCACAGAGGAGGAAGGAATCCTGCTGTCTGTGACCAGATGGATGAACTTGAAGGATCCTATGCTCAGTTAAATGAGCCAGACACAGTTGAATGCCATATGATCCGACTCGTGTGAAATCTAAAAAAGTCAAACTCGAAGAAGCAGAGAGTAAAATGGTAGTTGCCCTGGGAGTGGGGGAAATGGGCTGATCTGCAGACTTGAAGCCGTAGGTGAACAAGTTCTACAGATGTAAGGTACAGCATGGATGACAATGGATGTGTGGTGAAATGTGACAGTCACCCTGCCGTGCATACGTCAAATCGTCACACACGAGAGGTCGGAGGACATGAGGGAGGTGAGCTAAGGAAGAGAAGAAGCTGAAGGTTGAGGTGATGGACTCCTGGCCCGTATCTGGGGCCAGATGGGCAGCTCATCAAGTGTTATCTAGCAGAGGTCATTGACTGTTCATTCTATGTAAGCCCTACAAACCTAATAATGTTACATGCCCTGAAATATGCATACTTTATTTTATCTAGGACTGTGTCCCCATCTTTTTATTATGTGATTTAATATAGAAAGTTATCGTGAAATGTTATTCATCTTTAATCATCTATTCACTTGAAGCTGTTTTCTCTAATTCCTAGAACTTCCAAGTCCCCACCCACTGAGTGATCTCTCCTCCTCGGAGCACTCAGAAGTTGAAGAAACTGTATCTCAGGTACTAACCAGTTATTCATCTGCTTTTCTAGAATTAAAAATATGCAAGGTGCTGGGGATATAGCTCAGTTGGTAGAGTGCTTGCCCTGGGTTCAATCCCCAGAACCATAAGAAAAAAAAAAAGAAAAAAATATATATATGCATAATATACTGGCTCATTCTTTTCTTTTTCTTTTTTTTTTTTAAGAAACTTGATAAAGATTTCACCTTTATTTAAAATAAATAAAGTTTTAGATTGACTCATTCTTTTTTAAGGGATAGTGTGGCACTATTTGCAGTTTCTTATAAATATATACACACATTTTTTTCTTTTTTTTCTTTTTTTTTTTTTTTTTTTTTTTTTGCAGTGCTGGGAATTGAACCCAGGGCCTTGTGCAAGCACTCTATCAACTGAGCTGTATCCCTAGCCCCACACATATTTCTTTGTGTTTTAGGTTGTGAACCAAGAGTCATCAATGGAAAATCCTAGCTTCAAACACAAGCTGCAGAACTTGGAAGACAGAGGTAAGAGAACAATAAACTCTTCACGGAATAAAGTAAAATTAATCTGGGTGATTGTTTGGTTGGCAGTAGATAAAAACCACTTTACAGAGTGACTTTTGCTAGGCCATGGGGTGAGCAGCGTGAGTTGCTAATCAGCTCCAAACATTTGTGAGGGTCAAGAGGAGAAAAGGTCCCCGCCCCCACCCAGAGTCTCCTATGGCTGTAGAGAGAGCCTGGGTCCCACCTACTGCCATGCCTCCTCTGCTGCTCTGGGAGGACACAGAGGGGGTACTTCCCTGAGATCTGACGCAGGAGTTTGTTTCATTCACATGGGTGTAGGCTACTCTCGGTTTGTAAGATATGTTCTAAAAGATGCAACCAAGTTATTAAAACTTCTAAATTCATTTTATCATGGTAACAATAATGGAAGGTTCCCTCCCAGGCTAGTTCTCAATGTGGTATTAACATAACCACTTACTAATATATGCATATTCGTGTTCACATAATAACATGCTGTTCTTCATGATGTGTCTTAATCGCATGTTAAAGTATTGACATTTCAAGTCATTACAAATTACATGTGGGATATTTTGAATATCCACACAACAAATATTTGCAAATATCTAGTTTCAGAAACTTAGAAATAGGACATCACTTTTGCTTCTAAAGTCCTGGTACGCTCCTTTTTCTGTCTGATTCCACTGCTCTTAGTTTTAAACTTTTGCTTTGTGAGAAACATTATGCATATTCAGAGAGATTGTAAAGCAGGTGTACACTTCAGTGAATGATTATAAAGTGAAAGCGTGTCACCACAGCTACACATAAACTTGTTTTTATTCACATTTACCTTATGGTATATTAAAACTTTAATCAGAGCAAAGTGGAAAGTAGAAAATGGTCTTAGAATTCTTCCATATTGAATTCCATCCATTTTTGTGGATGGGTGTGTGTGAAGTATATCCCTCTTCATCACAGTTTAGCATTCAGTTATGTGATTATACCATAGTCATCATCCCAGGACTGCAGGGTGTTTGGATCTCAAAGTTTTTGGTGGTTAGAGAGAAATCCATTCTTAAGAATCATGCCCAGCTCTCCTGATACATATATGAAAGTTTTTTTTCCAGGCATGTTTTTAGGAGAATTATGGGTTATGGAGTGTATATATTTTTCACAGTCAGATATGTGCCAAAATGCTTTTCCAAAGTAGTTGAGTCAACTTCCTTTCCCATGAGCTTGTATGAGAGTTTGGTCCCTTCAGGTCCTTGACAGAGCTTGGTTTTGAAATCATCTTGTGTGTATATTGAACTTTGAATTCAAATGTTTCTGTTTATGGTTCAGTATCACTGTATATTTAGATCTTTGTTTATTGAAGATATTTGAATTTCCTCGTGTAGTATCTAGAATGTGCAGGTCAGTTGTCTATAGAACGGTCATTTTATGTTGATCCCGAGAAGTTCTCTATATACCAGCTCTGAGCGCCAATACCTGGTTAGAAATGCTGCACATACTTCCTTTTACTTCAAGTTTTGCACTTCTCTTGAATGATGTGTTTATGATCTTTTTTGGTAGACAAATTTTTTAATGAATCCTAATTCACCAACCTTTTCTCTGTGGTTAGTTATATGAAATTCTTTTTACCAAACCTCAGAAAATATCATATACTGTTTTCTATATTAATACATCTAATGCTATGTTTCTCTGTTAAGTACTTTAGGTGAATCTCAACAATGTAATATTTGATATTTAGTTTTAAAGATCTTCCATTTTTACTTTGATTTCTTTATGGATTCAAAGGTTGTTTTAGAAGATATTTCTTAATTTTCAATAGTACAGAATTTTTGTGGCCATCTTTCTGTAATTGTTTTCTGGTTTGCATTATGACTAGAGAACTTGGTGCTTATGATTATATCCTTTGAAATTTTGAAATGTATTTATGACCCATTATATGCTGATTTTTATAAAAGTTTGTGGTTAGAACATATTTCACAATTTGGGGGCCCAGTACAAAAGAATATATTTCACACTTGTTGGGCATGTAAATTGTGTATATGATAGAATATATCAGGTCACTTATCTATGTTCTATAAATTTTATTTTCTTACTAATTTTTACGTCTAATTACTTTAAAAATTGCTCAGAGAAGTGTGTTGAAATCTTTCATTACAATTGTGGATTTGCAATTTCTCCTTCTGTTCAATTTGCTTTTATATAAATTAAAACTAGGACATTAGGTAAAATGTAAATTGCCTCAGTTTATGTTTACCTTATGGTGTATTAAAAATTTTAACATAGCAAAGTAACCTTGTTATTTCCAGTGATTTTTTTATGTGTGTGTTACTTCTTTTGCTTAAAATTTGCATGGTGTATTTTTATATTCACACATACATGTTAAGATGACAGATTTCATTTGTTAACAGCCTGTGGTTGGACTCCCCTGACCCTTTATCTCAGTACTTTGTAATTGGAAGATTTAGTCTATTTACATTTAATGTAATCACTCTTGCATTTGGATTACATCTGCAAATTTTATTTTGTATTTTCTGTGTTCCTCAACTATTCTGCTTACTTTCTCATTCTTTTTGTTTTGCTCATGTGGTTTTTTTTCTCTTCTTTATATCTACTCATTTGTCATTGTATACTCTATTCCTTCTCATTTGCTCATTAACTTGTAACACATGTAACACTGTTCAAAGTGCAAATTTCATCAATAACATTACTTTCTTCCCCAATTATATCCTTGAATAAGATCCTTGAATTCCATTATTCTAACCCAACCACATTATGTGGGGATATTTATTTTAATGTTAATTTAAATCTCAAGATGACATTCAATTTGTGTTTGTCTGAGCATGCCTATTGCACTCTTTTTTAAAATCTTTTTTTAGATGTTGATAGACCTTTATTTTATTCACTTATTCATATGTGGTGCTGAGAATCGAACCCAGTGCCTCACACATGCTAGGCAAGTGCGTTACCACTGAGCCACAACCCCAGCCAGCCTGTTGCCCTTTTATTCATGAATAAAATTTCAATGAGAGAATATCAGGTTGACAGAGTGTTTTTTCTATCACTAGGTCAAATTATTCCACTGCTCTTTGTTTTTTATACTTGCTAATGGAAATTCAGTTGTCAATTGAACAATCACTCTAAAGGTAATTTGTCCTTAATTTTTTCTCCTGAATATGTATGGCTTCAGTTTTTCTTTGGTAATTTTCCATTTGTTAAAATTTATCTAAGTATAGTCTTTCTGTTTGTCCTCCTTGGCATTTGCAGTAAATCTTGTGACTTAGGTCTTTCATCCGTTCAAGAAAGTTGTTAGTCATTTTCCCTTCAATACTGTTTCTGGTTCATCCTGCCTTCTTCTTGAACTCCAATTAGGTACATTCTATACCTCTTCATTCTCTTAACCATACCTCCGTGTTTTCCATTTCCTTTCTGTTTCATACTGAGTAATTTCATTTGTTAGTCATGACCACCTTTTCATTTATATTTGATCTGCTATCATTGAATGTTCAGTAATCCATTTTTTTCATGTCTAGAAATTGTTTGGCCCTTATAGGTTTACTAGGTCATTTTTACATGCTTCTCTCTTCTCTGCAGGTATTTTCAGATTACACTTTGTTTTTAAAGAGTAGATATCGTTAATGTGTCTGAGAAATCCAATAGCCTAAGTTTTTGATATACCTTTATGCCATTTGTTTCTGCTGCCTTTTGCTCATGGTGACTTGCTTTTGGTATCCTAAGGAGATTTGTTAGTATTTCTAATTTCTCATTTTCCTTAAAATTATGTGTGATACTTCTTCAAAGCCTAGGATGAGGTGATTTGCCTCTTTCCCCTTTTGTTCTTATTGATATGTTTTGATTGTAATTCTCCTTCACCTAATGTTGCAACTCTTATTTTCTCCTCTTTGTGCCTAACAGGTAAACTCTTGTCCATGCTTCCAATCTTTATAATTTTAAGCATTTTTTGGGCACACAGAATAAAATCGTATTTTGCTTTCTAATCTAATTTGAAAATCCTTGAATAGGTGGGTTAAGCCTATTTTTTTTGATAATTTGTTTTTATACATGACAACAGATTCCATTTGACACAATTATAAAAGGATGGCTATATCTTATTCTGATTCAGTCCCCAGTACCTCTCTTCCCTTCCCTTGTCCCACTCCCTGCTCCCTTCCCCCTCCTGATCTCTCTGCCATTTATCCATAGTTATTTTTAAAACTTTCTTGTGGATGTACACGATGGTGAGATTCACTGTGGTGTATTCATATAAGAATGTTAGGTCAGATTCATTCCATTCTTTCCTTTTCCTATCCCCTTCGTTCCTTCTTTTCTATTTTTTTTTTAAATCCCTCCTGTTATGGTTTGGATATGAGGTATCCCCCAAAAGCTCACATGTGAGACAATGTAAAAAAGTTCAGAGAAGAAATGATTGAGTTTTGAGAGTCTTAATCTAATAAATGAATTAATCCCTAATGGGATTAACTGAGTGGTAACTAGAGGCAGGTAGGGTGTGGCTAGAGGAGGTAGAAATTAGGGCATGGCTTTGGGGTTTATGTATTTGTATATGGCCCAATTTCTCTCTGCTTCCTGATCACCATGATGTAAGCTGCTTCCCTCCACCACCCTCTCCTGCCATGATGTTCAACCTCACCTCGAGCCCCGAGGAATGGAGCCGGCCTTCTATGGACTAGGACCTCTGAAACCGTGAGCCCTCAAATAAACCTTTCCTCTTTTACAATCATGCTGGTCTCATTAACTCAGTTTGGAAGGGTTCCTTTTCTTTCAGTTTTGTGGAATATTTTGAGAAGAACTGACCTAAGTTCTTTAAAATTTGGTAAAATTCAGAGGGAGGCAGCAAGATGGCAGAATAAAGGGGTCACTTCCCTAGTGGCTCTGTTGTGTGAACCAAAAAGCAGACAGGCAGCTTTTCAGCAAGGTGGGTGAATGATGAGGAATTAGGGGGGACTTTACTGGATTTTAATACTGGACACTCAAAGCAGATCAGGAACTCAGGAGATCTTGTATAATAAGGGAGAAAATCCCCAGCTGCAACAGTAGTTGGAGGTGCAAGCCAGAACTGTCCCTCTGTGAATGCAGTAAAGCAATGAAGGAATTAAAGGAACCCCTTTTGGGGGAAGACTGAGATGTGGTGGGGTACAGAGAGCTTAGAGATCAGAGACTTTGCTCAGGAAGGCTATGCTGCACAGTACCTGTGTACAGAGGGAAGCCACTGTCTCTCTCACTGGTGTGCACGGAGGACAGTAGAAGGAATTATTTTGCATCTGTGTTGCTAGTGCCAGCAGCTAGGGAAACCAATAACTGGCAGACCCAAGTCTGTCCCAAAAACAAACTGGGCAAATCCACACTGTGTGACAGAGTGTGCCTAAGTGACCAGGGGAAGTCAAGTGCGGGGAGAGGTTTACATGGGGGAGTACTTGTTGCAGAAAGCAGCCTGGTTGCCCCCTCCCCCTCCAATACTACTGCATGCAGGGCCAGCTGGGAGAGAAGCACCTCACCAGGAATTTGAAAGGGGAGGGGTGAGAGAGATGGAGTTTGGAGACTGAATCCGAGACCAGGAACTGCGGGATCCTCAGGTGAAGTAGTGGGCTAAGTACAGGCTCCTGCACCACATGATCAAATCCAAAGGAGATCCCTGGGATGCAGGCTTCCAACATGGACCGGCAATTGCTGGGGCTTGGACTTAAAATATCCAGACCACTGGTGCCCAGTGAAGAGACCAGGGCATACCTAAGCCTACACCCTGCCTTCAGGAGTTCTGCCTCCAGGACCAACCCTCTCGCCCTACCAACTCCACCAACCCTGACAGCAGAGCAAGCATCAAACTCCAGACAACACCACCTAACTGCTGAGAAGGGAAGTTGAGAAAGTTTTGAACTCCAACTGTTTCAGTCAGCTTTTTAACTGCTGTGACTAAAGCAATCTGACCAGAACAATTTTAAAGGAGAAAAGTTTGAGGGCTCATGGTTTCAGAGGTCTTAGTCCATAGAAGGCCAGCTCCATTCCTTGAGGTGAGGCAGAACATCATGGTGGAAGAGTGTGGCAGAGGGAGGCAGCTCACATCATCAGGAAGCAGAGAGAGACTCCACTAGCCAGATACAAATATGTACCCAAAGCCACACCCCAATTCCCACCTCCTCCAGCCACACCCTACCTGCCTCCAGTTACCACTCAGTTAATCCCTACTAGGAGATTAAATCACTGATTGGATTAAGACTCTCACAACCCAATTATTTCTTCTCTGAATCTTCTTACACTGTCTCACATGTGAGCTTTTGGGGGACACTTCAAATCCAAACTATGACACCAATAGAAAAAAATCGTTCAATTTTTCATTGAGATCCTTTTCTTTTTTTCATTTTCTCTTCCAAATTTCTGCCATATTTAAAACCAAGTATTTTTCATGCATCAGTTTATGAAGCACTGGAATGTCTGAACAGTATATTGTAGTTTTGTTGTGTACTCTTTTATTTTTACTTTTTAAATTTTTACTTTATATATTTCCTCTCATTTATCTGTTTCCCCATATTCTCTTTTCTCCTGCTAATATCCAACCTCTATTAATTCCTCTTTCACTTTTTTTTTTTTGGTACCAGGGGTTGAACTCAGACACTCAACCACTGAGCCACATCGGCAGCCCTGTTTTGTATTTTATTTAGAGACAGGGTCTCACTGAGTTGCTTAGCACCTCACTTTTGCTGAAGCTGGCTTTGAACTCACAATCTTCCTGCTTTGGCCTCCTGAGCTGTTGCGATTATAGGCATGTGCCACCGTGCCCAGCTTCTTTCACTTCCTATGTTTTTACTTCTATCTTCTCTCCTTTTTCCTTAAAAGTATCACATCCTACACTACTTCTCTCTGTCCACCATTTGAAATTGTAACTCCTTTTTGCAAACTGTTTATATTGTAGAAAATAATTGAACACATCATTTCTGCTAATTGCAACAAAATCATAGATGCCTTAATAGGAGCTATCAGTGTAAGGTTGTATATTTTCTGCATTGGGTGCCGTTATTATTTATTTAACCCTTAAAGGTGAGGTACTGGAGACCTTCAGGGACACTATAAGTCTACAGGGCAGAAATTTTACTGCCCCAGATTCATACTGCTAGATGAGTAGACACACAAACAACATGAAAAAATAAGGGAACAGATCACCCAAAACAAATAAGATGCTCCAATAATAGAATCCATTGTCACCAATGTAGAAGAAATGTCAGAGAAGGAGTTTAACTATGTATGTAGTTAAATTAATCCGTGAGGTAAAGGACAATGTAAGGAATGAAATCAATAGGAAATACAGGAGATGAAAGATCCTCAAAGAGGATAGAGATTCTGAAAAGAGATCAAGTAGAAGTTCTTGAAATGAAGGTAGCAATAAACCAAATTAAAAATTCAATTGAAAGCACTTGGAAGATGACACCTTGGACATTGAAGACAAAATATGTAATCTTGAAAATGGGGTTGACCATGGAGAGATGATGTTAAGAATCCATGAACAGAACTTCCAGGAAAAATGGGATAACATGAAAAAACCAAATTTAAGATTTATCAGGATAGATGAGGGTGTGGAGATACAAAGCAAAGGAATGCTCAATCTTTTCAGTGAAATCAGAAAATTTCCAAAACCTACAGAATGAAATGGAAAATCAAATACACAAGAGGCTTACAGGACTCCAAATATACAAAATTACAACAGATCCACACCAAGGCACATTATAATGAAAATACCTAATATATAGTATAAGCAAAGAGTTTTAAAGGCTGTGAGAGAAAAATACATGGTTATATAAGGGGGAAACCAATTTGGATGTCTGCTGATTTCTCAGCCCGGACCCTTAAAGCTAGGAGGAACAAAAGCTAGGTCCTGGAATAATATATACTAAGCTCTGAAAAGAAATGGATGCCAACCAAGAACTCTACATCCAGCAAAATTAAGCTTCAGATTTGAAGATGAAATTAAAACCTTCCATGATAAACAAAAGTTAAACTAGAAAGCTTTCACTAAAGAACATTCTCAACAAAATACTCAATGAAGATGAAATGGGAAAAAAGTGAAAACCAGCAAAGGGAGGAAATATACCAACAGAATAGTCAATCAAAAGAGAAACTAATTTAAATTAAAAATGAGAAATAAAACAAAATGACCAGGAATACAAATCATCTCAATAATAACCTTGAATGTTAATGGCCTTAATTCATCAATCAAAAGACACAGACTGGCAGATTGGATTTAAAAACAACAACATGCTGTCTCCAAGAGAATCAACTCAGGCAAAGACATCCACAGACTGAAGGTGAAAGGATGGGGAACAAAACATGTCATTCATGTGGATCCTGTAAACATGCAGAAGTTTCTATCCTCATATTGGATGACGTGGTCTTCAAGCTAGAGTTGAAGAAGTGATAAAGAAGGGCATTTCATACTGCTTAGGGGAACTGCACCTCAAAAAGACATAACAATCATAAGTATTTATGCCCCAAACAATGGAGCATCTATGTACATCACACAAACACATCTCAATTTCAGGAATCAAATAAGCCACAACACAATAATATGGGGTGACTTTAACACATCTCTCTCATGACTAGATAGATCTTCCAAACAAAAACTAGAAAAAGAAACTATAGAACAAAATAATATGATTGGTAATTTAGACTTAACAGACAAATAGAATATTTCATCCATCAATGAACAAATAAACTTTCTTAGCAGCACATGAATTCTTCTTTAAAATAGATATCTTATGCCACAAAGCACCTATTAGCAAATACAAAAATGGAGGTAATATCCTGCATTATATCAGATCATAATGAATGAAATCAACAATAAAATAAAAAAGGAAGCTACTTTAACATGTGGAGACTAAATAATATGCTATTAAATGATGAATGGATAGCATAAAAAAGCAGAGATGAAATTAAAAAATACTTAGAAGTAAATGAGAATAGTGATACAAAATCTCTGGGATGCTATGAAGGCACTGTGCTAAGAGGAAAGTTCATTGCATTGAGCTCCTTCATTAAAAATATAGAAAGTCAGCAATCAAATGACCTAACATTACATCTCAAAGCCCTAGAAAAAGAAGAACAAATCAACATCAGAAGCAATAGAAGACAGGAAATAATAAACCGAAATCAATGAAATTGAAAGAAAAAAAATTGACAAAAAGTCGGTTCTTTGAAAAAAATAGTTAATAAGCCCTAGCCATGCTAATGAAGAGAGAAAATTCAAATTACTAAAATTAGTGATAAAAAAGGAAATATGATGGAAACGACTGAAATACAGAAGATAGACTATTTTGAAAATTTATACTCCAATGAAATGGAAGATCTCGAAGACACTGACAAATTTCTAGAGATATATGACCTACCCAAACTGAATCAGGAGGACATAAACAGTTTAAACAGATCAGTTTCAAGCAATGAAAAGGAAGGTACCATCAAAAGCCTACCACTACCACCACCACCACCAACAAAAAAGCCCAAGACCAGATGGATTCCAGACAAAGACACATCAAGGAAAGAAAACTTCAGACCAATACCTGTGATGAACATAGATGCAAAAATTCTCAATAAAATTCTGGAAAATCACATACAAAAACATGTTAAAAGGATAGTGCACCACAATCAAGTTTGGTTCATTCCAGGGATACAAAGTTAGTTCAACACATGGAAATCAATAAATGTAATTCACCACATCAATAGACTTACAGACAAGAATCATCCAATTATCTCAATGGATGCAGAAAAGGCATTTGACAAAATACAGCACCTCTTCATATTCAAAACACTAGAAAAACTAGGAATAGTAGGCATATTGCTGCCACCAGTGTGGCCAAACTCACAGTACCGCTAGGGGCCACAAAGAAAAACACAGAGATATGTAGATAGCTGGGATCAGGTGGAGTGCTGCTCTTTGACAGAGAATCAGTGTCTAAAGAGCTGTTCTAGCATTTTTATTTATATATGTCTCATAATCAAGTTGAAGACTGTGCAAGCATTATTTTTGTGTTCAGAAAGTTACAGGTCTAGAAACATCTATGCAGCTTTTCCACAGTTATAATGTGCAATGTTAGCTTTGTGCAGCACTCAAGAAGCCCATTGTCTGAAGTTACTTTTAAGCAGGCAGGCTCAGGAGTAGCAGAGCTGGTGAAACATTGCAGTTGTCTTGCATGAGAATTTCTCTCTCCCTAGGAGCTATGTGCCTGAGATCAAGGTCAAAGCTGATAAAACTGGCATAGAGCTTCTCTGGGTGGAGCATCACCATAGCAACTGGACAATATGTACCCTTGCACAGAAACATTGCCAGGCAGCAGGCATAACACAGCCATGATGTCATCAGAGACCCCTCAGTCACAGCTCTCCCATTCTGTCACCACTGCTCTCCACAGAACACACCTCAACATTGTAAAAAGCTATCTAAGCTAAATCCAAGGCCAACATCATTCTAAATGGAGAAAAATTGGAAGCATTTTCTCTAAGAACTGGAACAAGACAAGGATACTCTTTTTCACCACTTTTATTCATCATTATCTTCTTAGAATTCTTTGTTTTACCCTTTTGGCAGTTTGAGTATACTATGTCTTGGTGAAGGTCTTCTTTTGGTGAATC